>OY728120.1:678340262-678940262 GCA_963277665.1 Viscum album | reverse complement strand
AATACATGTTAGAAAATAGGAATATCAATAGAGCACAAGAGAAACATGAGCATAAAGGCATGACAAAGAATGATAATCATAACTTGGAAATGTGGAAACAACACTTTACATGGAATTAGCATGATCCAAGACTCATTGCACATGGAGCATGAGTAAAACCTCATTGCAAATGAAGCATGAGTAAACCATCATTTCACTTGAATTATCATGAGTAAACACTCATTCCACATGACGTATCATGATACTATACTTTACCCAATGCATTCAAGCGCTATCAGGGTACACCCTTTCTTAAACATTTCATTTCATGCATAAGTGTGCCACATGGATCATACAACATGGAATCAATCATCATCATTTATTCCATGATAAAGGGATGTGGAATAAATACATCAATATTTATAATAAATAAGAAAATGTGCATAAAGGTGAATACCCTTGATAGGTAAATGGGAAAGGTATTCACTACAGAATGACATTGGCTTGGAAAATCATAGTGCAATTTTGGCAGCATAACGACGTGAAATAAAAACTCATAAAAGTGGTTGATGAGAGAGAAAGGGGTGTATCATAATATTTAAATTAAATGGACAGTAATAAGGCCATGTTGAGACATTTCCCTACAAACATAATGTAATTTATATGCATAATAAAAAATAATTACATGGATATAAAAGAGGATAGAGAAATCCCCCACGGAATTTTGGCATGGTAACAGGTGTACATGGGAAAAATTAATGAGAGAGAAAGAGGTATCTCATCATACAAAAATAAAGAGGGTATCATGAGGTAGGTTATAAATCATACCCAAACATTTTTAATATAAAACAAAAGGGCATAACAACCTAAAGAAAATTTGACAAAAATGAGAAAGGAAGAAATCCCTTACTTGGAAGTGTGATCCCAAAGGTTTTGGAGGGGCTTGATAGAGGATTCATGGGAGCTCGAGGCACCTTGGGAGGATTCGAGAGAGAGGAGGGAAGAGGTTGGATGACCTCCAAAGGCTTTTAGTGAATAGGAGGTGGGAACTTGAGTGGGTTTATATAAGAAAGGAGAGGGATTCTTTATTATTTAGGTTTGGGTCACCACACATTAAACTAATCAAAACCAAAAACTAGCCCCTTGTTTTTGCAAATGGTTTTTTCCAAAGGTAATTGGGAAAAAATATTATATAAGTAAAATGGCCAAAAATCATAAAATAATAGGGTTGCTTATGTGTAGGGGAGTTGCACTCTTAAGGAAAACAATTTAAACAGACAAAATGTTTTATAATCCTTGAAGGGTCCACCAAAGATTTTTAAAATAAATAAAAAACACAAAATCACATTATTTTAATGGTAAACCATTTTTTGTCCTAAAATAATGTTTATATTAATATATTACATCACTATTGGGTCATTATGATGTCATAAAACACATTATATATTTAAACAGTATTGAAATTTTACCCTAAAATTCTATTGTCTCAGAAAATTAAGAAAAATTCACCATTGGATAATTTTGACGTTCTAATTAAAATAATAATATTCATTTTATCTAAATAATTTTCGAAATATGTGAATTTTAACTTTTAATTTAAAAAACCGTTATTTATCAAAATATCATGGGTTTTAATAAAAATAACTGTCAAACATTAATAAAAATTACAATTTCATTCTTTAAAATTATACGACCATTTATATATAATAAAAATTAATTTAATAATATTTTATTAAAATATTATTTAATTAAAAACTCCATAAATTCATAGAAATATATTTCTTATTTTAATATTAACTAAAAATACTATTTGTGATTTAAAAACTATTTAAGAAGTAACAATAATAAAATGAATGTATATTCATTATTATATAAAAAAATAATGAACATAATCATGGTTCTAAGGTCTTGTTACATAACACCTTATAACACCCACCAATGACCAAAGGGTAAGGTGTGCAATAGAGACAGACTCTTATGGTGGCTCAGATAACATCGCTCAGGTGTTTATCACTGTTAACTTGCACTTCATTCGTAGTCGGTTCTACTTAAGATTAACGTGTTCAAGCTTTGTTTGGGATTGGTCAAGAGTGAAGTCCAATGACCCCACCTACTTTCTGAGCTCTGAGAAATGGGCTTCATATGAGGTAAGTCTACTGGATGAGGCCATCACTTCCTTTGTCTGAGTAAATTAGATTTGTTAAAGCCCTATATTTATACTAATCACGTTATCCCTGTTCAAACAACTATATCAGAAATGGACACAATTCATAACGGTATTTTAAAATCCAAAACATATAACCAAACAAGTGCATACATTTTACATAACCATAAGAAGACATTTAAAAATAAGAAGAGGAATTTTCATGAATGAATTTTTGGGTTGTAACAATATTCCCCCCCAAAAGAAATTTCGCCATAGAAATTTCATTTTCCCACACAAAAATAGATGTGGGTAACTTTGGTTCATCATTTCCTCCAATTCCCATGTCTCTTTTTCAAACTTTTGGTTTGTCCATAACACATTGATGAGGGGCATATGTTTATTTCATAGTAATTTTTCTCTACGATCTAACATCTTCACTGGTTTCTCCTCATAAAAAAGATCATCCTCTAACAATACCACCTTTGAAGAGAGTACATATGAAGGGTTGGGTATTTACTTCCTTAAGAGGGATACGTGAAGGGAATCATGTACTTTGTCCATGGTAGGTGGAAGTGCTATTCGATAGGCCACATCCCTGACACGATCAAGAATGTCGAAGGGACCGATTTACCTAGGAATTAACTTCCATTTCTTTCCAAACCACATGAAATTATTCCATGGGGATATGCATAGAAATAACATGTCTCTAACATTAAACTCAAGGTCTCATCGAAAGTTATCCGCATAACTCTTCTATTGACTCTGGGCTGCCTTGATATGCTGCTAAATGGTTTTCACCTTCTCCACCATTTCTTTGACCATTTCGGGTCCTAGTAACTTATGCTCACCGACTTCATCCCAACACACTGGTGTTATGCACCATTTACCAAAAAGGGATTCATATCTTGCGATTTGGATGCTTGAGTGGAAACTGTTATTATAGGAGAATTAAATTAGAGGAAGATGTTGATCTCATCCTATTTTAATGTCCATTGAGCATGCTCTCAACATATCCTCAAGTGTTTGGATAGTCTGATCAGATTGGCCATTTGTTTGAGGATAATAAGCAGTAATGATGTTTATCTCATTATCTAAAGAATGTTGAAGACTCTTCCAAAACATAGAGGTGAATCTTGGATCTCAATCAGATAAAATATATAGTGGTACTCTATGAAGCCTTACCAATTCCATAATATATATCTATGCTAGTTGATCAAATGATAAATCCACCCAAATTTCAATGAAGTGTGCAGACTTTGTAAGATGATCCAAAACAACCTAGATTGCATTATTTACATTGGATGTCTTCGGAAGTGCAATGAAGAAGTCCATGGTGATGTTATCCCATTTCCATACTGGTTTGGGCAATGGTTTCATCATCCTTTTAGACTTCTGTCTCTCAACCTTCACTTGCTGACACATCAGGCACTTTGATGTAAATTAAGTGATCTCCTTCTTCATATTATCCCACCAATAATTATCATAGAGATCTCGATACATCATTTTATTTCTTGGGTGAATAGAGAAATTTAAACTATGTGCATCATCCAAATGTTCCTTCTTTAGTTATGAACCTGATGGAACACATAGTCTTTTCCCAAATATTACAATTCTTTCTTCATTAACATTGAAATTCGAGGATTTACCTCTTCTGATAGCTTCCACATTCTTATGAATTCCCACATCATCCCTTTTACCAACCTTTATCCTTTCCAAAAGATACGGTAAAGCTATAATTTGTGAAAGGATTGATGATGTTCCCTTATTTATGATTACCATGTCTATTTTATTCTAATAAAATATGATTGGATCCTTCCCAATTCTCATCAGTGATATAATAGTTGTGTCCTTTCTACCTGGAGCATATCCCACCTTGTTCGCTTTCCCAGGGAGGCAATTCATTGAACAGTCATTGTCTTTGATCAGATCTATCCATCTTCCTTGGTGCATGTCAAACTATTTCTGTGTGAATATATACTTGAGGATTTTTATGGTCCTTATATATTTCACACTTCTCCCTAAATAGATAATGCCGCCAAACTTTTAAAGAAAAGATCACCAAAGCCAACTCCTGATCAAGTGTTGGATAATTCTGCTCATGAAATTTCAATTGCCTTGAAGCATTGGCAATGAATTTTTCATTTTTCACCAACACACATACTATGCCCTTCTGAGTTAGCTTGGTAAGAGGGTTGGACAATCATGAGAAATTTCTCAAAAATCATTGATAATATCCAGCTAACCCCAAGAAGCTTTAGATATCCGTTACTAATTTTGGACTCATCCATCCCACAATTGCGTCTGTTTTGGAGGGATCCACCGATATGCCATTACTTATGATGATATGGCCCCTGAATTTTACATCCTTCAACCAGAACCTACACTTTATTTACTTTTCAAAGAGCTTCTCCTACCATAAGGTCTCTAGTGTAGTTCATAGATACTCTTTAGAATCCTCCTTAGTTTTGGAGTATATCAGAATATCACCTATAAAGACTACCACAAATTTGTCGAGGTAATACCTAAAGTCTCTATTCATCAGGAGTATAAATATGAAAGGATAATTTGTGAGTCCGAAATGAATTACTATGAATTCATAGTGCTCGTATCTTGTACAAAAAGTAGTCTTGGGGATATCTTCCTTCTTCACCCCTACATGATAATATCCCGATTGAAAATCCACCTTAGATAAGAATTGAGCTCCACGCAAATGATCGAACAATTAATTAATTCATGGGAGAGGATACTTTTTCTTTATTGTGATTTTTTTAATCTCACGATAGTCTATGCAAAGGCGCATTAACCCATCCTTCTTCTTGACGAAGAGGATAGGTGCACCCCATGGTGAAGCACTTGGGCGTATAAATCCTTTATCTAGATTATCCTGTAGTTTTTTCTTCAGCACATCAAGCTCCACAACAACCATTCTATACAGGGTCTTGGATATTAGAAATTACCCAGGTATAACATCAATTGAGAATTAAACATCTGTTCTTGGAGAAAGACTAGACAATTCCTCAGGAAACACTTCAGCGAATTCCCTCCCATTAGGCATGTCTCCAAGGATGGTTTCCTCCTTAGACTCAATCATCTGAGCCAGATACGCATTATCATTGGGTTTTAATATCCACACTTGAGATGATAGAGATAAAGAAGATTGATCTTCCTCCTTTCACTTGTATAGAATTGGGGTTCGATTCTCCACATGGAGAGTGATTTCCCTCTCACGGCAATTTATGTTGGATCTATATAAGGAAATCCAATCCATGCCAATAATTGCATCGAATTCCACCAAAGGGAATATGACGAGGTTCTCCAAGAAAATAAATCCACAGTTTATGATAGGGGAGGAGTTATATTAATGGGATGGAAGGATTACACTGTTTTCCGCACTCACTGACATCTTCACTTCCATGATTTGTGGTGGTGTTGAGATTGTTCAACTAAAATTTTGGGAAATAAAAGAATGTGTAGAACCAGAACCAAAAAGTACGTTCTCTATTATTGAATGAATTACTAGAATACCTATAACTACTTCATTTATGGGGTTTAATTCAGCATTAGTGATGACAAAAAGCTCACCCTTGGTACCTTGGAGGTTGCTGGTTATCTCTGAAAACCCTTGGCTTAGGGAACTAATTTGCATGATGCCCTGGTTCTTTTCTGTTGAAGCAATGAAAAATGTACTGAGATCCAAACAGAGTGTTCCTCTACTCTATCGCAGTGGCATGTTTTTCTTTTTGGCAGTTAATGGATATGTGACCTTCTTTTCCACACCTAATGAATTTCATCATCCCCTTTAGGCAATGTCCTATGTGCTTCTTTCCACAACTTTAGTAAGTGGGGTTCTAGATCTTATTAGCACCGTTGGACTTATCCATAAGACCACCAACATTCAAGTCCAACTTACGATTATTATCCTCATGATACCCCTGATATTCAATGATCCCCATTTCAACCTTGAGGGAACATTGAACAATTTCCTCATAGCTGTTGATGTCACGGATCACAAGTGATTTCCGCAGGCTCGGATTTATCCCTACCAAAGTGCGGTCAACCATGAATTTGGGTGTAACGACAAATCCATAGGTGTATTGTGAAAGACTTGTGATGTTTTTCTCTTATAATATGACAGATTCGTCATCTTTTTTTCTTGAGGGAAAGGAAGTCCCTTTTCATCTTAAGTTTTAGGGTGTTTGGAAAATATTTATCAAAAAAGATATTCTGGAAATCTATCCATTCCAATGCCTCGATATACTCCTCAGGCTTCATATTTTTAATCAATGTCCACCATTGATCAGATTACCCTAGATATGATAAGCACACAGAAGATCCTTCTCTTGTTTGTAACATTGAGGGATGAGGAATATCTTTTTAATGGAGTTGATCCATTGTTTGGCGATTGAGGGATCGAATGATCCATTAAACGTAGAAGGCCTTTGTCTCATGAATCTCTCGATAGAAAATTGTTCTTTATTAGTAGGGGGAGGGGTTGAATGTTCCTCTTAATCCATGTTTCTTTTCAAAGCTTGAGTTAACTAAGAGAGAATAGTGATAAAGTTTGTGATTCCCGCTCCCATCGTATTGGGAATCTCATTAGCACAATCATCACATTGATATTCACATCCGTTCTTATCCTGAGTCCTCATATTACCAGCCATTGGATGGAATAAAAGGAATGTTAGAGGAAACACATAAAGTGTATTCCAAGGACCAAAATGATGACTTATAAATATCTTTAATTTCCTTAACTTATGAATCCATAGGCTTCAATCTATGATATGCATGATCTATTTTCTAACATATATTATTAGGGGAATTTATTTAATTCACTTAATAAGGGTTCATACTAAGCCTGTGAATTTAGCAAAGCATATCCCCCAGGTTTTTCATAACCAAGAGTGAATTAAGGCCCATTTTCGTTTAATACAATACCCTAGGTCAATCTCAAAACTCCTTGTTGGGGTTTTTACCCCTAGGTACATATGTTCCAGAGCCACCTCTACCTGCTCATATCCAAGAAGGGATGTATTTTCATGATAAACCACTTACTCAATAATCACCAAAACATATGGATGTTCTTATACTTAGTCTTTCCTCTAAGGATTTACTAGGGTCTTATAATCCTAATCCCATAAATAACCAAACATGTCCTATGATTCCAACTATGACAACCCTGCTCTTTATTTAATACTTAAACATAATTTATTACATGAAACATTCACTTATTACAATATAGATGATCGATAGGTATAGTTTCTTTGGGGATTAGGATCATTACATAACATCTTAAAACATGAAATACAACATCTTTATTGAAAACATCCTTTACATGACCACTACATTCCCTCATACTTAGCATTTCATGGGATAACCTAAGGACATGTATTAAAAGAGGTGAGCTAAAAAGACCAGTAAGGGAATAAACAATGAATAAAAAGAGGAATAAAATACATGTTATAAAATAGAAATATCAATGGAGCACAAGAGAAATGTGAACATAAAGGCATGATAAATAATGATAATAATAACATGGAAATACGGCAGCAGCACTTAACATGGAATTAGCATGAGCCAAGGCTAATTGCACATAGAGAGTGAGTAAACCCTCATTTCACACGAATAATGAGTAAGACCTAATTACACTTGAATTATCACAAGTAAAAACTAATTCCACATGATTTACCATGATAATATACTTTACCAAATGCATTAGAGCACTATCAGGGCGAACCCTTTCTTAAACATTTCATTTCAAGCATAAGTCTGCCACATGGATCATACTACAGGGAATCAATCATCATCATTTATTCCATGATAAAGGGATATGGAATACATACATGAATCATTATAATCAATAAGTAAATGTGTATAAAGGTTTATACCTTTGATTGATAAATGGGTGTGGTATTCACTACAAAATGATGTCGTCTTGGAAAATCATAGTGTAATTTTGGCTGTATAATGGAATGAAATAAGAACACATAAAATATTGTTGGTGAGAGATAAAGGGGTGTCTTATCATATTTAAATGAAATAGACAGTAAGCGGGTCATATAGATACATGTCCCATCAAACATAATGGAATTTAGATTCATAATACAAAATAATTACTTGGATGTAAAAGAGGAGAGAGAAATCCCTCATGGAATTTCAGCACAGTAATAGGTGTACATGAGACACATTAATGATAGAGAAAGAGGTATCCCATCATTTAAAAATAAATAGGGCATAATGGGGGAGTTTATAAATCATACCCCAACATTTTTAACTGAAAAAATGGCATAATAACGTAATAAAAATTTGAAACAATTGAGAAAGTAAGAAAACCTTTACATGGAAGTGTGACCCCAAAGGCTTGGGAGGGGCTTCAGAGAGGCTTATTGGGAGATTTAGGATCTTTCGGAGGATTATAGAGAGGGTAGGTAATAGGTTGGACGAACTCCAAAGACTTTTAGTGAAGAGGAAGTGGGATCTTTGGTGGGTTTATATAGGAAAAGAGTGGAAAGTATTTATTATTTAGGTTTGTGTCACCACAAATTAAACTAAAAAATACCACAGACCAGCACATGGTTTTTGCCCATGGGTTTTCCCAATGGGTAGTGTAAAAAAATATTTTATGAGGACAATGTTCGAACATCTTAAAATAATAGGGTTTCTTATGTGGAGGTGAGTCACACTGTTAAGGAAACCAATTTAAAAAGAAAAAATGTTTTATAAGCCTTGAAGTCTCCACCAAATCTTTTTAAACCAAATAAAACAAACCCAAAACCACATTATTTTAATGGTGAAACATATATTGGACGAAAATAATGTTTATAGTATTTTATTACATCACTATTGGGTCATTATGATGTCATAAAACACATTATATATTTAAACGATATTTAATTTTTACCCCAAAATTCGACTGTCTCTGAAAATTATGAAAAATTAACCATTGGATAATTTCAATGTTATGATTCCAAAAATAATATTTATTTTATCAAAATAATTTTATAATTTTTATAATTTTTACATTTAAAATAAAAAAGGACATTTATTGAAAAATCGTGGGTTTTGATAAAAATAGATTTCAAACCTCAATAAAAATTACAATCGCATGCATACAAATTATATGGCCATTTATATTTAATAAAAATTTATTTAATAATATTTTATTAAAATATTATTTAATTAAAATATCCATTAATTCATAAAAATTGATTTCCTAGTTGAATATTAACTAAAAATACTATTTGAGATTTAAAAACTATATACGAAGTAATAATAATAAAATGAATGTATATTCATTATTATATACAAAAATAATGAACATAATCATAGTGATAAGGTCTTGTTACATAAACCCTTATAACACCCGCATAAGACCAAAGGGTAAGCTGTGAGATGGTGAAAGACTCTTGGGGTGGCTCGGATAGCATCGCTCGGGTGGTAATCTTTATTAACTTCCACTTTTCCCGTAGTCTGTTCTGCTCAAGATTAATGTGTTCAAGATCAGCTTGGGCTTGGTCAAGAGAGAAGCCCAATGATTCCACCTCCTTTCCGAGCTCTGAAAAATGGTCTTCATATGGGGCATGTGTACTGGATGAAGCCTTCTCTTGAATTGTCTAAGTAAATTGGATTTTTAATGTCCTATATTTATACTAATCGCGTGATCACTGTTCAACGACTATATTAGCAACAATCACAATTCATAATGGTATTTTAAAATCCAAAACATAGAACCAAATAAGTGAATATATTTTAAATAACCATAATAGGATTTTTAAATAGACCAAGATGAATTTTCATCAATGAATTTTTGGGTCGTTAAATTATCCACACTAGTGAACATTTTGTTCAGAAAGGGGGAATTTTATTATTGAATAAGGGATAATGAGTGGGGTGATAATCTATACTAGACCATCCTATTTAGATATAGCTCATACATAGAGGAGTGGTGGAAATTATTATTATTGTTGGGCTAGGATGTATGATTTTGGTGTCACTATGTATCTCATCAAAGCGAGAACCGAGACACATGTAGTTAATGGAAAGATGGTTGTGGGAAACAATCACTTAGGATTGTGGTCCTCTCATGTGAGGGCTAGAATGTTATACAATTTTATACCATTAAATAAGGATGTGAACCATGATATTTAATTTCATATGTAAAATAAATTTTTCACACAATTTAAGGTCTTATATCTAGGACCATGATGACACAGACGTGAACTGATATTCCATGATCATGAGGTGGAACCTTTACCAAAACACCCAAGACCACATGATCTATTCTCAGTGTGATAAACATGGAGTGAATAAGGTTTATTTCACCACACATATATTACTACAATGAAGGATATGGGTTTCTTATATTATGTGTAGGATAAGAAAAGATATAAAATCTTGGAGTTACTACATATCTCATAGGGGTGAGAGTTAAGATGTACATAGTTATGGGAAACCATTCATTTTAACATCATAATGAAAAGAAAAATGACAACCCATGTTATAGAAACAAAGATTGATATAAGGATTATCTAATCAAGGACGTTTTTACATTCTTCAGATGTGAGGAAGGAAACAACAAACCAAGCTCTTTGGGTATCTCAAATCAGAATAAATGATATGGGAGAAGTACATAAGGAGTGTCCATGGACAATGTTCAAAAAATGTTTTACAACAATATGTTTTTAGGTATTATAGATATAGAAGATATTTTTACTATGTAATAACATGAATTAGTTTAATGGAAATTTTTAATGGATACTTATGAAGAATTAAACTGGGGAATTTTATGCATAGTCAAACAAAAGGTGTCCTCAAGGAATATGACATTCTATTACTGATGTAAATGAAAAGATTATAGAGATATGAGATTCTATAGGACTAGGAGTATTATTTATTGAAGGAATATGTATTACCCCAAAGGAATCATTTGAAATAGAATTTTACATGGATTATGAATTCTTATGTACAAATATTTATCTATGTATGTGAGAGTGGTAAATTTTATTTATCTTCTGGTTGATCATAGGACATAAGGTCTAGGAACCAATTTGTATTCTATTTAAATGAGAATCAAGCCACAAGTAGTTCTATAATGGAGGTGTGGTAGTAGAAAAACACCTAAGATTATGGAATGCTCATGTATCAACCAAAATATTATGCATTTTTACATCGTAGAACAACTAAACCATATAATTTTAGGTTATATTCAGAAGAAATTTTCATTTAATTTAGCTCTTGGTACTAGGTTGTAATGTTTCACCTTTTATTTTTATGTTAAAATAATTTTATATGTTCCTTTTAAGGACATGAAAATATGACCAATGCTATTATCTAGTCTAATGTTATGAAAAAAATACAATGTGTTATGTAGTTTTAATGTCATTTAAGAAAGACCATCTACGATGACCCTGCTCTTTTATTACAAACATAAACCTGATTTATTACATAAAAATCACTTGATACAACATACAATATCGAGATGTATAGTGTATTTGAGGAGTAGGATCATTACATAACATCTAAAACGTGAAATACAGTATCTTTATTGAAAACATCATTTACATGACCACTACATTCCTTGGTACTTAGCATTTCATGGGATAACCTGAGGACATGAATAAGAAAATGGTGAGCTATAAAGCCTAGTATGGGAATAATCATGCGATAACATGAGGAATACAATACATGTTTGACAATAGGAATATCAAAAGAGAAAAAGAGAAGCATAAACATAAAGGTGTGATAAATCATGATAATCATAACCTGGAAATGTGGCAACAACACTTAACATGGAATTAACATGATCTGAGGCTCATTGCACGCAGAGCATGAGTAAACACTCATTGAAAATGAAGCACAAGTAAACCCTCATTGCGCTTTTATTTGCATGAGTACACACCCATTTCACAAAAAGTATCATGATACTGTACATTACCCAATGCAATGGAGTGCTATCAGGGTGCACCTTTCTTAAACATTTCATTTCATGCAGAAGTGTGTCACATTGATCATAAAACATTAAATCATTCAACATAATTATCTATTATAAGATAAATTATTGTGGAATACATACTTGATACTATTTAAACAATAAATAAATGTGCATAAAGGTGAATACCCTTGATAGAGAAATGGACATGGTTTTCACTACACAATGACTTTGGATTTGAAAAACGTGGTGTAATTTCGATAGCATAATGGCATGACATAAGAACTCATAAAAAGGGTTGATAAGAGAGAAAGGGATGTCTCATTATATTTACATGACATGGACAGTAAGGGGGTCATTTAGATACATTTCCTAAAAAATTTAATGGAAAGATAAAATTCCAACATTGCAATCACAATATATCCTTTCAAAATATTGACAAAAAACAAACATTTTATGAAACCATTTTCAAAACCATTAAAAATATTAAATAAAGAGATTTAGAAATCAATGTGTCCAATACCACTTTTAAACTTTTGAAGGAAATTTCAATTTCAAAACATTCATGTCCATATGAATAAATCCTTTAAAACATTTTTAAAACATGGACATTAATGTGAAATATTTAGAATAATAAACCATTAAAACATTTAAAACGATATTTTAGTTAAAGAGTTTTTAAATAAATGAGAGTTCCTAGAATAAAAAAAATTGAGGAATAAAATTTAATCAGAACATAATAATACCATGAGAATAAATTAATTCATGATATAATATTCCAAAGGATAGTATATACACCATATAAGAGTGAATTGGTGCATATTAACAATGAAGTCTCAATGGAAATGTAAATTCAGACGAAATCTCTTATAAAGAAGGTATCATTAGATTAAGGATAAATCAATTACATAATTATGTGTTAAAAATATAATTACACTAAATATAAGTGGATATTAAGTGTAGAACAATCTGTGTTAATTCACACATATTCATAGGATGAAATATTCAAGAAATACAAGTTGAACCCAAAGAAAAGAAATTGGGTTAAGAAGTTCCCTTGTAAAAATTCGACATTCTAACAACATCACATTAAAATTCAAAAAATTATTTGATGAGATAAAAAGGTTATATCATCACGTAGAAATAAAATTTACATCCATAAGGATATATAAGAATATATCCCAAAACAATAAGTTGTAAATTAAAATACATAACAAAAAATAAGTCTTTTAAAAAGAGGAGGGTGAAAGGTTCCCTTACCGATTTCGTAACATACAAAACATACGCCACATGAATGAAGGATCATACAATGAAGATGTAAATACTAATAAATGAAGGTATATTTCAAAAATATTAAAATCTTGGGAAGTACGTACACCACACCAAAAGAAATAGTGGCCAATATAGCATAAATCTCACGGGAATAAAAAGTGAGATGAAAAAAACACTTACCACGTTGTAATCAATCAAGTCGTATGAGAAAAATTTAATAACCGAGAATATAAATAAATTAAGGATAATATATATAAAATGGAAGTACACAATAAACCAAATTCAATAAATGAGTGGTGAACAATGGAAATCTCACAGAATTAAGAGTGAGATAAGAAATCCCTTACCTTGTGTCTGACTTGACTAGTATGTTCCATGTTCTTCCTGAATAATAAAATTAAGTTAATTTATACTTGATTCATATACTTTTTAATGTTTATTATTAATTTTATATCAATTATTACCTTGAAATAATATTCAGATAATTATTTGAGTTCATATCGGACATTTTGTCGATGTTCAGAATTTGATTTAAAAACGAACTTGTTATAATTTCAGTTTGTCCGTGTGGTCAAAACTACATTATCTACAGAATTATATTAATGATTTAGAAATCATATATATCATATATATCCAGTTTATATATATATATATATATATATATATTTATATTTAATGGTACATAACATTTGGATATAAGAAATGAAACACATCATTCATGGAGACGGTAAGCCGTATGTACGCATAAACACTACTTTCATTTCTATTTAATATTTAATGGAATGAAAAAATAATGATACATAGGTATATTATAATTACAGTATTATATTATATGATATATATGTTAAAAAATTTCATTAACTGCATCTTTATATATTCCATTTATGTCATTAATGAATCATATCACCTTGAAGGGGCGGTAGTCCGCACTTCCTCAAATGAAATTATCATGTTTACACATATTGGAAGGCATAAATGAATTTTTGTAAATAAAATTTACATAAGAATATAGAAAACATAAACATAATATATATCATATATAAATACATTTCCATCATAATGGCCACCATAAGAGGTGGTAGGAGTAAATTGAACAATCATCGTTTCATGAGGCGTTAGTTTTTCATCCACAGAAACATTATGTTCTTTACCCATTATATGGATGTGTGTGTAAGTGTATTTCAAATCCTTCTCACAAAAAAATTATACTATATTTAGGATACTGGTGTTGTTATAAAATAAAGGAAAAAAAAGAGTTTAGGGGGTTGGAGAAGTAAAACAAAACAAAATAACTTAAGTGAAGACATTACCTTTAAATCGAGTAACTCCATTTTGTTTGAACCAAAAGGGTTTCTTGGAGTTTTTTCTACCAATGGTAGGGCTTCTAGGATGAAGATAGGGATATTGTGAGCTTATTTGAGCATAGTTAGCACCATCCAAAGTCTTGAGAATTATGAGAAATGAGTTAGAAGTGAGAGATTTTTATAAGGGAGAGGAGGGGCTCTTTAGGAAGGTTTGAAACAATTATTTTATTATAACATCATTTTCGGTTTCAAAAGGAAAACTATTCGTTAATATCTAAGTTAATACGACTCATGGTCGAAATAAAATAATCCATTAATAATTGGAGAGGTATTGGATATTGTTTTAATATTTATAATCATATTTATTTAAATCAATTATTAATGAGGTAAATACTCTATCATTATTGTGTCATAAATAATTTAATTTATTTTATGTCCAAAAATTATAAAAAATACCATGATGTAGGAAATATTTTTATATTTCCAAAGGATATTTATAGTTGAATATATATCTTATATAAACCCATGTAAAAATTTATTTACTAAAAGATATTTGTTTTTTCCATTTTTGTCATTACTTTTAATAAATTAATATAAAATGTCATTATTACTCCCATGTGGCTCCATGGGGTCCCAAATTAGACCCAAGGATTCCCATGGCCGGATATGTATCATCAAATAGGAATAGGAAACTTGTTAGGGTAATTTAATATTATTATAATATTATATTTTACCCTTATTTATTATTTTTACCTTTTAAACATGGTAAATAAAATATTTAAAAAGACTAAAAATAAAAGTTACCTATTTACAAATTTGTACCTATTGATTCAAAATTTGTAATCTACTTTTACAAATTCAAAACACATAAGTGGCTGAAATTAATTTAAAATCCATTCCTATGGTTAAAACAAATAGCGTGTTTTTAAGAAATAATAACTATCAAAAGATTGACACCTATTTATATCCAATTTTTAAATGAAATTACTTCAAATGACCAAAATTAAATTAAATGGTAAAAATATATTATATTTACACGTTAAAACCAATTAAAAATATAATATAACAATATAAATAAATTAGATTAACAGCCACTTTTGAATTAAAATATAGTATTTTTCTCTATTCATTAAAAAATAATTTTTATTAGAAACATACCAAAATTTCATCTAATGTAAATTTTGGTGTGCCAAATCTAAAGAAGAATTTTATTTTGTCAAACATAACATATAAAAGTCACAAAAACTAGTTTTAAAGAGGGTTCACCATTAAAAGGTGGTAAATCGACCTTTTAGGGAACATTAGAGTATTTATGCTTAAAATCAAATTATTTACTTATTTTAAGACTCTAAATTTTATTGGATAAATGTAAAAATATTCAAAAAACATGTATCAACATATTGTAGTTATTTCTATTAATTCCCACCAATACAACGGCTAGGAATTAACTACCATTCAAAATAATAATATTATATTATTAGTGTGCAACGTAAGATTTCAAAGAAATCCATTGGTGTGTATTGGGTACGCTGTCGAATATAACATCCCCTTTAAAGTAGAATTAATATTTAATTCGAAAATATTAATAAATATAAAAATTTAATATTCTTTATTTTTTTGGGATGTTAAATTTTCCCCCCTTTTGGAAAATGTGTCCCCAGAATTTTAAAACTGGTCTTAGAAACTTCATTGAAAGTCCCACATCGGAAAAAGAGTCAGTAAAACTATCGATTTATAAAAAATAAAGAGAAGTAAAAATGTCACCAAAGTTAACCGATACATGGATTCCATGTAGGAAAACTTGAATATGGAAGATAAAACAAATGGTCATGTTCCAAGGGAGAATGAAAACATGATTAGGAGAAAGATAACCACAAGAAAATCACAGACTTATGATGTGTTAAATAGTCTTTGATCACCTAGTAGGAAGCGTAAACCAACAATGTTTTTGTTTTACATTCCTTTTATTAATTTGAGGAATTAATTTACTACATAGAATAAAAACATAAGGAAATATACTTACCTTCATATAGTGTTTCTTCATTTAATAAGTTTCTACCAAAATCTAATATTTTCTCCAAACAACGAACATTCAAAATGACTTGGTCACATCAAAGCACAAGAATCTTCATATATAGAATCACAAAATCCACAAAATAATAAATATATATTTCTCTAGTCTTTAGAAATCAAGTAAAAACAAAATGGTAAGTACGAGATCATATAATCCCCCAAAAAAGATAATCCTTTATAAAATGAAATACTACTATTAATCTATAAAAATTCAACAAAATATACCCAAAGTTCCAGAAATACCATTCAATACAGAATCGTACTTAAAATTATTTAAAATACTCCCAACTATGATTGAAACCCAATACTAAGAAAGATTTAATCACATAGTCTTCCATAATAAATCTTAATATTTATCTCCAAATATCATCGACTACTCTTTAAGTCTCATACTGAAGTTTAATTAACCTAATCACATATTCTCTATGGTAGGTTAATCATTTTCCAGAACTAACCCAAATCACCATATTTACACAAAAAATTAATATATTCTTATAAAAAATTTCAACCATTCCTCCACAATTGAAATCCTATAGCATTTTATTTTCCTTAGGCATATTATATTCCAAAAGAGAAAACATATTCCAAAATAACCTTTTATCATTTAATCACCAAATCATTTTCCTATAATAAGGATATCCATTGATAAAACATAAGTTCCCAAAATCAACTTATTATTGATCCATAAAATCATTTAACTAAATGGACAAGTCATACTAACTAGGGACTTCACATAGGCCAGTGGTAGGTGATAAAAGCCAATCACACTTTGGTTATGGGTACAATTCACACGGCTATTTCCGACGCGAAGGTTTGTCACACGGTCTACGTGTTGTTATTTTTATATAAAAAAAATTAACCCTAACATGTTTTAACCATAATGGTCTTATTATACCTTTCATTTTCATCCTAATACATTAAGATAGTTCTGCTTTTATCCAGAGAGGGATATATTTTCTTGATAATCCACTTAATCATTACTCATTAGTACTTACGGATGTTTTTATAATACTTAGTCCTATCAATAAGGATTTACTAGGTTTTTCTAATCCTAATACCAAAAATAACTAAACCTATCCTCTGATACCAATTATGACGACCCTACTCTTTTATTACAAACATAAACCCAATTTATTACATAAAAATCACCTAATACAATAGAGAATATCAAGAGTTATAGTTTCTTTGGGGATTAGGATCCTTACATAACAACTTAAAACATTAAATACAACATATTTAATGAAAAAATACTTTACATGACCACTACATTCCCTCGTACTTAGCATTTCATGGGATAACCTGAGGACATTCATAAGAAAAGGGTGATCTATAAAGCCTAGTTTGTGAATAATCATGGGATAACATGAGGAATACAATAAATGTTAGAAAATATGAATATAAAAATATCACAAGAGAAGAATAAAGATAAATTCATGATAAATCATGATAATCATAACATGGAAATGTGGAAACACCACTTAACAAGGAATTATAAAGAGCCAAGGCTCATTGCACATAGAGTATGAGTAAACCCTCGTTTCACATGAAGCATGAGTAAACCCTCATTGAACTTATATTATCATTAGTAAAAACCCATTGCACATAACGTATCATGATACTATACTTTACCCAATGCATTGCAGCACTGTCAGGGCACACCCTTCTTAATCATTTCATTTCATGCATAAGTGTGCCACATGGATCATAAAGCATTAAATATTTTAGCATAATTATTTATTCCACGATAAATTAATGTGGAATAAATTCATGAAACTATTTAAACAATACATAAATGTTCATAAAGGAGAATAACTTTGATAGATAAAGGGACATGTTATTCACTACACAGTGACTTTGGCTTGGAAAAACGCAGTGCAATTTTGACAGCATAACAGCGTGACATAAGAACACATAAAAATTGTTTATGAGAGAGAAAGGGGTGTCTCATAATATTTAAATGACATGGACAGTAAGGGGGTCATATAGATACATTTCCCATCAAAATTTAATGGAAAGATAACATTCCAACATTGCGATCACAAAATATCATTTCAAAATATTGAAAACATCAAACCTTTTATTGAACCATTTTTAAAACCATTAAAAATATTAAATAAATATATTTTTGAATCAAAGTGTCCAATAGAAATTTAAATATTTTAAAAGAAATTTAAATTTTTAAACATTCATGTCCATATGAATAAATCCTTAAAACCATTTCTAAAACTTGGACATTAATGTTAAAGATTTAGAAGAATAAACCATTAAAACATCTAAAAATATTTTAGTTAAAGAGTTTTTAACAAATTGAGAGTTCCTAGAATACAAAAAATTGAGGAATAACATTTAATTAGATCTTAATAATATCATTAGAATAAAGTTATTCATGATATAATATTCCAAATGATATTATATACACCATATACAAGTGAATTGGTGCACATCAATAATGAAGTCTCAATAGAAATGTAAATTGAGACGAAATCCCTTATAAAGAAGGTATCCTTAGATTAAGAATAAATCAATTAGATAATTATGTGTGAAAATTATAATTACATCCAATATAAGTTGATATTAATTGTAAAATAATTAGAGGTCATTCACACATATTCATAGGATGAAATAATCAAGAAGTATAAGTTGAACACAAAGAAATTAAATTTGGCTAAGAAGTTCCCTTATAAAATTCGACAACATAACGACATCACATTAAAATTAAGAAAATGAGTGGATAAGATAAAAAGGATATATATTCACTTTAAAATAAATTTTACATCAATAAGGATATATGAGATCATATACCAACATAATAAGATGTTAATTAAAAGATATAACAAAAAAGAAATCTTTTAAAAAGAGGAGGGTGAAAGGTTCCCCTACCGATTTGGTAACTTACAAAACATAAACCACATGAAAGAAAGATCATACAATGAAGATATAAATACTAATATATTAAGGTATATTAAAAAAACATTACAATCATGTGAAGTACATACACCACACAAAAGGAAATAACGGCCAATATAGCATGAGTCTCACGGGAATAAAAAGTGAGATGAAAAAACCCTTACCACATTGTAATCAATCAAGTCATATGAGAGATAGTTAATAACCACCAAATGAATCACAAAATACCATTAATATAAATAAATTAATGTTAATATATATCAAATTATAGTACACAATACACCACATGAAATAAATGAGCGGTGAACAATGGAAATATCACGAAATTAAAAGTTAGATAAGAAATCTCTTACCTTGTGTCTGACTTGAATCGTATGTTCCTTGTTCATCCTGAATAATAAACTAAAGTTAATTTTTACTTGATTAATAAAATTTTTAATGTTTATTATTACTTTTATTTCACTTATTACCTTCGAATAATAGTTAGTTAATTATTTGAGTTCATATCATACATTTTCTCGATGTTCGAAATTTGAGTTATAAATGAACTTGTTATAATTACAATTTGTCCATGTGGTCAAAAATCACTTATCTACAGAATTATATTAATAATTTAGATATCAAATATATCATATATATCCTGTATATATATATATATATATTTATAATATTACATAACATTTGGAGATAAGAAATGAAACGCACCGTTCTTGGAGATGGTAAGCCGTACGTACGCATTAACGCTACTTTCATTTCTATTTAATATGTAATGGAATGAAAAAATATTTATACATAGTTATATTATAATTACAGAATTATATTATATGATATATATGTAACATAATTTCATTAACTCCATCTTTATATGTTTCATTTATGTTATGAACGAATCATATCACCTTGAGGGGGTGGTAGTCCGCACTTTCTCAAATGAAATTATCATGCTTACACATATTGGAAGGAATAAAGGAATGTTTTTAAATAAAAATTACAGAAGAATATTGAAAACATAAACATAATATATATCATATATAGATACAGTTCCATCATAATGGCCACCACGATAGGCGATAGGAGTTAATCGGGCAATCATCGTTTCGTGAGGCGTTAGTTTGTCATCCACAGAAACATTATGTTTTTTACACATTAGATGGAGGTGTGTGTAAGTGTAGTTAGACTACATATCATAAAAAAATCATAGTATATTTAGGATACTGTTTTTGTTATAAAATAAATTAATAAAAAGAGTGTAGGGGTTGGAGAAGTAAAATAAAACAAAATAACTTAATAGAATACATTACATTTAAATCAGGTAACTCCATTTTTTGAACCAAAAGGGTTTCTTGAAATGTTTTCTGCATAAGGTAATACTTCTAGGATTAATAGAGGGATCTTGGGAGCTTATTTTATAAGAATTTTCACGAGACAAAGTCTTGAGAAGTGTGAGAAATAGGTTAGAAGTGAGGGATTTTTATAAGGGAGAGGAGGGGCTCTTTAGGAAGGTTTGAAACTATTATTTTTTATAACCTCATTTTCAGTTTCAAAAGGACAAATATTAGTTAATATCAAAGTTAATATGACTCATGGTCAAAATAAAATAGCCCATTAATAATTATACACGTTTTGGACATTGTTTTTATATTTAAAATCTTATTTATTTAAATCTTTTATTAATAAGGTACATCTTGTATCATTATTGTCTAATAAATAATTTAATTTATTTGATGTCAAAAAATTATAAAAAAATAATATTATGCAGGAAATTGTTTTATCTTTACAAATAATCTTTATAGACTAATATATAACTCATACAACCCCATGTAGAAATTTATTTACTTAAAGATATTTGTTTTTGTCATTATTGTCTTTACTTTAAATTAATTAATATAAAAAGTCATTATTACTCCCATTTGGATCCATGGGGTCCCAAATTCGACCCAAGGATGCCCATGGTCCGATATTTATTATCAAATTGGATTAAGAAACTTGTTAGGTTAATTTAATATTATTATAATATTATTTTTTACACTTATTTATTATTTTTACCTTTTAATCATGGTAAATAAAATATTCTCTAAAGTAAATATTTAATATGAATAAAAATAAAAGTTACCAATTTACACAATTTGGACCTACTGATTCCAAAAATGGAATCCATTTTTATAAATTAAAAACACATAAGTAGATAAAATTAATTTAATATTAATTCACAGTGTTAAAACAAATAGCCTGTTTTTAAGAAATAATAACTATCAAAAGATTGACACCTGTTTATGTCCAATTTCAAAATGATATTACTTCCAATGACCAAAATTATATAAATTGGAAAATATATATTCTAATTACACTTTGATACCAATTAAAAATATAATATAACCATATAAATAATTTAGATTAAAAGGCACTATTGAATTAAAATATAGTATTTTTCACTATTCAATAAAAAATGAACTTTATTAGAAAAATATGAAAATTTCATCCAATGTAAATTTTTGTGTCCCAATTATAAATAAGAATTCTATTTTTCCGAATAGAACATATAAAACTGAAAAATACTATATTTAAAGAGGGTTCTCCATTAAAAGGCAGTAAATCAACCATTTAGTGAATATTAGAGTATTTATGCCTAAAATCAAATTCTTTTCTTATTTTAAGACTCTAACTTTTATTAGATAAATGTAAAAGTATTCAATAAACATGTATCATCATATTTTAGTCAGTTCTATTCATTCCCACCAATACAACGACTAGGTATTAACTACTATTCAAAATAATAAAATTATATTATTTGTGTGCAATGTAAGATTTCAAAGAAATCCATTGTTGTGTATCAGGTACGACGTCAAACATAGAGTCCCCTTTAAAGTAGAAATAATATTTAATTCAAAAATATTAATAAATATGAAAATGTAATATTCTTTATTTTATTGGGATGTTACACCATCTGTGTAGTTTAACCTCGTGCATTGGAGACGAGGGGATTCTATAAAGTTTAACGTCATATGGAATACATGAATGTTGGGTCTTACAATTACGAAGGAGTCACATATGGATTTATCACATGATTTATTTCTTGAGAAATCCTGAATTGGTAGGGGTCTTAGTGTTGTTACTATCAAATGTTATTAAGGAATCATCCCCATTGGAGTGAGACTTCTATATTGTATTAGGTACCTCCAAATTTGGTTTAAGATTTGAGAATTTATTCCCTAGTATCATCAGGGTCCTTAGTTCTAGTAGTATCTATCATTAGAGGAATGAGTAGAGGTTTTCTTTCTTGATTATGGTTTGTTCTATCCAATTCCGGTATATTTCAAAATGATATAGGGTATAAAACCTTTTCTGACCATGTTTCTCTAACTTGTCAAACCACTTCAATGATTGTTCATTATATGTGAGTTTTTTATAGATATCCAATATAAGAGAGGTCAATTTACAATCGTTGAGAAAGAAATCCTCTATTCTGTGAACCAACAAATTTTGGGTATCTTGAGTGGAAATGTAAGATGTGGTTTGGTAGTCCTATAAGGCATGAAAAATCTGGTCATGTATTCTAGAGAAGGTTCGATAGCATTTTTTTTAAAATACCTTATCTTTATATTTACTTATTCGTGTTAGTTGGAAGAATGGTTGGATTTGGTGTTGTATTCCTGGTAAAAGTTCTTCATTTTTTAAGAATTGATGTTGGTTCCACTGTTCATCACTGTTGTTTAAGGGACACCAAATCTGGTGATGATGTTTGAATTAATAAAGGGATGATAATTTTGGTTGAGAATTCATTTAGAGGTATTGCCACAGCCTAATTTTATAAGATTTTTGTAGCAGTTAGGATTTACTTGAACTGTTTTTCCATAGATCGAGGTGAAAACACTGTAAAATATATTCCCATTACATTGAAAGACTATGAGTATTTAGTTATATACAAAAACATTGGGGTTTGATTGATGAAGTTGGAATGTAATTGGTAGAAATGAATATTTTTTGACGAGTTGTGTTCCATCCCATGTCATTGAAGGCCAAAATACCCAAGTCTCCAAATTTGGAATGAAACCTTGGTTACTGAGTGATGGGAACAACACGTGATAGTATGAACATCTTCCATGGTGTAAATAGTATCTACTTATCAATTCATTTAAGGATAATTCCATCGAATAATTTCTTATAAATAACATTATGACGTCCTCAACAATAATAAAAGTTGAAATTGACCACCCTTAATCGAATCTATTAATTTTCAGCACCACATGGTAGAAGGGACTCCTTTTAAAGGTATTCTAGGATAAGTTTCATCCACAAAATTGCATCATTATCCGATTTTCAGATATAATTAATCTATTTGATCTATCCCATTTCCATTTTGAAGAAACAATGATATTGTTCTACGATGGGAAATGCTAATAAACATTTCATTCGGATATAAATATGCCAAGGTTTCTATAGAATTTTCTAACGCATCAACAAAATCATTTTGTTAACATGGGATATGAGTTAGTGTTTGATTATAGAGGTATTCTTCTATCACCCCTTAAACATGATTAACCAGGGGGATCAACTCTTCTTTTATGATGGAATAATCACTGTTAATCTTTTTAATTACCAAATAAAAAATTCCTTTGATTCTCTAGTGAGTCACAAGTATCTACAAATCCAAATCGAATCCTATAATTTGGTCTTGGTATTCAGCCTCATTATTGCTTCATCCTTCTAATTGAATAAAGTAGTAATGTTGAACTTCCATTATATGATAAATTAGGATGATTACCAAAATGATTTTTTTGAGCTTGTGGTATTTCATTCTATTTAAATTTGTGGTTATTGATGCACCATCAACGTACATTTCCCACATTAAGTTACAGTTCGGAACGATGAATATTTCTTTATCTTGTAGTTTAGTACTCATCGACACTTCTTCTGTAGAGGGATGTTATTTTATGAAGTATGCTATGAACAACCCTTATATTTCCTTTTAGGATATGAACTGGATGTCAAATTATTGCAAGATGACAACAATTTATTCCAAATGTCGAATAAACATGGGAATATTGAGGATATATTTTAGCAAGTTAATTCTATAGATCAAATAGACCTCTTAGTATTGTAGGTAACACCTAAATTTTTGAATTGAAAAAATTGAAGCTATATAGCTCTTCTCGATACTTGAATACTGAGTCAAAATGTTGAGAATGATACAACTACGATAATAACGGTTTTTTCACTACCAACATCATTTTATATTAAAATAGGGCACCCAATAATAATTCCATATCCATCATGTATAAGATAAGGGGATATCCTTAAATTGGTGACATTAGCAATGGTGGGATCAAGAGATAGTTCTTGATCCTATTGAATTATTCTTTTTAGTCATCAATCAACTAAAATATGACCCCACACTTCATTAACTAGGTGATGGTTAAAATATTTCTACGAGGCATTCTACGAATCATCGAATGTAGGAAAGGTGACCCGTAATCCTCTCAAATATTTTAATTTTCAATAAGGTACCATTTTCATAATTTCCTTAGTCTTCAAAAGGATTTCATTGAAGCCACGATGGTGTACAACAAAGCCAATGGATATTACTGAAGTAATGCTAAAATCACAATTCAGGGGATTCATCTTCAGACTATGTTGTTGAAGTTTATCGAAAATGATTTCAAAATCAACCAGGTGATCATAACATGTCTATGATTTTACCACCGGATAATTTCCATAAAACTCGATTGATTTTTCTAGGAATGGTTTAATGATGCTATACATGGCAGGTTGATATGTATCACTTTCATTCTATAATACTAAGGAATCAACCAGTTTTACAATACATCTAGAGGCCCCATAAGGTAGTGGATTAATTATATTTTTGGTCCATTAATATTTGATTATACCCTTAATATCTATTCATTAAGGAGAGATATTTATATTCATCAATTTCATTAGTCAAAAGTTATGTGATTAGAATAGGGAATTAATATTTTAAAAAATGATGGTTGTGATCTCTAAAGTCAATGAAAACCATGAACTACCTATTGTGTTTCTTGACGGTGACAATGATGTTGATCCATTTCAAGTATTTTACTTTCCAAATGAAATTTTCTTTGATGTATTTTTTAATTTTAGATTGAACCTTGGCCGCACAAGTCAAATGTATCCTTTTGGATACTTGATTATAACCACGATTTCCATTTTATAATCCCAAATGATGGGTTGTAATATTTAGGTAAACTACTAGAATCTATATGAAATTATTTGAAAAAAATACAAGTGCTTATTTATAAAATAGGCTTAAATATCTTCATCGTCAAGGGGAACAAATGCAACGATCAACATTAGTCGTAGATCCTCCTATGTACCCAAATTTACCTGATAGAGTTCATTGACAATGGTGGTGAATGATTATTCAAATTAAAGAGGAGTTTATATGAGGTCAATTTTATCCTCTTATCCCTTTTCAACTTCCTCTTCCTCTTTTAACATGTCAGGATGGATGGTAGATAAAGGGTAATCATTATGTTTGGGAGAATGGTTTGTGTCCCAGGGGTTAGCTTTCAATGGTCATATCATGACTTCTGCACATTTATTAGATGAAGTCTTGGATTAATAGAGATTTGTGGATACATTTGAATCATTTACTTATGAGGTATCACTTCCAACAGAGGAATAAATACTTTCACTAACATCCTCAAGTTTAGATGACGTAGATAAAATCATGGAAGAGTATGATAACACCTATGAATCTGAGAATATTTTTTAAACTGTCTGATGGGTATCATATATTCATCACTAAGGTATTTTAGTGGGTTATTAGGGGGATGTTTCCAGGCCATTTGGAGTGGTAACCTAAGAATCACTATCAGTTATGGGTTTCTTCCCTTATCCATGCTAGAATTCTGTATTAATATATTGAGATTCACAAGACTTGCAAAATTTTTGGACACCATCTAACATCAAAATATTTCCATTTCTATAGTATTTAAGGAATTTATTATATGATGAAGAGTTCTTTGAATGCTTATGAAACCAAGGCCTTCATAGAATTACATTTAAATATGTATCTTGTTGGATAATCAAGAACTCACAATTGGAAAAAAACACCAAACCGAGCTATAATATTATTACGACCAAGGGGTTTCTATTTATTTTTATAATTCCATTGTAGAATTATAATGGAATGGGATAGATCATCAATATTGTACCCCAATCAGTGAAGAGTTCTGATATAAATTTGGCTGACTCCTGATCTATTGTAAATGAAATCTTGAAGAATGTCAATGTCATCCAATATTCCATATACAAATAATGGATAGATGATTACTTGTATAACATCATCTCTATATTGTTTTATGAAATATATAAAAACATGAAATTATGTGAGATCAGACTCATCATGATATACCTAAGTAGAAGCAACTTCGACTTCAAACTGTTGAGGTTATAATATAGACTTTAAAAGTGATTCCTCCAAATCCTTTGACATATTGAGAGAATGCAAAATTGAATGATTTTTCAGGAATTGAAACCAATTGCTTTAGGATGTCATAATTTTTAGATAAATTTATACATTTACATATGGGGAAATGTAATTTAGGTGTAATTTTTTGAGATGATGTGAATGGGGAAGACGATTATGGTTGTCGAACACATGTGGGGGCAATTTTATCTTTTATTGAATCAAGAAGTCATGGACAACACACCTGCCCAGTATCATCATATTTTCACCTATTAATTAATAAGTATTATAAAATGATTGGTTTATAAGGAGGTTTAACATGTTTAGGGGAATTTTCATACTCTTAATGGTCCTTTTGAAGGTCTAATAAATGAGTTTCATAATTATAGAGAGCTATAGTAAGGATGTGGCCAACATTTTTGTATCCATCTATAGTTGTGCCTCCCTCTATTTCCTCAGATTCTATAGACTTAATTTATGTCTCCCTAATTTTTTGTGGGAAGATAAGGTTTATAATAACACTCACAATCATATGGGGGATCCATTAGATGAATAAAATTAATTAATCAAAAGATCAATTCTTCATCTGATGATGACTCCTTTTGATTAGTCGGTGCCCATTTTATCATTTGACAAGGTGATGTTTATTATCTTGGGAATAAAGACATGAAGTTAAAAATATTTAAGGAAAAGTTTATCTTAAGAATAGGTTAATATTTCAAGGGTTTTTTCCCTTTCTTATTACTATGTAGTTTCATATAAGATTGACCTTTGGAGGGTTTTGGGGTTGAAGGAGTTGTTTTTTTCATAGAAAAAGTGACTAGGATCACAATTGATTTTTTAACTATTCTCATTCAATAGTATGAGTATTTTTAATTGTTTTTATAGTCATAAAATCCCTGAAATCATATGAACTCTTTCTGGTATCTTTATATCATTCACCCTATTCTTCCAGAACAGTGAAGGAAACACATGTTACTTGTGCTAGTGGTTTTCCCAATTTCACTTAATAAAAAATAAATATATTTGCAGGTGATATTTGAAAATGAAATAGTTCTAGATGGTGTGCCCAAAAATTTTATGAAAGGAGAAATAATTTAGGTGACCTTTAAGGTATACATGATTGGGTCTTTAGGGTTCCAAAAAATTTAAGAGGTTGTTTTCTAAGGCTACTAAGAAGTAGTTATAAACTTTCACATTTCTAATGGAATAGATCCTACATTTCCTTTCTTCTAGCTTGGAGTTGTTAATGTATATAATTCCATTATTATGTGGGTTTTGTTTATTATTTTTCCATACTAGAGGAGGTTCTTCATGAAAAGGTGTAGGATTAGGAGAAGGAGTCAGTGCAGGGGATGGTTTTAGAGTGATGGTTTCAATTTATACTTTTCCTAATCTTTTCCATTGGGTTTCTAGTACTGCTTGGGATTTGGATTAGGTTCATAAGATAGAGTCTTATAACCTTTGTACAGTTTCCACAAAGTCTTTAAATATACCCATGAAGTTAAATGGAATTATTGGTGTTCAAAACTCATCACAAAAAATTTCTATATTAAGTCCTAACAAATCCTCTCGTTTTAGATGAAAATTAAGGGAGTATGTTATAAACTTCCATTGAGAAATAAATTTTAAGTCTCTCTTGTTTATTGTTCTTTTAAGTTCAAGAGGTTGAGGACTTTTGACTTTTTCAGCATTGATCTGAACTGATAAATAAATTTTTGGAAGAGGTATTATAATCCTTTGATCATTCACATAGGTAAACTAGAGTACTGTATGAAGTCCATTCCTTGCATGGTTTTTACAAAATAGTGAATTTTGGAATCTTCTTATTGCAAAAAAGTTTAGATCACGGGGCTGATCAAAGATACATAATGCATTATATGCTGATCTAGACCACCTATATCATAAAATGTTAGAAACAAAGGATTTCCAAAACTAAGAGGAGTAAGAGTCTCTTATACACATTCGATGAAATGTATTATTTCCAAATTCATTGTCACACATTTTCCCTCTAGATATTGTTGCTATAATTTTAATGAATTAGTAGTGTCAATATGTCTTGTGGGAACAAATAACTATGTAGGGGTTGGAGAAGGGGGTTTGATAGGATTAACTAGATATGTTGTTCCCTTCTGCACTTATGCCTGAGCTGGTAAGTTATAACATTTCTGACAATGTTCAGGTTGTTTAGAAAATAGAAGGAAATCATAGTATTCAGTTTTCACCCATTCTAAATAGATCAGTTTCCTTATTCCTAATTTTTTGGACATTATGAATCTACATTAACTAGTATGAAAAGATCATCATGCCGAAGGATATCATCTTTTGGATCAAAATGAGGTTCTATTTGGGGATCATATCCAGTGGTAATATTACCCATGATTTGTTTGGAATTAATATTCAGTAGTTTTCTCTTTTCAATATCATTCCAAGACAACCTATCCTCATGTGTGATAGGTTCAACGTCATCATGTAATTGTTTGGATTGACTCGTAGCCTTACCCTTTTCTTTGGCTGATTCTCCTCGAGGGGGAAATGAGCTCTCTAAGGAGTTCACAAATTTTGGAAAATCCTCTGATTTATCATATGAAAACCTTATTCAATTGTTTTAGTGTGGACCAAATTTTTAAAGGATATATTATCCTCTAGTTCTTATACATTTACCTAATTCTTATCAGTATTTTCTTAAGTAAATATAATGATGTTTACTTATGTAAATTACATTTTTGCATTTCATCATTTTTTTAATAACAAGTGAACTAGTTTTTCCTAGAGTTTCCAACATAAGAGATGTGTTTAGCATGATATTTTTTAATCTTCATTGATCATCTTTGTTTATGATTATCATGGGATTCTATCCATTATTTCCAAGATCACTTAGAATCTATCCAGTGATGGGAAATCTGAAGGGAACCTCTAAATAAATTTTTTGTTTGTGTCCCTACATCATGGGATGAGATGAATTGGGATGATTAAGTTTTTTGTAACTTCTCCCAAATGAGATAATATTTAATTTCACTGAGGTTGATGTAAAATTAAACCCATTTATATGGGACTATGGTGGTTCTCTTCTACTTCTATAATTTTTCACGCATGATTTTTCAACCCAAATGGTTGTGTTTAAAATATCCCTAGACCTATGGGACTAGGGTTGATATTGTACTATAGTAGATGTTGTTACTGTGGATACTCTTCTTATTTTATGGATCTTTGTGTAAATATGGGCTGAGTTCATCATATAATCTATACCTAATCCACCTACTTCTAAATACATTTATGATATCTAATAGTTAGCATCCCTTAAGTGGGATGCTTGCTGAGTACTTTCAAAGGCATCATGAAAAAGAATTTCGATGGATCTCTATATTTTGAATTGATGTCTATCAAATATTTTATGGTTTAGTTATTTATGAGTATACCATATATGGGGAGAAGAATCTATTTCCGGAATCCAACCTGAAGCTATGACATTACATGATGTCAACTTTGGTGGGATTTGTTTATTGTGGTGTGAGGTGAAATGAAACACCCTATGTTTTCCCTAGCCTCAGATATGAACAGTATATGGGGAATCTATGATCATTAAATGAATCACTTTTCATTCATTGAGACATGCATGTTAAATCATTCCTTTTTGTTTTCCCAAATATGGGTGTTGTGCAGCTAAGAGGGTGACCAAGTTGATTTAATGGTTCATTTTTTCTATAAAATTGATTTAGATTTAAATATTCACTATAAATAAATATTTTTCTAATTGAATAAGAGTATTCCATATGTTTAGGTATATGTTATGCACACAATCACTGGACAACACCTCTGGAATGATGAATTAGGGAGTGGATAACGTCTAAAACATTTCTAGTATATTATCCTTCACCAATTATCTCCTCATTAGAAATATGTATCCATATTTTTTGATAGTTCCCCCAGCTATATCTGACCAATGTGGATGTTTTAACATATCATTATTATAAACGATAGGGGCAGCAGGTATTTCCTATGTTGTATTAGAAGAAAAGTGATCCAATGGAAGGATCAAAGAACAACCATTTCCTTGGACTATCTTCTAGTTGAGAAATAATATTTCTTTTCAACGATGAGGAGTAAAGCATGAATGAAATCATTTTACCCATAACATCATGATAGGATGGATTTAAGAATGTTTATTTTTCAAGGAGGTGAAATTCTTGATGAAATGAAAAGTTTCTGTGGAGAGATCCTTCATTGGAAATTCTATTATTGGGAGGACTACCATCATGACATGATGTGTGACTATAGGGAGAAAGTCTATAGCATTTACCCTAGGGAGGACCTTTAAGGTGGATCATGGAATGGGGAGGAACTTTTGGATTTTTGATATTTTAGTCATGTGGAGGGCTAATGTGGAACTCATCAGAAGATGGGTTCTTAAGATCGATCAAATTTTGAACATGAAATAATAATTTATAGTCAAATGTCTGGGGAGGACCTCTAAATCAGCTAGAAATGATATTTCAGGGAGGAACTTTACCATTTCCTTGACTATAACCATAATTTTATAATTAGGGAGTTTATGTTTTCACTACTATAGATAAACATTTGAGGTCTTAAAGAAAACCAGTATTTAATAGAGTGTGGTTGTGGAATAGATCTCCATTTATCAATCATCTTTAGTAAGATTTATTTTTTGATGTATTCCTCTTGGTGATTAGAGACACCTACTATGGCTGATGGGTTTAATATATAGAAAAAGGGTTTATTTTCTCCCATGTTACTACTATAATTTTCTAATAGGATTCTATAATTTTGGCAGGGAAATGTGCCTATCCCGGAGTGCCCATTATGATTGACCAATGAACTCCAATTAGAATGGGTATATAGGCTCAATTCAGTTTTCCATTTATCATGGGATGGACATGACTCACCTGGATGGGAGTAGGGATATACATACACTCCTTAGAGAATAATGAATTATTTTTCTAAGTAACTTCAAGTTCAGAGGTGGGGTTAGATGGAAAAATTATACTCACTACCGATGTAATCATTATGTCTTATAAAAATTATTGAATATGGAAAATGATATATTCTTACCCCTACATCATTTCCAAGATATACATGGTGACTTCTACAGCAAGAACAATGGTATATTCCCATCATGTAGCTAAATCATGGAATTTTTATTTATCTTTTTATCCATTTATTATCAGGATATGTTGAGAATAATCAGGCATGGAGGAATAAATATGGATATTCTCATTATTTGTAGCTGGTATTCTCTATCTTGTTTCTCTAGGTGCTGCAAAACTGTGCTGGAAGGCTTGATGGGTGTGGGTTGGTGTGTTCACATGCTTTTAGATTAATTCCATATATGGTTGGAGGGATTATTTGGAGGTAAAGGAGGTAGGTTCTTGTTCCCTTTTGAATAGTCACTTCCCTCTGTGGGATTTCATAACTACCATTACATGAGTGACCTAGGACAGACTCCAGATTGTGTAACCATAATAATGATAAGGGTTTCATACAAGGTGGTGTTGCATTGGTGGCTGGAATGATACCTTTGGAGGGACCCCTACATCTTTTGGATGAGGGCATTGGAGACCACTCAGTGATCCTCCCTAATATAAAGGATGAATTATTTAATGAGTTCCAGGGATTGGATCTCAAAAAGATTTGAGATGGAAATTGGTTTCATCTACTTCAAGTCCACCCATCGTCATTTAGTGGATAGTTCATGGGGATTAATGAACTTGAGCGATTATCAAGCTACCTCCATGGTTGGGATAGTACCATTTTGTTATTACTCTTGGACTAATTCATTTAAGACCCTTCACTAAAGGAGTTGGGTTAGTGATAGTGTCCTCTGGTTTGGTGACGATCCTTTTTGTGAAAATACGGGTGCATAATTTTTTACCAATTTAAAGGACTCCATTAGATTGAATTTATGGGGGATATTTTCTGAGATAAAAATTCTAAACATAAACAAGAGAATCCTATCATATTATTATATTAATAAATTAACACATGAATAATAAATTATTTTGGATCCATTTTTGGACCTCTTTAATTTTATGCACAAAGGGGCTTAATATGGGGGGTGACACAATCATCTTGGTAATGTTTTTATGTCTGATTCACTATTTTTATTGTTTCTGAAACACTTGGATTACTATGCTCATTTTGAGATGATGACAACCTACTTTCTAAATGTAGGTGGTCCCTAAATGTTTCCCAATGACACCTTATAAAATGAATTTTCCAAGAGGATGGGAGGGGCTCACCACACTATTTAGTCTGGAATTATTGCATTCTTTAGGAATATATTATTGGTTTAATATGTATTCATGAATCCAATAATAAATATAATGTATGAAACATGCCACCCTTTTATTAACAATCAATTATTGGAATTTATTGATTTTTGTAATAATCTATATATACATAAGGATCTTAATATATGAAGAAATATATATATGTATATGAGGTTCTCCATCAATGATATCCTTGTTGTATGTATATTAAAGATTATTATTTCATTTATTGTTATGATTCTGTTTTTGAGACACACAATGTGGAACATTGGAAATTATTTTCATCCAAGGAGATGAGAGTTATTTTGATGTCAAGATCATACCCATGAGATGGGATTCCTATATATCCTTATGAATGGAATTAGAACCCCCAACGTTAAGAGTTACATTATAGGAATCATCATATTTTTTTAGTTCCATGTGTAAAGGAAAAAAACCATGGAGTTTTGTTTCATATGATAAGGATGTATAGGTAAAAGTTACCTATTCACATCTTGGTGTGGGACTTATATTGAAGAGTGATGAAGGACATAGAAGGGATGTAGTATCCTAGGAGGAGGTATGATCTTATTGGGGATTTATCACAATAAGGATGGTGATGAAAGAGGATCTGAAGGATTATAACCCTCTTTATTAGATTTGACCCTACCTAGGATATAGTATAGAGAATTTTTGGGTAAATTTGGGGTTTTGGGGTTGGATATAAAGGAGGAATTCAATGTATCCCATTTGGATGGGCATCAAATCCCATATAGTTTGGAAATTTTGGGTTTACCCTTCTATAGGAGGCCCATCAATGTTTCTTCATTGGGATTATGTCCCTCTAATGGTTGATGCAAGGTTTTGGGACTTATATCCAATAAAAGGGACATAGGTAGGTTTGATCATTCTAATGATATGATTTCTATAAACCTATAAGTCCTCATGTGTCATTCTTAGTGTGATAAAAAATACGAATCAGAATATTCAGCAATCAGCATAATCTCCTTCATCAACTAGTAGGTGAGGATGGGGTTATGAGAGAGAGAAAGGGCCTTGAGGTTCCAACATCCTCTATTATTTTTGTAACAAAGGTCAGGAGGAGGTTGGGGGATGACTTACTATAATAAAGAATAAGGTCTTACTCTAAGTGATGTGCCTTGCTTCCAATTTTATAGAGGACGAGAGAAGGATCCATCACTAGCCCTCATGAAAGGGAAAAGATAGTGGTCCCCCTCCCTGTATGTATTGGGGACATAATTGGAACTACCTTCAAGGTTAGGGGCCTCATTAAGAAATGATATTATGATTTATAACATTATAAGGATACCACTTATTAGGTTGGTTACATGTAAAACCTCATTTACCATTGGATTTTTTGATTGTGACAAGACGCCAGTGTTCGTTGTACTCTGATCAAACATATTTGGAGGCTTTGGTAAAGACTTTAGTGTGGTAGCTCATGAAGGAGGCCATTTAGTTCCTATTGATTCACAAAAGTGGTTTATGGAGATATTTCTTTTTATAGTTCATGGAGGGGCCAAGAAAAGGTATAATTCTACGTAAAAGAAGGGTATTAGAAACAGAAAACTCCATCCCACATAAGGCTTATTATACGAGATAGAGGTATAAAAAGGCCCCATACACATGTAGTTCAGGGGATGATGGTCCAAAAAGGATTTTTTTTTATTATAATTGGTTTTTTATGTGAGGTACCTTACTATTCAAGTGATTGGGTGATTTCCATTAGTACTTTTCAAAATTTAGTAAATGATTACCTCAAGAAATCAGTTTCTTGAGACTATCTATCTTAATTATTCTATTCATATATATTATTTTAACCATCTAATTTAATCAATCCATGTGTTGGATTTTTAAAGGATAATATAGGTAAATATTAACCTGAGTTTACTAGGAAAAGGATAAACAACCACCTGTAAAGGATTTTAGTTCATTGGTGGCCTAGAAATAATGCATCACATGCAAAGGAAAATTCATTTTCAGGGGAAAAAGGTTACACATCACCTCATAAATGAATTTTCGTTGGGGGGGGGGGTGAAAAGGGGATTCCTCTCCCCATAAAACAAATTTATTTAGAATGTTTAGAAAAATGGTTTGCCATACCCCACAAATCAAAATGTCGTTGGGGGGGGGTTAAATGGGACACCTAGCCCAGTGAAACAAAAATGTCATTTGTGAGGGGAAAAAATGGAATTCCACACTCAAAAAATTAAAATACCATTTGGGTGGTGTAAATGGGATGACTCACCCCACAAAAGAAAATTAAATTTTCTTGGGGTGCTATGCAGAGCTCTATGCAAAGCGCTACGCAGAACACAATGCAGAAGATGAGGTTTCCTTGCGGATTTGGGCCTTTAACCCTTGTGATCCTCATGAAATGGCTCAATTTATTTAATTTTTCCTTTATTTACACGTAAAATTATTCTAATATTCAATTAAAAATTTTATAGTCCCAACATCATACATGATTAAAAAAATTATTTTCACCTATAAGAAAAGCATTTCTGGATATTGAAATATCCATTTAATTTAAAACCCTTTTAGAAAATACATAAAAAAAATTGGAGTGTTCTTTTATTTGAATAAAACATTAAAATTGTTAGAGTAATATAAACATAAAATAATAATTATTGGGTTATTAAAAACTATTAAAACATTATAAGTTAAAATAGAAAATTCCTTTTTTCCTTTTTGAAAAACAATTCTTATAAAATGCATAAAATATTCATTTTGACACCCATTGAAAGAAAGTAAAAAAGTTAAATAAAATTTCCTTTATAATTTTTTAATATAAAAATAAATAAATCCATAAAATAATTTATTGAATATTGGTATGGAATAAAACTATTTATAAAATAAAACATAGAAACATTTAAAACAAGGTTTTTATGGTAAAGTGTCTACTACCTCAAGTATGACTCATCATGTACATTTTTTATATATATGAATAATAAAATTATGTTAATTAATTATTTTCCTAAAAATAATCATCAATTTTATTATTCCTTTTATTTTATTTATTACAATTTTATATAAAATAACTTAATAAATTAATTTCATGTCGGATGTCATGATGATATTTGGCTCGTATGTTCAAAATCAATTTGATAAGTTTACTATTATCGAATAGGTCATTATTACATAAAACATATAATAAAAATATTTAAATAATTTTAATTTTTATATATAAATAAGACATTTAAAATCACCCATGAATGACGATTATGAAAAATGAATCATGTTATAATCATCCAAAAGGTAGGTCATATTTACACATGAGTAACATTTTGATTTTTCAACGAACATCATGGGAAGAAGGATAGTATATAATCTTTATATAATGGGTATTATATCATAAATAACATATTAATTATTTAAATACACATATATATAATCCATGTGATGTGGTCATGAAAAGAGAATCACATCACTATGTGGTGGTGGTAATACTCACATACGCCTGAACGATGTTATCATTTTTCAATGGATAAAAGGCAAATAATTTAGAAGATATATTATATTTAAATAATTATAAATATTTCATTAATATCATATATATAAATTAAATCCATAATTTCAAACATTTATGAGAGGTGGTGATGAGAAGTGGATTACATTAGTTCGAGAGGCGATAGTCCGCCACACACATAAATTATGGATTTATTTCTCATTTTATGGTAGAAGGATATGAATATAGGTTATTATATTTACATAAAAACATATTAATATATTTAATATAAATTTTTTATTATTTCATCATGGTTGAAAACTATTTTAATGAGGTAGAAAACTAAATAAAACAAAAAATCTTAATTAAGAATTATACCTCTTCTTTAGAAAAAAACTTTTGGTTTATAACTAAATCCTTCCTAATATGATTTTATAATACAAATATAGACTCTAGGAAATGGGTAATAATTTAATTAATTTCTTTGGGTTGTTATTGTACAACCAAAAAGGATTTTTACGTGTGGAGAAAAGATGATAGGGGTGTCCTTATATAAGTTAAGGAGTGGAAAAACTAAGAATTTTAAAAAAGATTAAAATATATTAATGTACTACTCAGTATCAATTTATCAGAATTAGTCTAGTTATGGATATGAGACAATATAGTGTCTAAATATGTCTATAGAATACAATTTAGACACGATTTTTTGATCATTTTAACCCTTATCACTTAAGTTTAACCCCCTATAATCCTGTTTTAACTTTAATTGTGGTAATTTTTTTTCTATTTTAAATATTAATTATGAAAAAATGATAAGATGAAAATATTAAATACTATTAATTATAATGATCCAAAATATGGGATCCATTTTATCCAATTCAATTCACATAATATTAACAATTAAATTTAAAATTAAACATGAAAAATGTTATGAAGAATAATTTTTAGAAAAATACATTTTTAAGAATAAAGATGTTTTTATACCAAATTAAATTATAAAATTTATTTCAAATACAATAATTATATTATTAATAATATAATTTAAGTAATTTTATTTTTAAACCTTTTAAGAAAATTAACAACGTAAATTTCAGGAATGAAATGAAAAATTTCAATAAAAATCAATATTTTTTACTACTCATCAAAAAATAATTCCTTTTAAGAAATTCTAAAAAAACTTTATGAATATAATTTTTAAATTATAAAATAAAAAAATTAAGTCCTTTTTTTAATATTAATATTATAAAATTTTCAAATAAATCTTTTAAATAAAACTATATAATACATGAAAACCAAATTTGGTTAAAAATAAAACTTTTTCCCCTTTGATAGAAATTTACCTTATATTATTATAATGAATATAACACATTAATGTATAATAAATTAATATTAATAAAGAATTAAATTTTTTTACTCTTAACTTTACTTGGGATTTTAAATTCTTCTTCATTTTGGAAATTTCATCCTCTCAATTTTATTCATTTCTTGAACTAGTGGGGATATTTTTCCTTTATAACATTTTCTAACTCCCAAGATAATTCTTAAATCATATAGTTTTACTACATAATAATAAATGGTTAAATAAATTTATTCTAATATAGTTTCTCTCTATATTTAATAATTTATATCAAACGTTCCTTATAAAAAAGGGTTTCTTCCATCTGGACTACTTCCGGGCCCAAAACATGGGATGTATCAGACACATATTTTCTAAACAAAAAAAAATGGAATACATCATGTACCTGTGATAAACTAAAAAAAAATTCCACTCCATAGTCAACTAATAAAATTTAATCCCGGATATTATATGGTCTAATGAACAATTTATTAAACTTCCCCCTTTTACCAAAATGAATAAAACTTTTCCATGTAGATACATCAGGAAAAGCATGATTGTATTCCTTAGAAGAAAGATATTTCTTCTGATTATATGCATACCTTTTCTTCATAATCTAAGTAATAATCATGTGCTAATAAATCATCTTTAAATTATCAACATTTTTTACTACTAGTTCTCGTCCCAACAACTTCCGTTGTCCAACTTCATCCCAAAAAAGATGGAGTTCGACACTTCTTTCAATATAATACCTCAAGCTAGACCATATGAATACTAGAATGAAAACAATTATTTTAAGAAAACATCAGTAAAGTCGTATTTTGATCCTAAATTCCATAATTATACCTTGTAAATGTTAAAATTATGTCTTATAAATTATAAATCAATCTCTATGACTACATTTTAGATTGAGGATATAAATTTATTTTGAAATTTAATTCAATACCAAATGAAATTCTGATGAATTTTTCAAAAATGAGATGTAAACATGGGATCACAAACAAATAAATATGAGAGATACACTCCTTGTAATCTAATATTCTATTTATCATAAAGCCTATAAAGTTGATCCAAACACATATTATCATAAATGGAATGAAAATGGAAATATTTCTTTAAATAATGAATAATTACCCAAATATCATCATTACATCAATATGTATTCGTTAATATCACCAATAAATCCATGGTTATATCCACCCATTTACATTCTAAAACCAAAAAAGGTTGATTAATACCCTTCAACAATTTTCATTCATATTTAACGTGTTGAAAATTCAAGCATTTCATACTAAATCCAATATTATCTTACTTCATTCCTTCCCACCGCAAATGTTATAGAAGGTCTACATAAAATTTTGAGCTTTTAGGATGAACATTAAATAGATCAATATTTGCCAAAATCTATTGTTATTTATTCATCTATGGGTCACATGAAACACATATCATTTTTCTAAATCTCAAAACACATTCATTATCAATATTAAATTCAAGTAATTTACCTTTCTTTACAAATTATACATTTTCCAATAAAAAACTATCTTCCTCCTAAACATACATAATCAGATCTAATAAATATTATTTTATTAAAACCTAACAAACAATAGAGAGAGTTCCTAGATGAAAAATTTCTAATCCAACAATCATCTAATCATTACCCAAAGGATCGTGTTCTTAACAAAACATGGTTAAAGTATCATTATTATTATGACTCAAAAAATATAATAATATATTTTTTATACCATGATTGTATTGAATTATATCTTCATAATCTTTTATCAGTTATTGGCACATCCTTTGTCTAATTTCTATATCATTTTTAGTGTATATATATTTCGGGATTTCATTATCAGTATATATTTCAGATCTTAATCCAAATAAATGATTTCATTATATTTTTGAAGAAAACACTACATCATCTAGTCCAGGGTCATGTGTAGGATAATATTTCTCATGAGGTTTTTATTTATATGAATTATAAGAAATTAAATATTAATTTTTCATTAAAATAACCCAGTCCCTTCAATGAACCATCACAGTAGATAAAAAAGTCACCATTTCTTGATAGCATTGCCAAAATTGTTACATTCAATAATCTTATTATGAATTTTTATAAATATTCATTTTATTATTTTATCTAGATGAACCTAACTCATTTTCATGTTTACTTTTTTATTAGGATATATAACCATGAAATTTTTTCAATAAACCATTGGTAATAGGCCACTAATCCCTGAAAACTATGATTCCTAGGAACATTTTTTGGTCTTGGTAATTCATCAACTACTTTAGTTTTAGTAGGATAAAATGTTATTCCATATTTATTTATTAAATTTACAAAAAATAAAATATTCTACAAGAAAAACCCACATTTAATAAATTTTCCAAATAATTATTTTCTAGGGTTGTAGAATAATCTGTAGATGTTTTCCATTATCCTTATTGTAAGGACCCAAAACAGGTAGTCGGGAGCTAGTGACTTAATTTATTAAATTGGTACTATGAAAAAGTCTTTACATCCAAAAGGAACAAATAATTTAGTGTCATTGGAAAACCAAATACATATATATGTTTTACATTACAATATAAAAGTAAAAACTACACAGTTTCTCTATTAGAAACACCAATAAACTTGTTGATTAACCTTGAAAGTCATTCATAATATTTATATATTCATATCATAGGAAAAAATAAAACATAATAAATTGGTGATATCATATTCTTTTCAAGGGTAAGTAATTATAATGGAAGATATCATAAATAAACATAACAATAAGGTATGGTGAATAACTAAAAGCACAATCCGTTAAAACATAACCTCAAGCATAATATGGCATGAATAAATGACGAATAAATAATTCCACATATAAAAGAAAGAGACTAAACCATGATAATTATACTTGTAAAATAATCACAAGTTATATAATGTAATATTATATTAATAATGGAATTAATAATGCTGGACATTTAAAACATACCATCGAGGCCTCAATAAAGACATCAAAAAACAAACTGTTAAGGCCTCTGCCAAATCCTTATCTGTTTGGCCTCATGAGACCAACTGATTCTTCGAAAGGATATATTGGTCTCCACTCATCACTTAATAAGTCAAATTTATTCTTAATAAGAATTGGGTTAATCATGAACAATATATAAATATGAAATGTAAATAACTTTCCCAAATTAGAAAATATAATCACTAACCAATCTGAGTAACATAGTGAAAAGTATTAAAGTACCACATCCACAGTCAAACATATCAAAAACCATATGATAAAATATTTTAGATTATTTCATAAAAGATAAATCTCAATTGATAATATTATTCAATAGAGTGTGTTGAAATATATGGAAATACTCTAATAAAATCATTGAGGAATTCATAAGAGAAATGCCCTTTTTTACTTTGGAAGGAAGAGTACTTTTTGAAAATCATTTGTATTTGTTATGAAATTAAAAAATACATATATAAATATGAGAAAATAAAATTTAGGGGAAATGAAATTATATTTCATAGATAATTTATTCCCATCTAAAGTGAAAATATGTAAAAAGAGCATTTAAGAGAATTTATAAATTAGGGGATTTAGTGCAGTTTAAGGGAAAACAATTAGGATTCTCTAAAATAAAAAATGAGTAATTTATGATTAAAATTGGAAATTTAAATTTAAATTTTTTCATGATAAAGTTAGTGATTTTATAAAAATAATGGTGGTGTACAATAGATTTTGATGTGTACACGAAAAAGGGTAAGAAACTGGGAAGTTCCCACAAATCTAGCGTGCCTATCTGGAATAATTGAGAAGATAACCACGCAAAACGTGTATTTAAAAATAATTTAAAGATTACATGATATGGATACATGATATTGGAACATATAAAAATATTTTATAAGAATTATATAAAAATAATTAATAATTAAATTGGGGTAAATAGATAGAATGATTAACCTAAATCAAAAATGGAGGTTTCGGAAGAAACACTTATAACTTGCATATAGTCGATCCATATACCCCAATAAATTAATGGTCATAATAGAAAACATTTAATAACATTATGATAAAGATATAAATGATATAATAAATAAATTTATAGTATACATTCACCACACATAATAAATAGTGTTGAATAACGAATCTCTCATAGAAATAAAAGTGAGATGAGGAAACCCTTTCCATTTGTATTAATATGTTATGCACCTGATTTTAATGTGTTGGATAATCTTATTAAATTAATTAATTAATTAATTAATTAAATTTTATACATGTATTATATTTATTATAATTATGTTAATTTCATTTATGTCCTTTTTGATGAGCTAGAAAATATAATTTTATCATTCAGGAGTGTTCATTTCCATGGTTTTTCAAGATCAGTTCACTTATTTATATTTATTAAAAATGATGAAAAATGAGAAAATTTTTACATAAATAAAATTATATGTTATTAAATAATTTTCATAATAGTATAATTATATATATTTTATTTTGTTATATGGTATGAGGATGAATCATTAGATAAAACATTATTGATAATTGTTTAGATTATTTTGGGATTTCTTGGATCATCACGAACTATTTTTGTTTTATTAGTTAACATTAGGTATATATACTAGTTATATAACATTAAATATGATTTAATAAATATATTATAATCTTTTGTAACCATAAAAATGGTTTTATGGCCTGTATTTAAGGCGTAATTGGAATATCAAAACACGTCATCCATGAAGGCGGTAAATTCGCACCCCATGAATGATGTTTTCATTTTAAGAATAAAAGGAAGAGGAGAAGAGAATTGGTGGTGGATTTTACACTGAAGTAATGAAATTAAATTATTTATAAGATACTGTATTTATCATGAATGTTTTGGAAGATGATGTTAGGATGTTATGAGAAAAGAAAGGAAAATTAAATGAAACTAACAGAAAAGGAAATAGGATTTTACATCTCGATTCATTTTCATTAAGAAACTCATTATATAAGTTGGTTTTGATATTTTTTTGAAATAAAATTATCCTAGAAGTGGGAGATATGATAGGTAATAGTATTGGGTTGAAATTGGACAAGTTTCAAGGCTTAAGAGCTATGAAGAGAAGAGGTGTTGAGGGTGGTATTTATAGTGGAGGAGAGGGGTGTTTTTTGAATATTTTATTTATTTGGTTGTTATTTTGGATCAAGAATATGAATATTTTGAGAATTATCTTCAAATATATTAAAATAATTAAGGATATTTTGATAGTATGGTGATTACATCTATAATTTGTCATGTTATAGTGTGTTTAACTTATAATGTATTTATACCATAAATTATTGTATTTTAATATTCACAAAAAATTAAAGTATTTTAGAAAAATACCAAAAAATCACCCTAAATTTTTCCAAAGTGTAATGTTAAAAAATAAACTCCCTTTTATGAAAATAATTTTATATATATGAGAAATTTATTTTTTAAATAAAATCATCTTTTATTAAAAAAAATAACCATTGCAATATTATAACTATTTTTATGGAACATTGAAAAATTCATTAAGGTATCATAAAATTATCAAATAAAATTATAAAAAAATATTTATTTATTAACTTATTTTATGAAGATATTTTTATTTTAAATCATTATATTAATTATAAAATTATAAATTAACATTTATCTTGGGGTTCCAATCTCCTGTGGCCACGTTAAGAAGATTCATTTCTCTACGATTCTTGATCGTATTCTCGGCAGAATTTACAACTGGAAAAATAAGCTCCTCTCCTTTGGCGGACGGATTACGTTGATTAACAGTGTACTCACCGCCATTCCCATGCACGTGTTTTTGGTGATCCATCCTCCTAAGGGTACGGTGGAGAGGATGGAAATCCTCCTCAACTCCTTCCTGTGGGACGCCAAGGAGGAGGGAAGGTGTCACTGGGCCTCTTGGAAACGTCTTTCCAGACCAGTGGATGCAGGAGGTGTTGGATTACGTGATATACAGGGTACACTCCAAAGTTTTCAGGCACGTCTCGCTTGGGATATCATCGTCGGGGAATCGCTGTGGGCGAAATTCTTTAAAGCACGTTACCCGGGGCTTGAAGCAAGGGACCGTTACAGCTCCACGACGCTGGCAAGATGTATGTTCTCCCTCATAGACACTTTTTCAGGTCATGCAAGGTGGGTCATTGGTGCTGGAAATAGCAATTTTTGGGATACGAACTGGTCCGGGGATCCCCTGCTCTACCCCGGCTGTCCTTCCCCGGATATTAACTTCAGTACTGCATGCGAGGATTTCGACTTGATTACCACCTCTCTGAAAGATAACCAAATGGCTGTGTTCGAGAGCATTGTCATGAGTAATGAACCCGACAAATGCTGCTTCTCGGCATCTAGCTCAGGGAGGTTCTCCTCACAAGGTTTCAGGAGTATCGTCCAGGAAAGTAGCAGCCCCAATGTTTGGGCTCCAGCGCTCTGGTGCAAAGATATTCCTATTAGAATTAATTTCTTTCTTTGGAGGATCAGAAACAGAGAGCTACCTACGGAGGACAGCGTCCAACTCCGGGGTATTACTTTGGCCTCGAGGTGCTTCTGCTGCACCAACCACATGTGCGAAACGGCGAAACATCTGTTCTTTCAGAGCCAATGGGCACTTCATCTTTGGTCCCTTTTCACGTATAACCCATGCAGAGGCGTTGGAGAATCCTCGCTTCAGGATTATGTGGAGTGCTGGTTTACCGGTGCGGGGGCATCTGAACAGGAACGGCTGGTCCGAACAATCATCCTTGTGGCCCTGTGTTGGGTTCTTTAGGAGGCACGTAACCAGGCACGGAGAGATAAGAGGCGGAGTGACGAATACTGCGATAAACAACCTTCTTCATCGCCCCTGTTTTCGAAAAAATAAGAGTGGTCAGTGGGTTAAATGGCATCCACTGGTTGAGGGACTCAAGCTCAACGTGGATGGGTCATGCATGGGAGGGATCATGAGGGGGGGAGGTGTGCTACGGGATTCTTCTGGATCTGTTCTCGTCGCTTTCAGTGCATATTATGGGCCTGGCAACTCCTTGTGTGCGGAAGTGCAAGCCCTGGTCTCGGGTCTGTTGGTATGCAGAAGGCTGCAGATGGTCATGGCCGAAATAGAAATGGACTCGGAGACCCTCGTGAAGATTATGAAAGGGTTGTGTGGGATTCCGTGGGAACTCACATACTTCATCAGAAGGTGCAGATTAGGAATCCCACTTGGAGTTCGTTTGTCTCATAGCTGAAGAGAGGCTAATTTTGCAGCAGATTCCCTGGCCCGCTTGGGTAGATGTGATGACCCTCTCATCCTCTATAACTCTCCCCTCTCCCTGCAGAATGTGCCTCCTTCGTGTTGGGTGATGTGCTCGGGCTTCACCATTTCCGGCCCCCTTGAGGGGTCTTGCTTCCTTCTTTATTTATTTTTGAATAAAAAATGAACTACTACCTAAAAAAAATATTCAATATTTTAATTTATCAGATTCCTAAATTTTATTTATATTTTAAAAGATTAATTTGTCATTCTATTGGAAACATTACTATTCCTAATAGTCACATTTTTATTCTAAAGTTGATGTTACTATTCATCAAAAAATGAAACTTATCTGAAAAAATACCAAAGAATTAACCAAATTAAATTTTGATACTACTATTTAAAAATTTATGATTATTTTTTTCAAATATAATATATAATTTTCAATATTAATATTTAAAAAAGTTCTCTATTAAAAGGTGAAAAAACTATGTTTATAAAAATATAGCCTTGTTATGTGTAAAAATCGATTTATTCTTATCTTATGTCTCTAAAAATACTTTGGATAAATGTAAAAATATTTGATTTACTATATAATATATAAATTTAATTAATATATTTCACAAATATTGTTTAATTTAATTAATAAATACAAAATTTTATTATGGGCATAAAAATAGTTTTTATAAAAATATATCCTTTATGTTCAATTGGTTTTAACTTCTAATTAATTTTTTATCAATGAATTAATTTTATAAACATGTTCAATATATATTTTAATAATTACCTTAATCTCATTCAGTCCCAACATTTCCAAAATATAGGATATAACTATAATAATTAAATAATAATATATATTCATTTTTTAGTTCATAAGCTGCAGAAGAAGTTAAATTTTAAAAAAAGGCATACAGTAAAATCACATAGTGTTACAATCTACCCCTTCAATAAATTTTTCCTCATAATTTGAAATTGTAATAAAAATTAGAGTCTGATTCCGGAAAATTCCTTTATGGGGAACCCACATCAAAAACAGGGTTAAAGAAATATCATCTTAATAAGAGGGAAATGTAAATGTGAAGGTAAAAAAAATTAAGATTTCAAGTAGGAAATCATTAGTGGAAATCGATAACATGGTAATTTAATAGAAATATAACTATCATGTTTTTATGGAGAGTTATAGAGAATATGTTCATCAGAATGTTTACCATCACAAAACCAAAAATCTTTGGATCGGTTAAAAGACTATTGATATCTCAGTAAGAAATGTAACTGGGTAGTTTTTTTATTTCAAAATATGTTTATTAGTGTTTAGGGAATCTTTTAATATATAGATAATCAATTGATAAATTAAATACAATTAATTAATTTTCATTTCATAAGAATAATCTAATCCTTTTGTTGTGCTTCAATCTATTTCCATACCATCCGTTACACCTAGAAATGAATATTCAAGATGAAATTTAATACCTGAAGCACTTTTAAGGAATCATATGGTCTGTAAGTGATTAATAAAATTTTTTAATATCTAATGAAACTAAAAATATTATAATATATTATCAACAAACAATAATTTTCAAATTTTAACTTAATCCATTTCAGAAGTCATCAATCTTAAGACTCATCTAAAAATTGACTTTCCTCATTTTATGACCAAAAATTTTGAAGGAAGGTCACTAAATTTCCAAAGTCAAAATATCATAATATTTCCTAAATAATGTAGATTTTATTTTGAAATACAAAATATATGAATACATCTTCAAAAAATTATGAAAAATGAATTCTTCCAAGAGTACAATCTCACATTTCCCTCAAAACTAAACATTTAATAATTCCAACATAACATAAACCATCAGGTCACTATCCACCTTCATAGTCACAAATACTATCCCATAAATATCAATTTAATAGTTTATCAACATAAATAACATATTTAAGACTATCTTTACCAAGTAATTTGTTTTAAAAAAGGTTATTATATAAAAGAATCACTTCTCTTGATTACTAGTGTTATTCATAACATGCTTCAAATTACTTAAAGAATAATTACCATAGTACAATCCTTATATATCCCATGATTATTATAACAATAAAAATTTACTAAAATTACATAATTTTTGAATCGAAGAAGAAACATATTAATCATTACTATTTGTCTATGCTAGTAGCATAAGCTTGACCATGAGCAATTATCCTCTTTTTGTGTATATTCCATTGATGGTTGAGACATTGATTTGTGTTGTGTCCCATATCATTGATATTGAAGCACTAAACATCAGAAAATTATCTACATTCCACTAAATAATGAGTATAGTGGCATTTTTAACAATAATTTAGGAAAACTCATTTTACTCTTAATCATTTACCAAGGTGTTTCCTTCCAAAATAATCACATGTGGGAAAATACTTCTTTATATTTTTCCCTTTATCTATATTTTCCCGAACATTACTCTTCTTCACTTACTTCCCTTTGATTCTATTAAAAATGGATAATTCTTTCCATATATTGTTATAACATGATATTATTTCCTAATATGATGAAAATATTTGGAAAACCACTTCCCTCAGAAATACTAGCTTACACCCATAGAATAAATGGTCATTCTTACTTATTAGATATGTAAATTGAGGTATTTCCCATCCATTAATCTTGAATCCATTTATAAATTATGTATTAATCTATATCAGATCATAATACTATGAAAAAATGTATAATCCAAAAAACCAGTGAAATACTTAACATAAATTGAAAAATTAATTCATAGATAATCACATAATCATAAACATGGTTTCTTTTGGGACATATTTCCTATTAAATACTTCATAATTATTTTTAAATAAAATTTGAAGTTTCCTTTGAAAACCAGTTGTGAGTTTCAAACCATGTGTACAGTAGACCTATTGTCATGTACCTGGTTACGTCGAGTTAGACCCAACACCACTTTTTGGAGTTGATACCCCTTGGTACATATATTCTAGAACCAAATTCACTTGAGGTATCTAGGAATGGATGTTTTTCTAAGAATAACCATATAATATAAACATTACCAAAATTATATTATGTTATTATTTTCTTATACAAAACATCTATATTAGGTTTATGTTCCCAAATCTGTGTTTTCTAAATCCAGTTTCCCTGGTTTATACGAAGCATACTATTGTACCCAATGTAATGAACCCAACCCCATTATCCTAGAGCTTGTGTGTTACATTATTTCATAAGTATTATAAATATGTTTCTCATATCAAAGTACAAAATATTTTAGAAGAATTGGAAAACTATGTACATACATATGTTTTACTTTACTACTTTATATGAAAAACACCATAGAAACTCTATTGGAAACACAAATAAACTTATAAATTATCCTGGTAAGTCATTCATAATATATATTTGAATATTTAGGACAAAAAATAAGAAAGGGGTGATATTAGATTCTCATTAAGGGTAAATAATTAGACTTGAGGCAATTACAAATAAACATAAAAATAAGGGATGGTGAATAACTAAAAACACATTCCATTAAAACATAACCTTGAGTATAATATAGTAGGAATAAAATATGATTAAATAATTCAATAAATATGAGAAAGGAACATAAAAATGGATATTTTTATTCTAAGACAATCACATTAAATATCAATTTCTAGTATCATAATGATGGAATGCATAAGTCCAGACATCTAATTAAAACATACCATCCAGGCCTCAACCAAGAAAACTAAAATAAATGGTTGAGGCCTAAGCCAAATCCATATAATTTTTGCCTAATGAGACCCACCAAAGCATCGAGTGGAATAATAGACCCCACCCTTAAATTAATTAGTCCAATTAATTACTCACATGAATGGGGTTAAATATAAAAAACATTTACCTATGAAATGTTAATAACCTTACCAAACCAGTAACACAATCACTAACTATTCTGAGTAATATGTCTAATGTTATTAAAGTACCACATGCAAAGTCAAACAGATCATAAGAAATTTAATAAAATATAAAAGATTATTTCATAAAATAAAAATCACAATTTTGAATAATATTCAACATAGGGTGTTGAAAAATGTGAAAATACTCTAATAAAATCATTAATGAATTATTAAGAGAAACCCATTTATTTACTTTGGAAAGAAGAGTTCTTTTGGAAAATAATTTTCATTTGTTATGAATTGAGAATATAAAAAATTATATACAAGAAAATAAATCAAGCTACAATGAAATTATATTTGAGGCATAAATGATTTCCAATTGATGATAAAATATTTAAAAAGATTATTTAAGATAAATTAGAAATGAACTACTTTAGCGTTATTTAAGAGAAAATACTAAATAGTTTTTAAAATTGAAAAATGCATATTTTTTTTATACAAATAGAAATTAAAATAGATATTTTTTCATTGGAAAATTGGTGATTTTATAAAAATAATTTTTCCTTAAATAAAATAAAGTATGTTATGTGAAAATGGGTAATAAATTAAAATGTTCCCTTAAACGTGGCATGCTAATTGGGAAACATTTTGAAGGGAACCTTGTAAAATGTATATTTCACTATAAAATAAAGATAAACTAACCAGGATAAATGATTTTGGGACATATAAACTGAATTTAAAATAATTATATAACAAATATGAATAATTACATTACGGTAAATTGAGAGGAAGTGTAACCCGAATGGAAAATGGATGTTCTGGAAGAAAACCTTACCACATTGCAAACAGTCAAACAATATGCACTAAGAAATTAATGTTAAAAAATTAGACATTTAGTACCATGAATATAAATATATTCATGAAATAAGACATAAATTGGAAGTATAAAAACACCAAAAACAAGAAATAACTGTGAATAAGGAATATACAACAAAAATAAAAGTGATATGAGAAAACCCTTACCTTATACACGAATGTGTTCTACACTTGATCTTAGTGTCCCAGATAATCAGATTAAATCCATTAATTAATTAATAAATAAATGTTTATACATTTATTTGATTTATTATAATTTTATAAAGTACATATATTTATTTTTTATGAGTTATAAAATACAATTTTATCATTTGAGAGCATTAATTTCCTTGGGTATTCATGATTAGTTTACTTATATTCGTGTATAGAAAATCATGTAAAATTGGAAAAATTTTATGGAATTGAAATTATATGTTTTTTATGAAAATATATAATATTAAAATTTTATATATTTCATTTAGTTATATGGTATGATGACAAATTATTAGATAAATCATTAGTGAAAACCATTTCTATTGTTTTGGATTTTTTTTGATCACGAGGAACTTGTTTTGTTTTATTTATTAATATTAAGTATATATACTAACAAAAAAATATTACATAAGATGTAATAAATCGTTTATAATATTTTTACCATAAAAATATTTTAATGAATTTCCTTTAGGGCATAATTTAAAATTGAAAATGTTTCATCCCTGAAGGAGGTAAAATGGAACCCTCGGATGATGTTTTCATTTTTTGAATAAAAGGAAGAGGAGAAGAGGCTTGAAAATGGATTTTACATTAACATAGGTAAATCACATTATAAAAAAAATAATAGAGTTATTATTATCATTTGGATAGAGGTGGTAAGTTATGTATATGAAAATAGAGGAAAATGAAATGAAACTAATAGAAAACGAAAGAGGATTTTACCTCTTGATATTATCTCCTTGGGAACCTCCTTGTGGAAGACGGTTCTGGTATTTTTTTGAGAGAAAATGATTCTAGAAATAGGGGTAGGCAATTTATGAGTATTGGGCATAAATTTAACACGTTTCATGTCTTAAGTGGTGTGAGGAGAAGAGGTGGCGAGGGGAGGTATTAATAGTGGAGGAGAGGGGGTTTTTGAATATTTTATTCATTTGTTTATTATTTTGGCCCAACACTATGATTTTTTTGAGAATTATCTCAATATATATTTAAATAATTAAGGGTATTTTTATATTATAGTTATTAAATCTGAAATTATTCATGTAATAGAGTATTTAATGAATAATGTATTTATATTGTAAATTAATATATTTTACTATTCTTAAAAAATTCTAGTATTTTAGAAATATACCAAAAAACCACCCTAATAACATTTCATCTTGTAGAATTTAAAATTGAACTATATTTCATAAAATTAATATTCCAAATATGAGAAATTTTAATTTTAAATGAAATCTTCATTTACATGAAAAATAACCATTTTAATATTATAACTGTTTTATGGCACTTTGAAAAATTCATTACTATCTCATAAAATTATCTTATAATCATAAAAAATTCAATTTATGAATTTATCTTATGAAAATACCATTTTTTTAAAATCATTATATTAATTTTAAAATTATATATATACATTTATGTTTCATAAAAATACCAACACTTAATTTATCGTTTTAAAACTTGTATTTACCTACAACAGTGTATAATTATATCATATTTTCATCTATAAGATACCTAAATTTTATTTATAATTTCATATGTGATTTTATTGTTCTAATGTCCACATTACAATTCCTAACGGTCAAATTATTATTGTAATGGCAACATTACTATTCATCAAAAATGAAACTTATTAGAAAAATACAAAAAAAATTAACCAAAGAAAATTTTGATATTATGTATTCAAAAGTAATTTTTATTTTTGTAAAATATAATTTATAGAGGTTTGAAAATAAATATTTAAAAAATGTTATCAATTAAAAAGTGGTAAAAATATGTTTAAAAAAATATAGCCTTTTTATGTGTAAATTTGTTTTATTCTAATATTATTTCTCTAAAAATATTTTAGATTAATGTAAAAATATTTTATTTAATATATAATATATATAGTTCATTAATATATTTCAAAAATATGTTTTAGTTTAATTTGGTAATATAAAGTGTCATCATGGGAATAAAAATAGTTTTAAAAAATATATATCTTTTATGTTCAATTAGATTTCATTTCAAATTAATTGGTTACCAATGAATTATTTTTATAAACATGTGCTATCTATAGTTTCATAATTTACGTAATATCCTTAATTCCCACTATTATTAATGTATAAAATATAACTATACTAATTAAATAAAAACATTTAACCATTTTTTAAGCTCGTAATCTATCAACGAAGTTAAATTAAATAATGGAATACCGTAAAATCTTAGGGTGTTAAACTTAATATTTTTTAATAAACAAAAATAAAATAATTAAACAAGAAAATAAATTTATCTAAATTTAAGGGAAAACTATATTCATAGGATCCATGAATAAAATAGCAGGATTCTTCAACCTAAAGGCAATTATCAAAAACTCATATTTGTCATAAATAGTATGAAATGATGTATTATTTATGTCATCCTATGTCACCTTCATATGATGGTACCTAGACCTGAGATCATTATTAAAAAAATACTGATTTCCCTAGAGCGGATCAATCAAGTCATCAATAAGAGGGAAAAAAATTATTCCTATCATTTATGTTATTCAATTCTCTATAATAAATGTAAAGCCTCATGGAACAATATTTATTCTTAAAAGTAATAAATGAGAATCCAATAGTGATGTTCTGTGATGAATGAAACATTTATAAAGAAATTATTGCAACTACATTTTCAATTCCATAAGTTCTACTTGAGACATTCAATAACGGGGTTTTAAAATTATCTTAAAATTAGTCATTACATCAATATTAAACACAAATTTCTGATCATATATAGTACTAGGTCACTCATTACTTGAAAATCATTAAACAAAACATTTACCTTATATTCATTAATAATACCAATATATCTTTCATTTATATCTCTTAATTGTTTCTCATATTCATGATTTATTATTGATGGTATGAATTCGTTCTTATGTACAAACTGAACCTCATTTTATAAAATAACATCTCAAGATCATTAATCAATCATATAATTATAAATTTAAAGCTAATACATACTTATCATAACATCATATTCAATAATAGGGAGTAAAACATGTTTTGGAAGGAAAAATCTTCCACTGATGAGAATATGAAGATATTTTTAAACTATAATTTCTACAATACTAACCCCATGTATGTTTACTAAATGTTTTTACCTAATTTCTCGATGTGAAAATTTTATTTTACCATAAAATTGATCAAAAATGAAAGAATGTGTAGACCTTGAATCAAAAAAGACATTAACATAATATGAAAAAACAAGTAAAGTACCTATTAGGACTTCATTCAAAAGATTAATATATACCTATGTAATTCAAATGGATTTCACCAAATCCTTATTATTATAGTCTTTCGAATTCCCATAATTCATTCTCTTCTTTGAAAAAACATCCAAAAAATGGCCTATATCATTACAGTTAAAAAATGTTTCCACCTATTTATCAAAATCGGTCCTACCACTACCAAGATATTTTTATTTTCCATAATGAGTGGTATTCCAAAATTTTCCATATAAAATTAACTTCCTTGATTTCATAAGTCATTCCCTATGGTGTTTTCTAGCACACCTATCAAAAAATAGAAATATGATTTTCATACCTTTAGATTTATTTGTCATATTCTTCCCATTCTCTTATGACTTGAATCTCTTTTACTCCTTATTATCATGGAATAGATAGTCATTAACAAACTCTATTTCTACAATCTCATCATAGTGAATAAGCTTCTCATAAGTTATAAATTCACAAGAGGTCAATGGTATTTGGTTTTTGGTTTTAATCCTAATAAAAACCAATAAATATTAATATCAAGATCCCAGATACAATTTTATGCATACCTTTCCAAATAAGAGAGGTCTTCTTCCTACGTGTCCACTTAATCGTCCACCTTATACCTCAATTCCAAGAATTTATTTTCCATACTATGAAAAAAAACCCTTATGAAATTATATCTCAATTAAAATATTCATAAATGTATTCCATTCAATGGAATCAATCACTTCACTTTTACTAATATTCATAACAAATGAAAACCAATGATTAGATTCACCTTGAAAAAGATGAATTACAATAGTAGTCTTTTTATGATCTGAATAAATCATGACATCAAATATCTTTTCCAAAGATTTAATCCATCCCTCAACTACCAAAAAGTCATAAGATCGACTAAATGGTCTATTGGATTTGGTTCCCTTGAAAAATATTTTTTTACATTAGATGACATGTATATTCAATGAAGTGAATATTAATTTAAATATCTTAGCACATATTGATTATCTTTATGCATAAAATTAATGTGATAATTTCTAATACTATCTATTGCATTAATATGGTCATATAAGCTACTATATTTTTTGAGAACCATTATAACAATGAATATATCTCCTAAATATAGTTCTATAGTAAAATAATGTACTATGATAGTGAATATTGTTCATAGACCATTAGGTGTTATTACTCATTAGAAGATTAGGTTTCTTCTCACAATGTTTGCATTTGGTAATATCCATGATTGGAGATTATGATAATATACCTGCTAGTAGGAATTATACATGTTTTAGTTTCATCTGATATGCCTAACTTTGAGCTTGTGTAATGGTCCTTAGTATTTTAGTATATTACTGGTGCCTGTTATAACTTTCACACATAGACATATTCTTTAAATCATGACAATAATAGTTCATAGAGAAGTTCGATACATTTGGTGCATTAAAAATAACATGTTGTTAATTAATAAGTCAAGGAAGGATTTTTCGATCACCTCTTTATGAATGTTTTCAACTAGACCCTTTCTTCAAAATAAAACTGTCACATTAAATTCTATATCAATGGTGTAATGACATTTATTTTAGAAAGTAAAATAAATATGTGTTGATAACATAGGTTGTGAACATATATCTAAAACCTGCTTTATTTGATATTGTGACAATGGGATTGTATTAAAAAATGAGTTTTCATATGTGGTTTTCATCATTGTGACATTAAGCTCCTTCTATTGGGTTCCTTGGCCTCTTTCTAGATAGTAATCATGGTGTTTAGGAATACCTACCAAATACCATTGAGAATGAGTCCTAGAGGGCCAGAAAATAAGTTTTTTTGTTTCTATAGATTAAATTATATTTAAGTTTTATTAATGGAATAAATATTATTCTCAAGAATATGTAATAATTTAATTCTTGTTTTATTGATCACTTAAATTAGATAAATTTTAATTCACCAGATTATGAATAAAATATATTTATTTATTTTATTAAATATTAAATAAATATTTTTACTGGTTAATGTATGAAATATTTATTTAATTGAATTAAATACTTTATTAGAGTATTCAATAAATGGGGAGTAGTTTGAAAAGACCAAGACCATATCCGATGGTGAATATTTATTTTCAAGCCGGTAAATAATATTCATCACTACACAATTTAGCACAAACCAAAAGAATAATAATAATAATAATTTATAGAATTGATTTTAATGATGGTTATTATTTTATTGATGGTATGGTATGTAATTAAATAATATTTTAACCTAACCCCTAGATCTATAAATAGATGAGTATATCAGTTATGTAGGGTAATCAAGATAGGGATTATTGTTGCACACAACAAATTATCTCTTGAATTACTTTTTTATCACCCTCTCAAGAAAAATAATAGTAAGATATATTCCTTCAATATTGATGGATGAGTGACGAAAATAAACAATGTGATACAATTAATTCACTTCACTAGTACCAAAAAATCACGTGGAATTTCTTGAAGATCAAAGGAGCATGTTTGGATCACCACTAGAGGGATTCTACCAATTGATCCTCACACATCAATGAATAAAATCCAGAAAGGGTCTTCCAGAAGATCAATGACATCATCAATGAAAGGATCCTATGACAAGGTATTTTGTTTCATATCTAAGTACATTTATTATAAAATTTACATGAAAGATAAATGATCAAGGTTTTTGGAAACATAATATTAAAATAAATATTATTATATCTCCCACCACCTCATGCTTACATTGATCCCATAACCTTGAAGTGGTGTCAAAGGGATTTTACCACGTAAATTTATAATTATTTATTTAATCATTGATCTATATGAAATCATGTTTGAATGTTTAATTTCATATTATTCATTATAAAATATAATTTTAATTAACATTTTATCAACATATTAATCACATTAGTCCATTATTTCATTTTCGTAAAGGTATAAGAATAGAAAATGATTGACCATAGATTCCATCATGAAGTGTTAATTTTTTTTTCCAGTAAAACTAGCTTACACGGTGTGTAGCCATAGTACACATCTTGTACCCACAATCATTGAACCTAGATGTGTTGAGGAATACACGACATTCTAAGATGTTAATTACACCTAGGGAATTTATTTCACACCACATGTAGACTGGGCCAACCAGACACACAGGATGTTAGATTACATTAAGTGTAGCTAATGTTTTCATCCTATAATTTGAACGGGTTAGCAACGTAAATCATATAATTCTTGTGTTCATTATAAATGGCTAGAACTGTGTGATACTAAAATCTTTCATAATTTATGATATACATGATGTGTTTTTGGTGTGTAGTTAAACATTTACCACATCAATAATACACACCATGCCACTCATTAAGAACAACAAACACCTAGTATAATAGATAGACAACATGTGAAAGGCATTTACATGCCATGTGATCCCACTAAGATACACACTAAAGACCTAGGTAGGTATCTGAGGCTAATGGAAAATTGATACAAAACATGTATCTATCATGTAAATTCCATGTAGTCTAGCTAATTCAACACGCCAAAGCTTTGAGTGTGTAACCTGGATACATGTAAAATGAAGTACATGACATGCCTATAGAAAATACACATCGTATAGTCTCGTAATTAATGATATAATTTAAAATTACATTAAATTAAAAATTAAAGGTTAAAAACATAGTGATTTTATTTTCACTTTATGTGTTCTATAATTTAATAAGGTTTTAAAAGAATTTTAAATTCTTAATTAATTTATTGTAATAAATCTAGAACTCCAGGTTTTTCCATTTATTTTTCATTAATTATTTTGTGATGGATATCTCCAAGAGGATTTAGATGGTCATTAAGATGAAATGAAATGAAATTTATTAATTGGTTAATTAATTTAAAAATGAAATTATATTTATTTTTAGAAAAAATAATGAATAAGAAATGAATGATATCCATTTAATTTTTCATTACATTTCATGTATGACCATTAATGATCTTGAACAAGACCTATGTATATATTGGATGTTTTAAATTAATTTATTTCATGGGTTTAGAATTATTTATTAATAAATTAATAATGATGGCCTGGGAGTCCTCCATCCCTCAATTATTATATAAGACCTGTATTTACATGGTTATTTATGTAATCCACCATAACCAATCATTTTCTTTCGCACAACTATGTGTGAGTTATAAATACATGTAACTAATGGAGTTTCCCAAGGTGTGTGGAGGTAGTACAAGATTGAACCATAATGATGTCAACCGAGAAGATACACAGGTGGATAGGAGGAATGTTATAAATCATGCCGAAACAATAAATAAGAGTTATTTCTCCTATTTCTAAGGTTGGTTTAATGTCCACTTATTAAATCGACTATTATATAAGATCATAATCAGATCATTTATCTATTAATTTATTTCTATCTATGCATTATTTATTTTAATGATGCAAGAGAGGGATTACACAAATAAATTAATTAATGTGGAGAGTTGGAATTTAAATAAATGGATTATGTGTAAATATTTTATCTAGAATAGTTAATTAATTAACATCCACATAATATTATAAAGACATGTTAAGGATAAAATAAGATAAAATTTATGCACAATTAATTATAATACCTCAACCTAAAGTTATGTCAGAATAATCTTTCAGTTACTTAATTGGGAATGAAAACCTAGAACCAAATTTAGTACATGGAAAAATTCTAGACACTTATTTTTATTAAGGAGTTATCATGTGGTTTTTGGGTTTGATTAACTGAAATTGTGTTGAGTCTAATGTACAAAGTCTGTTTAACAAAAATTTCAAGGCATGTGTTGAGGAAATTCCATTTAGGACATTAGGATTGGTGGATCCACTCAATGGATCATTGAGCCGTAAGCTCGTGGTTGGAAAAACCACATACTTGATTTCATTCTTATGATTTTCATGTCAAAATTTCGGATTACCAAGGAATGTAATGGGGAAACTTGCTACTAGAATGTCTTAGAAATAAGAAATTCTAATTTCCATGGTGAGGGATATTCTGACTTTATAAAATAGGGGGGTATTAATAAAATAAAATAAATATTATTATTTATCACATAGTTTTTATTCAAGTGAAGTACTAATAATTTTTTTTAATTACTGTATAAAATATAATGAAAAACCATAAAAAATTACAATCATTCCATAACATGATGTATGTTATGATAAAACAAAATTTCTGATAATGTATAATCTTTTATGAAATGCATTATTTTTAGAATGTTTTTGTTCTGTTTTGGAATCCCCTAATCCTGTTCTTCCACCCTAGTAGGTGTGAAATAGTGAAAACAATGCTTACAAGAGATATGTTGTTGATTATTTTTATCTATCTAATATTATATTATCAACTATTTTTGGAGATTTGATGAAACTCCATAAATTCATGTATTCTTACACCATAATAGTTTATCTTCTTTTTATTTATAAAGACAAGTAATGGATTGAAATAAATAATATGGTCACCGTACTATATGAGTGTAAACTGAAATAGGGAAATTTATCTACTAATAATAATTTCAAAATGATGGGGGGAATTTATTAGTTAGAAAAATCAGGATTATAAATTCCTACATACTATGTGTCTATGGATCTACGCCTCCCACTAACTTTTCAAAGATCAGATGAAAAATAGATAAGTCTCTCAATAAATTTTTTTAAATACTTCACCAAGTTGATAAGGATTGGTAGAAACATGTTCCACCACCCCATGTAGTGAAATCATTGAACATTAGGGATAAAGATCCAATGGATAATCTAGATCTAAAAGATCTTTTTCCACAACCTTCAAATAGATAAAAAATTAAAAAGAATAAGAATGAATAGGGGATATTTTATTCTTTACAGGAATAATGGACACTAGAATAGGAATTGAAATGAATTGAAGAAACTAAAAGTTTCACCCACTTTACTTATATTAATCATGTTTATGATTTCTTCTTGTATAATAAATAAAATATACTTACAAAATACCTGTATTTAAATTCAGGATAAGAGATGGAATAGAATTTCTATAGAGTGAACTCAAAATGAACTAAGAAATCGTGATTCCTATGCCATCCAAGGGGATATCACTAATTTTCATTTCCATATTGGATTGATTTGAGTTTGTAAAAATTTTTACCAAAACATTTATCTTAGTGTTCATCTAGGAAAATGAGACATTATTTATTTTTGGAATAAATCTTATTGTAGTACTTCAATATTAAACTAACTATTTAGTAAATCTTGAATAAAAAATCCATTACAATGAATGATAAATATAAAATATAGTACAATTAAATAATTAAGTAATTAAAAATATTTTTCAAAATATAACTAAATATAGTTGTATACCTTTGTTTCGCACGGAATCCGAGGATGACCTCCTCGACAGGAGATTCAAACGTTCCGATCGGTTTCTAACGGGTTTGTTCGTAGAACCGGAAACATCCAATGATTCCACATCCGTTTGGACCTACTTTCCAAAGGCAGGGGCTCATTAGCTTGTGGACTAATGAGGCTTAGGAATTTGCATTGGTCGAGAGGATGGGAGGTCGGACTCATCACACCTTTTTGAGGGGAATTATTGTCTACTCCGGGACTCTCTTTATAGATTTAAGTTATGTTCATGAATCCTTATTACATTACCAAGTATAAAATGTGCTTTCCTTTAGTTTTAACAATAAATGATTAAATATGCAATAAATTTAGAGAATCTTTTATATGTATTCGAGGTTCTTCATCAATAGAGAATCATCTATATCTGTTTAGAGATTCTTGGTCAATGGTATCCTTCAAAACATTTATATAAAAGTCTCTTGGTCATTATGATGACCAGGCTGGTTTTAAAGCCACTCAGTGGGGCACTTGAAGTTTATCGTCATTCAGAAGGATAGAGATTATTTCAAAGTTGGGATCGAACCCATAAATGGGCTACCTACATATCCTTTGTTTGGGAAAAGGAATCAGAACCCACGTAGTTCGAGAAATGGAGTATGATGTTTATGATTGATGGCTCAAAGATAAATGTCATAATTACTTTTACACTCTAAGCTCACGTGAGTCATGCTCGGTGTGAGAAACAAGAGGTATTGGTAAAATTTAGACAATTGTGCCATGAAATATGCAATCATAAGAATTTGTTTGGGGCTTATGTATGGATGACTGCCCAGATAGATGAAGGTTTAGGATTTACTTTTAGGGAGAAAATCCATGAACAGGGTCCATAAAGTTATATGTGCTTCATGGAGATTTGAATACTCTAATCTTGGGGATTACTCCTAAGGAGGATGCCCAAGTTAGGAGGGGACTTATGATTGGGTTTTACTCCTGAAAAGGAAACCCAAATCAAAGTTAAATTATGACTGGTTAAGATAAATTTAAGGGAACTTGGGGCTTATTCCTGAAAAGGAGACCCAAGGTTAAGGGACTTGGGGCTTACACTTGAAAAGGAAGCCCAAAATTATGACTGCGTCTTATTCCTGAAAAAAAGGAGACCCAGGTTAGGGATTAAGGTTTGGGGCTTATTCCTGAGGAGGATGTCCATATTTGAGGTTGGGAACTTTAAGAATTTGGGGATTACTCCTGAGGAGGATGCCCAGATTAAAGGTTTTATAACTGGGGATTATTCCTGAAAAGGAGACCCAGGTTAAGATTCTCTCATCTTAAAGGATGAGGTTGAATGAATGAACTCTCCATATTTTAGTGACATAAGGATATTTAAATCACTAGACTTTGAGAGAGATTCCACAGAATTCCTTTCAGATAAGAAAGTAAAATCAAGAAATCATGCCATAAATGGATTTGAAGAGTGTCTTGAAGACTGAATCTTGAAAAGGAATGGTGAAATGGCTTAAGAGGGGTAAAAATGGGCAAGACGGGCACCCAAAAAGATAGGGGCGTTCAAGTCTTTCAAGGCACGCAAGTCTTTCGTGGGCGCGCAAGTATTGGTCATGCAGGTATACCTACGCGACACATAGTGTACTTGCACGATTTTCAACCAACAATCAAATACTTGAGCGACTCTTTTTAAAACCCTTTATAATGTTCTCGAGGTTATTCCAGAAAAGGGACGCGCAAGTTATATTGATGGAAATAAGTTGGCGCGCAAGTGTTTGATAAGTTTCAACACTTAGGCCTTCCTTCTCTTTAGATCTTCCGTTATAGGTAAGAAATTACCTTAGAAGTGTTCCGGAAGCTTTGAGAAGAGACTTGGGCGTCGGGAGCTTCAATATGAGTTTCTGGAAAAAGATCCTCCGCGGCTGGGGGGCCCACAGGGTCTATTTATAGGAAAAAGAAGACCCTGGGTGGTTACCGGGCGGTTACCAATTAGGTCTCGCAAGTCACCTGCGCGACCAAGGTGGCCGCGCAAGTACACTTGCACGCCAGTTAGATAACTTGCGTGGTGATTTTGTTGTTGATCCTTTCTTCCTTCCTTTGTTGATTTTTGATGTTTTCTTCAAAGGCTGAATCACTTTGAGCTCAGATATTCCCTTTTCCGATCTTTAGATTCTATGACGAAAGGAGCGTCAACAAAAGTCCCCCCTCAGAGTTGGATCCGGAGAGAAATGAGGATTTGACTCTGAGGAAATCGAATCCCTTCAAAGGAAAAGGGAGGGCGTGCAAGTCTTTCAGTGCGCAGAGGGCGGCGCGCAAGTCTGTGTCGCGTAGGCCTTAAGCGCTCTGGGTGTGGCGCGCAGGTAGGCTTCCTGGCCTATAAATACACGTCCTCACCTCCGTACAAGTATCTGGATTTCCGGACTTCATCCCTTCTCGAGCTCTCGCCGCGCAGGTCACCTAATCTGCGCAAGTCTCTTTTCCACTGTTCCCTTTCTGTCGCGCTCCTGTAAAGGTATTCGTACTTGCGCGGTTTATACTTGTGCGTCAAAAACTAGTGCGGCACATGAAATACTTGCACGTCCTTGTTTAGACTTGCGCGACTTAATGCCTTGGCCATTTTTTCCGAATTTTTTTCACAAAATTTTTTTAAAAAAATAAACCCATTTAAGAGTTAAATTTTGTTCAACTTTTGTACAGATTCAATGGCTCCTAAGGGAATTGGAACGGCTGATGAACTGGCTAGAAAGCGGATTGATGACATGATGAACATTATTGTCCATGATTACTATGATATCTACGACAACACTTTCCCAGATTTGGATAAGTACTTGAAGAAATATCTTCTTAATTTCCCACAGAGCATCTACCTGTCTCTGTGTGTTCATGTTCATCTGCAAGGAGTCAATGTTCCAAATGCAGACAACTATACACCTGAGATGCAGCTGCACTGCTATTTCTCTATTTCGGTTATGCTGTGTATTAAGAGTAACAACAATGGTGTGAACTTTCAAATTCTTCCTCCATGTCATTCCCTTGCAGATATGAAAATGGCAAACCCATGGGCTGAAATTTTTTCTACTAATGGTTGGTGGAGAGAAGACAAACATGATATTATAGCAATATCTGAAAAGAGTACTCTCTCCAAATGGCTCTTTACTTCCAATGCTCCATTCTCAAATCCATGTATCCATCTTCCAAGTCTCTTGGACAGAAACAGAGTCACTGTTTGATCAGCAGAAAATTTTTCTCAAACCGCACTCAAGAACATCCTTTTACAATTGTTCCAAGAAGAGCTGGTATCACTGCGTCTCTTATTGTATCCAGTTGAATGAATGAATTCTAGGTGGTTGCTAATGAATATCGGGATGCCGTAAATCAAATGAAGTGTTATGTTGAAAGCCTCTTGTAATTCTTGAAAGAAGAGAAGAGACTCCAGTCTGTGGATGTCCTTCTAACCCTTGTGTATCAATGAAAAGCACTTTTGTCTTCAATCATTTGTACCTGCATTCTTCCATTACCTGCTTCAAATTTACTTAAGCCAATGGGCTTAGTAATCATAGATTGATTTTTACTAGGATTATTACAAATAACCCTACAAACTTTGAATCTTTTAACTGCTCAATATTACCTAAATCATAAAAAAAATGTATATTTAGTGAGCTGGAACTTGACTTTTATTCAGAGTTCCTTTGTCTTTTGTGTGGGCAGTTTAAAGTCATGCACGCCGGACATAAAGGGGCTTATGATTAAGGTCGAAATATATTTGACCGAAAATGGATTAAAAATGGATTCAATTCCTTGACAATTTATCTGAAAACATATTACCATACTCAAGTATGAGGGAAAAAATGTAAACTATGGATTAAGAATATTTGAATCTGAGGAATGATATGAAAAAAGAGCTAAAAGGCATTAGAAGAAGTAGTTTCCAAGAATGAAGTTACTATTATTTAACAAAACCCGTTAGGGGGTTGAAATATGCAGGGCCACCTATGGGCATTGGCTGCATGGTCAAATAAATAGCATCTTTTGGCTGACAAGTCTGTTATGTGGACTGTTTATGCAAGGCCACCTATGGGCACGTGCTGCATAGTCAGGAAAAAGAACTCCCAGAAATTTACTTTCCTAGTGCTAAAAGCCAGTGAAAGTTTATGGAGATTCAAATTTTCTAAAGTATAGAGTTTGTTGTATGGAAAGAGGTACTTGAATATGGAGAAGATATTTCCAAACAAGAATATCGAAGAACTGGATGAATATCACTCCTACGAAGGTCTGACCCAAACATAGGGAAGAAGAATAAACCATAGACTTGAATACTTTCAGATCATGAAAAAGGATATGGGACAAATATGTTAAGGATGGCTTCTTCTTTTTTGCGGATCCCTACATATTGTCGTTTAAGAAAAATAAGGACAAAAGAGGCATTCTTCCCAATAATGAAGTTACTATTATTTAACAAAACCCGTTAGGGGGTTGAAATATGCAGGGCCACCTATGGGCATTGGCTGCATGGTCAAATGAATAGCATCTTTTGGCTGACAAGTCTGTTATGTGGACTGTTTATGCAAGGCCACCTATGGGCACGTGCCGCATAGTCAGGCAAAAGAATTCTCAGAAGTTTGACATTTTTTTGACTAGAAGTCATGAAAAGGGTTATGAAGATCTGAAAATATTTAAGGTTGGGATTATAACACATAAAGATGGGTATTGTCCAATGTATATAGAGATACATAGGTCAATGAAAACCATAATCATGTTGTGGCTGGGTCCTGAATTGAAACTTGTACTTCACTACGTATCTCATAAGAATGAGAATCAAGCCATACGTAGTTCTTGAAATGCATTTTAACGTCGTGCAGGACGAAAGTATGAGTGATCTTAGTTTAGGGTCATAGAATTCGGACCATAATAATGAATACACAGTGTGTGTTTTCATGAGGACTTTTCAGCCAAGGGACTGAAAGTGAAATTTGGGGTTAGGCCCAAAAGACTTGGGACTGGATTCGAGGGACACTCGAATGTTCCTACGTATCCCATAAGGATGGGAATCAAGTCCACTTAGTTCTAGAATTACCCTTTGTACAAATTTGGTTCGTACATTTGAAGGGTGAAAGGGGACTTTTGTGCAATGATGGTTTTAACCTAAGATAAAAAGTTTAGGCATTACCATGTATGCACGTAGTCTTTTGAAATGAAACATGATTGAAAAAAATCAATGTCAATAATGGTTCCTTCTCAAATGAGGGAATCAAAGAATATTGTAGTTTATTGTCATACCAGACAAAAGTGTTGTATAGTTTAACGTCATATAACAAGGACGAAAGTGAATCAATGTAAAGATATTGATTCCAGGGGCGGTTTCACAAATCAACATCATATGAGGTTGTGGTGAACCGATGTGAAGAGATTGTTTTTGGGCTTGAACCCTGGGAGGTTGCCTACATACCCAGCCTGGAGGGCGAGGATCAAAGTCCGTGTAGTTCAATTAAAGAATGAATTAATGATCAAGTTGTTCTTGTGGACAATGATCTAATAAAAAAAATATTGTTGGGACTTACACATGGTTAGTGGCCCAAAGGGAATGTTATGGTTGATGTTCGCTCTAAGCTCACGTGAGTCATACTCGGTGTGAGAAACAAGAGGTAATAACAACCTTAACGATGCACAGTTTAATGTCATGTAGGACATAAAAAAGGGACTATGCAGTTTAAAGTCTTGTAGTTAGGACTATTGGTGCTGCACAGTTTAGTGTCATGTAGCAGGGACAAAATACAGTTTAATGTCATGTAGGACCTATCAAGGATTTTCTGTACAGTTTAGCGTCATGTAGTTAGGACGATGGGGATAAAATAGTTTAACGTCATATTGGACGAAAGGGGGACTCTGCAGTTTAATGTCATGCAGTAAGGACAAAAGAGTGTACCATTTTAACGTCATGTCGGACGAAAGTGCGAATAGTTTAAGGTCATATGCATGGACCGTGGATGGTGCAGTTTAATGTCATGCTGGACCTTTGATGATTATATAATTTAACGTCTTTTCGGACGTGAGGGATTTTTTTACAGTTTAGCGTCATGTAGTTTAGGACTTCATAGTTTAACGTCTTGCTGGACATAAGGGATTTGCAAATAGTTTATGGTCATATACATAGACCAGGGATGATGCAGTTTAAGGTCATGTTGGACGGTTTAGGGAACTTTTTCACAGTTTAACGTCATATAGCAAGGACGAACTGGTGTTGTACAGTTTAAAGTCATGTAGCTAGGACTAAGGTGAACCAATATGAGGATATCAGTTCTGGGGACTTTTTACAGTTTAACGTCATGCTGGACGATGAAAGTGACACACAGTTTAATGTCATGTTGCTAGGACACAATATAGTTTGATGTCATCTCCGACAAAATATAGGATCTTCTGTACAGTTTAATGTCATGTAGATAGGACATCACAGTTTAACGTCTTGCTGGACATAGTTATAGGATCTAATGTGATTGTTTTGGATCTGGGAACAATATTTTGTGTTTATACAAAATACTTCTTCAGAAATCTGGCATTAGTTGGAGTCGTGATGTGTTCTCCATCCATTGAGATCAGAGAATACGCTCCATTGGAGTAGACCTTATGTATTGAATAAGGTCCTTCCCATTTTGGTTCAAGCTTGGGAGGCTTCTTTCATGGTATCATTGGTGCTCTGAGAACCAATACTAATTCTCCCTGAATGAATGAACGAAGACGAACTTTTTTGTTAAAAGCTCGTGCTATCCGATTCTGATAGATTTCCAAGTGGTGCAAAGTGCACAATCTTTTCTCATCTAACGGTTCCAATTCATTCAACCGCTTTTGGGATTGCTCATCTGTTGATAACTGATCACAAATGGCTATTCTGAGTGAGGGGAATTGAACTTCAATTGGAAAGACTGTTTCTGTTCCATATACCAATGAATATGGAGTAGACCACGCTGCATTGCGAGTGGTAGTCCGATAATCCCATAAAGCATGAATGAGTTTATCAGGACATGACCTCTTATCTTTATCCACCATCTTTTGCAGTATATTTGAAAGAGTCTTGTTGAAGGCCTCTATATGGCCATTAGTCGCTGCATGATATCGAGATGAATGGTTGGACTTAATCTTGTATTCTTGATACAATTTCATTACCTCAGAAGAACAGAAATTGGTGCCGTTGTCCATCAATATGGTATGAGGGATACCAAATCTAGTAATGATGTTAGATTTGATGAAGCTAACAATGCATTTAGAACTGACTTCTTTGAGAGGTACTGCCTCTGCCCATTTGGAAAAGAAATCAGTAGCAGTAAGAATGTACTTAAACTGCTTGGCCGTAGCTGAAGGGTAAGGTCCCACCACATCCATTCCCCATGTGGAAAATGGCCATGAGTATTTAGCTGTATGAAGAAACTCTGGAGGTTGATGAATGAAGTTGGCATATACATGGCATGAATGACACTTATTTGTGAAATTAACACAATCTTGTATCATTGAAGGCCAGAAGTATCCAATCCTTTGAATTTGATCAGACAATCTATGTCCAGACTGGTGGGCACCACAGACTCCTGCATGCACTTCTTTTATGACAGCCATTGTCTCTTCACCATCAATACATCTAAAGAGAACTCCATCAAAACCACGTTTGTAGAGAATTTTCTTGAGGTGGTTTGGACCATCATAAAGAGTAAAATTGACCACACGTCGCCAAATTTGTTCTTTCTCGGCTCTATCAGGTGGAAGTGTTCCATTTTGAAGGGATTCCTTGATAGGTGACATCCATCCTGTAGTATGACCATACGGTTCAGGAATGGGACTAATTTCATTAATTTCCTCTGTTCTGACTTGAACATAAGGTGAAATTGCACGACGGTGGGAAATACAGATGGTTGTCTCGTCCCGATTTGGATCGGCTAAAGCTGTGGCTATATTAGCCATTGCATTAGCTTGAGCATTTTGTGATCTTGGGACATAAGAAAATGTCGGTTCTGAAGGGAATTCCGACATTAACTCTCTGACGTAATCATACAAAGGGATTAATTCTTCTTTTCTGATGGCATAATCCCCATTGACTTGTTTGATTACCAGGTCTGAATCACCTTTCACCTTTAAGTGATTCACTTTAGCTTGAAGCGCTAACTCCAAGCCTGTAATGAGAGCTTGGTATTCAGCTTCATTATTGGTACCACCTTCCCACAACAAAAAGGAATAAGGTAACACTGCCTTATCTGGAGAAATGAGCACAATTCCTAAACCAAATTTGTTGAATTTAGGATTTTCCATTTTCTTCCCTGTTGGACTTCTAGAAGCACCATCAAAATACATTTCCCATGTTTGAGGACTCTCTTGAATAGAGAAAACTTCCTCATCAGGGAGTTCAATATCTGAATACGTGTCTTCCACTGAAGGATGTTCAGCCAGGAAATCAGCCAGAGCTTGGCCCTTAATTGCCTTTTGAGACACATACTGGATGTCGAACTGCTGTAGAATAACCGCCCACCTTGCCAGACGTCCTATAAGCATTGGACGACTAAGGATGAATTTGAGTGGATTATTACGAGATACCAATTGGACCTCGTGATGTTGCAGGTAGTGTCTCAGTTTATGAACTGCAAAGATTAATGCTAGGCAACACTTTTCAATACTCGAATACCGGGTTTCTGCTTCAAGCATAGTTCTACTGAGATAGTAGAGACTATTTTCATTCCCAGCATCATTCTTTTGAGCGAGAAAGGCACCCAATGATCGCTCTAAAGCTGTCACATAGAGGATAAGAGGCCTACCCTCAACAGGTGGCATGAGTACTGGTGGACTCAAGAGGTATTTCTTAAGAACATCAAATGCTTCTTGACATTCTTCAGTCCACTGGTAAGTGACTCCTTTCTTCAATAATTTGGTAAAGGGTAAACTTTTGCCTTCCAAATTGGCGATGAAATGCCGAATATAGGCTAAGTGTCCTTGAAGTCCTCTTAATTCTGTCAAATTCTGAGGAGGTGACATACCAAGGATTGATTTGGTCTTCTCAGGATCGACTTCAATACCACGATGGCGTACAACAAAGCCGAGGAATTTTCCTGAGGTTACCCCAAAAGCACATTTTAAGGGGTTCATCTTAAAATTATGTTGTCGAAGCTTGTGGAATACGACTTCCAAATCAGCCAAGTGATCAAAACGTTGTTTGGATTTAACCACCAAATCATCTACATAGCATTAAACAAACTTCCCTAGAAAAGGATTGAAGATACGATGCATGGCGCGTTGATATGTTGCACCTGCATTCTTTAAACCAAATGGCATCACCCGGTAACAAAACACACCTTGAGGAGCTCTGAAGGCTGTATATTCCTCATCTTCTAGGGCCATTCCGATCTGATTATATCCAGAATATCCATCCATGAAAGAAAGTACTTCATAGCCATCCGTCGCATCAATTAAGAGTTCTGTAATCGGAACTGAGAAATCATCTTTAGGACAATACCGATTAAGATCTCTGAAATCGATGCAAACCCAAATTTGTCCGTTCTTCTTCTTTACAGGGACAATATTAGCCAACCACTTGGGATGTTGAACTTCTCTGACGAAGTTAGCTTTGATAAGCTTATCCACTTCAGCCTCGATTTTGGAAGCATAGGTTGGGTGTGTTCTTCTCGCAGCTTGCTTGAATCCTCGATGTTCTTTTGGCAAACCCAAATGATGGGTGGCAACATCAGGATCAAGGCCAGGCATCTCTGTATAATTCCAAGCAAAAATATCTTTATTTTACTTTAGAAAAGAAATATACATCTCTTGCTCTTCAAGGGTCATGGTCGCACTAATTAAAGTGGGGCGTGGATCTTTCTCTGTACCCAGATTTACTTCTCTGAGTTCATCCACAGTGGTAGAGATACCCTCTTCAAATGCTGGAGGAGCATCTCTAAGATCTTCCTCTTCCTCTTCATCATGTGTTATTTCTTCCGTTTCTACTTGCAAAGTAGATGAAAAAACGAAATTCTCATGATCATAAGAGATGTCAAAATTTTCACATTTTGAAGAAGAAGCTTCCATTTCCGACCCTATTGATGATAAAGGGTCTTCTTTGGGAAATAAAGAGGAGATGATGGATTGAGAATCGACATCAATATTCACCTCTGGTGTTGCTATAACTTCTTCTGGCATGATTAGCGAATTATAGACTTGTTGGATTTCAGCAGACGAAATGAAAACGTCACCACTTATGCTTTCATCACTGCTTGGTAAGTTACCAATTTCTCCCATGTTGTCTGGCTCGATTGCCGTAATTGACATAATGGATCTTTCCATAAGAGTATTTTGATTTGGGCCTATTTTGTCAATTTGACTGATAGGTAACACATAATCTGTACTCACATGTGAAAATGGATTTATTGGAATTTTTTCCAAACCATATGGAGCATTAACTTTGGTAATTTCCTTCATTGTAGATTTTTCTCTTCCCTTCATGTGATAAAATTCCGCCTCAATGTATTGAGACTCACATGTCTTGAACGGGGCCTTATCACCATACAATGTTCCAACTTGACCATCGAAACAGTATTTGAGACATTGATGGTATGATGACGGAATAGCTGCATGCTGATGTAGCCAGGGTCTTCCAAGCAAGATATTGAAAGCTGAGTCTTGATCAACAATCATGAAATCCGAATTGGAAACAAGATCTCCAAACTGAGTTCTGAGCGTAACTTCTCCCAGTGGTTCTTGTTCATTTTTATCATATCCTTGCAACATCATGGTAGAAGGAGATAAATTAGATTCCGTGAGGCCCAATCGACGAAGTGTGCGAATGGGCATGAGGTTGACTCCTGAACCATTGTCAATGAAAGCTCTTCGAACATCTATACCATTGACTTTGCCAGATAAGTACAAAGGTTTTATGTGCCCATGCACAACATCATCTTCATCTTTATCAGTAAAAGATATCACTGCATGGCATTCCGCAGGATCATTCTCTATGTGATAGATTTCAGCTGCAGCAATTTCAGCTTCAAACTCTTGAGGACTTGACAAAGCTTCGATGAGTGCTTCCCAAAGATCTCTTGATAGATTCAAAGCATCCAAAATTGATAACTTGGCTGGTACTTGGGCCAAGTGTTTCAATATATCATACTTTTGATCTAGAGGTCTGTGTTTCCCAATAGGAATATGTGGTTTAGCAGGTACCTTGGAAGCAGAGGCTTTGGAAGCTGATGCATCTTGTATTGAAGTTGGCAACATCTTTGGTTTTGGAAGATTAGACTGATTAGATCCATTTACTTGCTGAGATAAAGAAGATGGAAATTTTAATCGGTCTTCCAAAATAACTGTGCCGAAACTGAGTTGTCCATTGGCAGAAGAACTTTCTTGTTCTTTTTGAGCTCGCTGAAGGGCTCTACCACGAGTTTCTGCTACATATACAGTGCTAGCAGGGGTAGAATTAGAGTAGTGGATTCGGAAAGATCCACGTCTTCCCCTATATCCTGAACCTCTAGAACTTCCTCGGGTTCCCTTATTTGATACAGGGAATTCAGGCTCATCAAGACTGGAATATGAATCTGTTAATTGAATCATATTAACAGAACCAAAGATTAACTCTTCGTCTGATAAAGACTCTGCCTGGTTAGCCTGTTTAGGTTGTGCCGTTTGGTGGGACGGTGCCCGTGGCTTTGAAGTAGATGGCATGAAATCTGCCAGAGTCAAAGACAATTTAGGCTTTGATACATACTCATCTTCTCCTGATTCCTCTTTCTTCTTTGAATTGAGCTGCCCTTTTGAGGATTTGTCTTTTGATGGAGGCTTTACTGCAGCTTTTGTAGGAGACACAATTGGCTTCTTCAATTGTGTTCGCAAAATGGAATGGGTCTGATTGATTGTCTTTCTGACCATACAATCATCATATTTTTTCGCAGTTTTGCTTTTGACTTCCTGCCACTCGCCTCCTTCCTCTGGATCTGTAGCGGTAATACACACTACATGAGCTGAAGAACCCTTCAATTTGACTTGTCCCAAGTCGACCATCTTTTGCAGGAGGTCTTTAAAGACAAAACACTCCTGGATGGGATGCCCCAACATTTGATGAAAGGGACAATAATTGGGACGGTCTTCATCTCCTTCCTTGTTTGGCCTCTTCGGCACTGGTAATTGAACAAAATTATTTTCCAGGGCTGAAATGAAGTAACCAGGAACTTGCTCACTTCGGAAAGAGTATGTTTTACTCTTCATATCCTCAAATTGTTTTCGTCGTTGATCTTTTTTATCATTTGGAAGAAACAGCCTTTGTTGTTGGCGTTCAGGAGGTGGAGCCCTTCGAGAAGATGAAGGTTTTGAAGTAGAAATAGGTACAGGTGCCTGTTTAAGCATAACTGTAGCAGTTTCTGCTTTACCCATTCTTCTTCCTAGAGCTGATGGAATTACACGAGATTTAACCTCAGCCTGTATAAGGGAATCTTCAATCTGTTGAGAGATTGAAGTAAGGTCTCGAAACCCTCCTGTGTATTTCACAGGGATCAATGGCGTGCGTAATTCGTCACACAAATTTGCCACACAGATTGGCAATAATTCCTCCTGAGGGAGTGCTAAACTCAAGTAATACATTAATCCCTTCCAACGAGCAATGAAATCAGAGACTCTTTCATTTTCCCTTTGCTTGCAGTTTGTAAGATCGAAAACTGTCGTTTTTGGAAAAGTTGAGCTAAACTGAAGAAGGAATTTTCGACGAAGATCCTCCCATCCGATGACTGACCGGGATTGCAAGCTTGTATACCAGACAAAAGATTTTCCTTGCAAGGTTCGCACGAAGCATCTGAGTTTCACTGCTTCTTGCTGCTCTGGAGTTCCCATCATAGGATCACAACAAGATATGTAATGCGTCAAATGATGTTCAGGGTCGCCTGATCCATTGAAAGTAGGGAAAATAGGGTTTCCAAAACTAGATGGAGGAGAAATTGAATCTACCCATTCAGGGTAAACTTTCTTTTCAGGTTGAACTTGCGCCCGTTTCCCTTCCATAGTTTCTAACTGAGCTGTTAATGACTCAATAGTAGTTATTAACTTTTGAGAAACGTCATGTTGAACTTGGTTTTGGGTAGGTGCAATGAATGGAGCTTGGACAGACGTGGATGTTGGTGCTGCAACTAATGGTAGTGATGCCAACCGTTATTGCGTTTGAACCGTAGGATTAGACCTCTGAGGGTGTAATGATAAAGGTGGATATTCTTGATCCATATCATTAGTTACAAAAAATTCCTTCGGCTGTCGGACTTCATCATTCTTAAGAAGAAGACTACTCTGAAGTAGTTCTGCATTCAACCTTCTTAATTCTTTCATCTCTTCCTCCTGTTGTGCAAACCTTTTCTCTAATGAGAGAGATTGACCTCCTTCAGAGGAAGGGTGAGAAGTAACCTGATTCTTTCCTTTCCCCTTATTGGATCCTTTTCGGAGAGGGGGAAGTGGGTTACTTGAAGGAATACCCAGATTTTGGGTAAGCCTTTGATTATGTGTGCGCACACCTTCTTCATTTAGGTCTGTGTGCGCAACTTCTTGAGCAGGAACCTCTTCGTCTGATCCCTCTGATTGAGCCTCATCAGGTGAATCAGCAGCAACGGCATTGATGACATTAATGGATGCATATTGCATGGAATCCTTTCTATCAGCATTTCTGTGATATTGTCTCCTTCCATGTCCATGATGAAACATGGCATTCCGTTGACTTGATCCCTCAGGAATTTCTTGGAGAACCGTCACTTGGAGAGAATCTCCTAACAGCTTGGCTCTTCGTTCCTCTTGAGGCTTATTCTCTAATCGAGAGAATACTGACTTTCTCTGAGGGAGGGATTGAGGATTTGAAAAAGTCCCCAGTCCGATGGACTGGGGATGTTCCTGCTGCTTCCGCTCAACTCCTCGAATCCCATTCGTTGACTCTGAGGGTTGGGTTAGAGAAGTCCCCAGTCTGGCAAGCTGGGGTGTCTCTTGACATGCTATGTCTGAGATCTTCTTAAAATCTCTCTTGATCTTGCGAATCTTAGTTCGGAAATTAGCTGAATGCATTAACCTGTATCCACTTTTATCACCTGGTTCAACAGACCGTTGGATGATTTCCGAAACTTCTGTCATTTGATGACGTGTTTGCTCCAGACGAGAGGCTTGTGCAATATTCTTGCCTGCTTGATGTAGGAGCAATTCAACAACTTGTTCTCTATATACTTGATTTTGAGAGGAACTAGTTGAAGCTTGTTCTTGAGCAAGCTTTTGATTATGAACAAAGCTCATTGACTGTGGCCGGCCATGGGCAATAACATTGCATGAGACCATTTTCGGCGGGCTTTGCTGACCGGAAAGCACTCTGAAATGTAGTGCTCCGTGAACACCCCATCCTCTGATATGAACATCAGATGGAGCATTGGCAATTAACTGACGCAATTTTCTTAGTGCGCCAAGGCATGAACGTTGAAGGGTTCTCTGTTTCTTTTCAGCCTTTGGATACCGAGAGACTGATAGAGATGCCAAATCAATCTGGCGTTGTAACCCTTCTATTATCATAAGATGATTTTCATATTCATCGTAAGATAATAACTTCTTCTTTAATTGACAAAGAGTTTTCCATATGTTGAGACGAATATCATGGATTCCATCATCCGTCAACATCTTTGGAATGTCGTACTGGGAGTCAGCCAAAGGCCAAAACATGACTGGTACTTCACCTTTTGCCAGTTTTTTCCTCATGTTCAGCATTTCCTCTTTATCATTAAATGAAGATTCTTCTACATGTTTGGACCAGAGTCGGTGTTTCCTTGTTGCTTAATCGGATTCAACAAGATTGGTAGAGAAATGCCTATTCATGCTGGAAGATGAATGACCCAGGGATGGTTCGGAGAATAACCTGAACCCTAGGCTATCTTCTGATGGAGAAAGAGTTTCACCTGCCGATAGTAAAGCATCAGACATGACTAGTTTTACGTTTGCAAGTTCCTCGAGATAGGAGGGCTTTCTCGTCACTACATTTCCTTCTGAAGAATTTTCGAGACAACGTGAATCACTACTGCGGAGAGGACTTTCACAGTGAAGTTCATCACCATGAGGAGGACCGTCATGATGGGTTACAACAAAAGATGAAATCTCTTGCTCCTTGGTCTTCTGACCACACAGAGGGTTCCTGTGGCTCTCATCTGAAGAAGAAACTTCAAGATTGACCGAATTTTCATGAAGCAAGTCTTCATGAGGAAGTGTCTGTTGAAGACCTTCAGAATTAATGTTCCCGTTATTGGGAACTGAGGGAGTATAATCTTGAATTTCGACAGATAAATGTCTGATGGCTTCAAGAACTCCAGCATCGAGCAAGGCCTTGTTGCAGATTGGCCTTTGATATCCTGACTGTGCTGGGGGGATATTTTTCTTAGATGCCTTCTTACTTGCTTTAGAAACCACTTGATGACGAAAGTGATTGCTCTGAGCAGGTGTATGTGCCTGATCCGGAAAGATGGTCAGGTTAGGCTGACGATCTCCACTCAAATCAAGTGTATGTGTCTGACTTGGTTGTCCGTATGATATGGGGGAGTATGCCCCATAACCCTCTTGGACTGGAACAGATGTGTGTGTATGTTCCGGAGTGAATCGTTGATGTGTCACTCCATTGCTAGGGATAGATTTATGTGTCTGTCCCTGAGATGATGCTGAAGCTGTTATGATATCCTGGCAAGCATCCAGAATATGAGCAGGAATTTGCTTCTGCTCTTTCACCATTGACAAAATATGTTTGGTGACTTCAGCCGCCGTAACGGGGATATACGTCCATTCCGGGCTTGGAGTAGGTGTATGTGCCTGCTCCTGTCCTCCTTTTCTTGTCAGTGAATCCTGACAGTACTCAAGTGTGGAGGCAGAGAGTTGAGTCTGCCTCCTGTTTGTCGTCGGGACTTTCCGACTGACTTCTCCGGGCGCTACCAAGCGAGACTGTTGGTAGGCCTGATTAGTATTAGCAGGTGTATGTGCCTGCTGATTACACTTCGCCAAACGCGGTTGACGAGATCCATCATATGTAGTCAGACGAGCCTGCTGACTAACTGGTGATGTATAAGCAGGTGTATGTTCCTGCCTATGGTACTCCGCCGGAATTTCCTGGCGGAATAGGCTTGATGCTGTCAGACGAGTCTGCTGGACAGCGGAATTAAAACGAACAGGTGTGTATGCCTGCTCGTTGTTTTCCACCAAGTTAGGTAGGTGGACTTCTCCGGAGATGGCAGGGATGACAAACTGCTTATTATTAACCGGATTCCGTCTCTGGCGGTTCATCTTGCTTGCTCGGGTTCGAGGAACCTGAGCTGAATGCCTGGAGTTGGTACCCTCATCATGTTGAGGGCTCACTACCGCACGAGTCTGGCGGCGATTGTTGATGGGAGCCCTTGAGAAGGACTCCTGTCTTTTTGAATTAAGGTCCTGCGGGACCTGCTCATTCACTTCCTCAGAGTAAGGGAGTGAATGGAAATTTCGTTCCGGGGATAACGACCTGAAACGGTTGGAGACGGTAGTCAGCACCGCCTGCTTCTTGATTGCTGGCCGCCGTTGTCCGGACGACCAGGTAGAGTTGTTAACTTGGAGGGCTTGACGAGCGGCCTCCAGAGTTGGGATAGTACCGTTGCGACATTACTCCTTAACCAGTGCATTAGAAACCCAGTGTTGAAGACGCTGAGTTGGTGATGTCATCCTCAGAGCGGATGACGTTCCAGCAGGAGTAGCAGCATTGGTTTTCACAGCAGCAGACCTCACAGTAGAGGTGTTCACAGCAGCAGTATTCACAGAGGTGAATTTAAGGAAAGCCATTTTTCATAAGATCTTGAGAAAAGAGTGCCTGTTCCATGTAACAGACATAATCAAGATGAATCCGGCCACTGCATATTTTGGATGAGCACATGTTAATGATTGCTTTGTTGGCCCAAGGGGCCTAACAAATAATAAGAACATCACTTTAACTTGGTTAAGGATTCACGTCGGGTTCACCATTTTTGTTTCGCACGGAATCCGGGGATGACCTCCTCGAAGGGAGATTCAAACGTTCCGATCGGTTTCTAACGGGATTGTTCGTAGAACCGGAAACATCCAATGATTCCACATCTTTTTGGACCTACTTTCCAAATGCAGGCGCTCATTAGCTTGTGGACTAATGAGGCTTAGGAATTTTCATTGGTCGAGAGGATGGGAGGTCGGACTCATCACACCTTTTTGAGGGGAATTATTGTCTACTCCGGGACTCTCTTTATAGATTTAAGTTATGTTCGTGAATCCTTATTACATTACCAAGTATAAAATGTGCTTTCCTTTAGTTTTAACAATCACTGATTCAATATGCAAGAAATTTATAGAATCTTTTATATGTATTCGAGGTTCTTCATCAATAGAGAATCATCTATATCTGTTTAGAGATTCTTGTTCAATGGTATCCTTCAAAACATTTATATAAAAGTCTCTTGGTCATTATGATGACCAGGCTGGTTTTAAAGCCACTCAGTGGGGCACTTGAAGTTTATCGTCATTCAGAAGGACAAAGATTATTTCAAAGTTGGGATCGAACCCATAAATGGGCTACCTACGTATCCTTTGTTTTGGAAAAGGAATCAGAACCCACGTAGTTCGAGAAATGGAGTATGATGTTTATGATTGATGGCTCAAAGATAAATGTCATAATTACTTTTACACTCTAAGCTCATGTGAGTCATGCTCGGTGTGAGAAACAAGAGGTATTGGTAAAATTTAGACAATTGTGCCATGAAAGATGCAATCATAAGAATTTGTTTGGGGCTTACGTATGGATGACTGCACAGATAGATGAAGGTTTAGGATTTACTTTTAGGGAGAAAAACCATGAACATGGTCCATAAAGTTATATGTGCTTCATGGAGATTTGAATACTCTAATCTTGGTGCTTACTCCTAAGGAGGATGCCCAAGTTAGGAGGGGACTTATGATTGGGTTTTACTCCTGAAAAGGAAACCCAAATCAAAGGTAAATTATGACTGGTTAAGAGAAATTTAAGGGAACTTGGGGCTTATTCCTGAAAAGGAGACCCAAGGTTAAGGGACTTGGGGCTTACTCCTGAAAAGGAAGCCCAAAATTATGATTGAGTCTTATTCTTGAAAAAAAGGAGACCCAGGTTAGGGATTAAGGTTTGGGGCTTATTCCTGAGGAGGATGTCCATATTTGAGGTTGGGAACTTTAAGAATTTGGGGCTTACTCCTGAGGAGGATGCCCAGATTAAAGGTTTTATAACTGGGGATTATTCCTGAAAAGGAGACCCAGGTTAAGATTCTCTCATCTTAAAGGATGAGGTTGAATGAATGAACTCTCCGTATTTTAGTGACATAAGGATATTTAAATCACTAGACTTTGAGAGAGATTCCACAGAATTCCTTTCAGATAAGAAAGTCAAATCAAGAAATCAGGCCATAAATGGCTTTGAAGAGTGTCTTGAAGACTGAATCTTGAAAAGGAAAGGTGAAATGGCTTAAGAGGGGTAAAAATGGACAAGATGGGCACCCAAAAAGATAGGGGTGCGCAAGTCTTGCAAGGCGCGCAAGTCTTCCGTGGGCCCGCAAGTATTGGTCGTGCAGGTATACTTGCGCGACACATAGTGTACTTGCGCGATTTTCAACCAACAATCAAATACTTGAGCGAATCTTTTTAAAACCCTTTATAATGTTCTCGAGGTTCTTCCAGAAAAGGGACGCGTAGGTTATATTGAAGGAAATAAGTCGGCGCGCAAGTGTTTGATAAGTTTCAACACTTAGGCCTTCCTTCTTCTCTTTAGATATTCCGTTCTAGGTAAGAAATTACCTTAGAAGTGTTCCGGAAGCTTTGAGAAGAGACTTGGGAGTCGGGAGCTTCAATCTGAGTTTCTGGAAAAAGATCCTCCGTGGCTGGGGGGCCCACAGGGTCTATTTATAGGCAAAAGAAAACCCTGGGTAGTTACCGGGCGGTTACCAATTAGGTCGCGCAGGTCACCTGCGCGACCAAGTTGGCCGCGCAAGTACACTTGCGCGCCAGTTAGATAACTTGCGCGGTGATGTTGCTGTTGATCCTTTATTCCTTCCTTTGTTGATTTTTGATGTTTTCTTCAAAGGCTGAATCACTTTGAGCTCAGATATTCCCTTTTCCGATCTTTAGATTCTGTGACGAAAGGAGCGTCAACAACCTTATTTCCAATAAATTATTTTGGTATCAATTGAGTTAATATATTAGAAATATAAACAAACTACTTATCATTTTTTGGATAAATTATCATTTTTAAAAAAAGGTACATCATAAAACTTTTATATTTTGTTTAACATGGTCATGTGAAATATTCTAAAGTTACATGTGTCTTCATATATTTCTTGATAAATTTTAGAAAATCCCAGTGAAGTAAATGAGTGAATTTCATAAAAGGACTATCTTAACTGGTTTTTTGGATTTTATCTTTTTCAAGTAATAATTGATCATATATATGGAGTAAAGGTTGTCCCTAACTAAAATTTCTTTATATACATCAATTTCTTGATGTTAGAAAAAAGTAAGATCACTAATGAGTCTTATATATATTACAAATAATCCATTATAACTTTCAATACATATTTTGTAAATATAAGTGAAACAAATCAACATATACCAACTATATTGTATAATGGATATCATATCAAAATGAATTTTGATAGGAATCAATTATAATACTTCCAAAAGTGTGTTAAAAACCATTCATCAAAAGCTGGACTTAGCTACAAATGAACATCACAACACTAAGGTGAATCTGATTTGATGATCCTAAAGCCACTAAGTATATTAAAATATATTTAATATTGAATATATTTCTATAAAGGAACCATATATCTTTATATATAGTGGGATAATACTTAAATATTATGGGTTAAGGTTCAAGATGAACTTTAGTTTCCATATGAATACTGGACTCCACTATGTTTAGTGGTAGGCGTAGATCCATAGACACAGACTATGTAAGAATTTATAACCAAATAGGTGGTTTATGTTCACCATAAATACTTATATGTGTATTATTATTTTATAATAATAATTCATATAGGGAAGTAGTAAATGTGAATATTCTATGGTTGAAAAGTATATATAAAAATTCAAGTAATGGACTCCATGTATCAAGATTTTGGGACTTCATATTTAGAATGTTTATAAGACATGAAATTTTTTGTGGGAATTCAAGAATAATTGGGTACAGATAGTAAAATATTATACCAATAAATAATTATTGATTACTGAATGGTTTTAGTCTGTGAAAAAACTTATTCAACATTAATCATTACTTTAACCCTTTTTGAATTCTACTTGTAAAATTAAATTTCTACCATCATCATATCAAGAAATTAATTTTCAAGGACACATAATTTAGAGGATTCCTTATGAAATATATGTATATTACATGAACAAAAGAATAATATACGGATTTTTTCTATTAGGAATAACTAAAAGGTTTAGCAGCATCAATAAATGCTAATAAGATATATGGATTCCATTCATTCATTATAGAATAAATCAAACATATTTATCATAGAATATTAATTTGGAATCAAATGAGTGACATGTGTTGTTAACTAGTTAATTGGGGAATTATTAGTTTTCAAGATAAAAATGTTGATAAAATTTTGAAAAACATTTATGGAATACCAATTTTTTAAGACTAATATATGATATTTCTCCAAGTACAACTCAAAGTAGTAAATGTTTTCTAGGGAACAAGAACTGAAAAATGGATCTATGAGTTATATGAATCTTGTGATGATAAATATATTAATGATGTATTTAAAAATAAAATATGAAACAATTCATGCTGTAATTTTTATTAGCATATAATCCTTATAGAAGAAAATGCATGGGTATAGAAATAGATTATAGAGATTAAAATAATTTCACATGATTAATTCATAAAAATTATTATCATGTCACATGATATATATTAATGCTTGATATTAAGGATTCATATAATATGAAAGTATAATATAAAATAGATCCAAAATAATTGCATTGAATTGTTGTCAAAACTGTTCAATAATACTAGGAAAGGTAGAACTAGTTTTGTTCTTGGTATCTAGAGATGTGGGAGTACTAGTAATATCGGGAATTGATCTCATGTCTATACATAGTTCTATTTGATATATTATCATAAATAGGTGAAAAATAGTATTAAAAAAACTTATTATAGCTAGTGGTTTTCATATACAAAATATCCATGTTCATTACTGCTTCAAATACAACTTAAGAAGGGATTTAGAAACATCTTGTTCCATGTTTTGGTTAAAATAAAAGAAACAGTTTTATCATGTAAAAATAATATTTGACATTGAATTTAGTTAGGGTATTTTGGTTCTAACATGGGAACAATAGGAGTATACTCTGTTATATCACTACTTGAGGGATTTTCTCAAGATATCAAACTTGTAGTAAATAGATTTGCCACACAAACGTGTGGATTTTCCAAACCAAGACACAAAAATGTTGAAGGCCTATAAGCAATAGCTATACTCAATAGAAGCATGTTTAAAAGGTAAGGAATAACTAGTCATTAATAGTTAGATCTAGTGAAAGTGGAAGTTTGTTGGAGTTGGTTTCCTAGAACCAAATATACTGTACTTAGGATTTATTAAATATTAAAATAATTGAATATTAATTTAAATATGTTTTCACATATTGATTATTTATCTATATAAAATTTATTTGATAATATATCAGAGTATATATTGTATCTCTAAGGCCTTAAAATTTCCCATCTATGATGAAAATATTTAGATAATATGATGATGTCTCTTAAATATAGGTCTATAGTAAGATAATGTACTATAATATAGAACATATTATATATAATGTTATTTTTGTGAACTCATAAGTGGATGAGGCTTCATCTCATGATATTTGAATTCGGTAATATCCAAGATGGGAGATTATGTGAACATACCCAACCGAAGAAATTTCACATGTTTTGGTTTCATCATATATTCCAATATATGTGTTTGTGTCATGGTCCTTAGACTTATTATTAATGCTTGTTAAGACCAAGGTACTAAGATATATTTCATAAACCATGATGAATAGAGTTCATGGGGTTGTTAGATATGTTGGAAGTGCAATGAATGACATGTTGTTAATTAATAAGTTAAGGAAGGATTTGTCTCTTCTGTCTTTTGGAAGGTGACATCTCGACCCTTTTTTGAACTATAATTTTCTCATTAAATTCTATGACCAATGTGTCACGACATTTATTTTAGATAGTCAAATAAAGTTGTATCGAGAAACAATTATTATCACATAGATGTCCAACCTTAGTGATGATATATTATGACAAATGGATAATGTTACATAGTGATAGTTTGTATGTGGTTGTCATCATTACAACATTAAGATCTTTCTCTTGCGTGTCTTACCAAATTAATAGGCATTAATCACGGACTTTATGCATACCTTCCAAATGACAATTATAAATAATTATAGAGGGTCACACAATAATTTTTTTCATTATACTCGACTAATTTATTTTTGAATTTAATTAGTGGAATAAATATTATCCCAAATACTGAGGAAAATTTTTATTAATATTTTATTGATCTCATAAATTAAATAAATATTTTTCACTAGATTGGTAATAAAATAAATTTATTTATTTTAATATTAAATAAACTTTATTTTATGGGGTTTTGAATAAAATATTTTTTAACAGAATAAAATATTTTATTTGAGTGTTTAATAAAGTCAAGGAGATAAAATAAACCAATAATGCATCTGGAAATGAATATTTATCATCAAACCATTAGACAATATTAATCAATACACAAGTTCGTTCACACCATAAAATAATAATAATAATAATAATTAGTGTGTGGTTATAGGATGAATATTATAATATTTAAGGGATGATAAAAAATTAAATATTATTTTATCTTAAACTCTAAATCTATTAATATATGTTTATATATATTATATAGGGTAATGGAGAACTAGAGAATTGCAGTGTGCAAATAATTCTCTCCCAAATTCGTTTTTTATCACCCTCTAAAGAATTAAAATCAAAATAGAGATTATATCCGGATTGATGAATGAGTGATCAACACAAATGATGAAATACAAATTATTTTACATGCTAGAATCCAAAAATTAATATGCATTTCTCAGAGATCAACAGAGCACAGGTGGATCACCTAAAGAGGGATTCTACCCTTTGATCTTCATACCACAATAAAGAAATTATGAAAATGTTCTTTAAGAAGGTCAACAATGTCATAAAATAAAGTATCCTAAGATAAGGTATTTATTTCATTCAACCCAAAATAAATTAATTATTGATTTAATTTATGAAAAAATATGATAATAATATAAATTTTAATATATCTCCCACCACTGAATGCTTCTGTTGTGCCCGAAACCATCATGTTGGAGGTTATTGTCTCATAAAATATTCTATTATAGATATATTAATCTAAGGTAGATCTAGTTTATATCTATCATGGATGACACAAAAATTTATAGTATATTTTAATTGATGTATCATAGCAAAAAACATCTAAGTTCCAATTCCAACTATTCAAGGTTACTGAATTTGAAGGATATCGTCCACTTAGAACATTTCTCTGTTAGCTTCCCTTGTTACTCTATGGAAAAATATTCAAAATAGAAATATTTTATATGAAGAAACATGGTAATATTTTAATTTTTTATCATGATATCCATAAATTATAATCTATTAAGGGTCTTTACTTCAATTATATTAACTACTAAAATTATCCAATTATTTCCTCTGATAACAACTATAATGACCAAGCCTTAAACATTATAAAATATTTAGTTTTAAGTCAAGAATTATCTAAATTATTTTTTAGGATATTTATGGTTTAAAGTTTTATATAATTTTTTCATTATCCTTATATAAATAAATATTACCTCATAATGTGGTCACTTTCACTTAGTATCCATTTTCCCCATAATAAATAGCTTTTATGATATAACAATTTTTCTTTTCCTGAAATATCATTAAAATTTTAATCTTGATGTTATACGTGTACTTATTAATCCTTCAACCCTGTGGAAAACATTTTTAAACATTGTATAATCAAAAAAGTCTCAGTAATGGATATATAAAAAGAATGAAAGGAACACGTTTGTTCACCAATACTCATCAAAAATTTCCTTTTTCATATTAAAAATTAGACTCAAAATTAAAATTTTCTTAACCAATAAACCAGTTTCACTACAAAAGTTTTTTCATAAAAAAATTCATAAGAAATATTAAATGCAAAATAAAACTCAACAAGGTTTACTTTCCGTCATGTAAAATCCATGATATCTTTTTCACTAAGTAATACATTTCACCCTTAATAAGTAGAATAAATCATCCTTTAAACATAAAAACATAATCTTACCTTGTGAAATAATATGATTTCCATAAAAACAAACAAAAAGAATAGATAAATCATGTGGGTGAATGATGAAATTACTTTTATATCACTCCAACAGTCACTCTATTAAATATAATAACCTACATACTAAATTCCGATAATATGTCAAGAGAAACCAAACATGTTAACTATGTACCTTTACTCAATTAATTAGAGATACATATCTGGATACCATGTCATCATGATCTATATCGGGACCACTTTTCATCATGACCTGTATTATGATCACCCACCATTATAAAAAATTTATAAAAACTATAAAATATTCATAACACATGAATTATTTTATACTTATAAAAACATTATTTGCACCCAATATAAAAACATATATGGATATTAAAAAACCTATACCATTTTAAACTCTTATATAAAATAACTAGAATGAATTGAATGATGGATTTCATTGAACAAAAATGAATGATTTTAAAGGCATAAAAACATAAAATAACAGATTAAATGGTGGGAAATAATTTATTTCATATACTTTAAAATAAACATTCCTTTTTGTTTTTTTTAAAACATTATATATTAAAGACAAAAAAATATTCCTTTTGAAAACCTTGAAATAAATTAAAATGTGACATAAAATGCAATTTATAATTAATTTATGCATATATACATACATCAATAAAATATTTTTAGTAATGTGAACATGGAATTAAAATATTTATAAAATAAATCTCTAAAAAATTTAAAATGATGTTTTTAAGGTAAAGTGTATGTTGCCTCAAGTCTGATTCATCAAATATATTATTTATCTTATTGAATAATAAACGTATGTAAATTATTTAATTTATTGATAAATTCGTTCAATTTTATTATTCCTTTTATTGTATTTTTTACAATTTCATATAAAATTACTTAATCAATTATGTTCATGTCATATTTTTTGATGATATTTAGCTCATATGTCTAAAATGACATTGGTATGTTGATTTTGGTCCAAGACATAATTATTACATCATCTCAAAAATAATAATAATGAAATAATAATAAATTTTATATATAAATTTTAACATTAAAACCAACCATGAAATATTATTATGAAAAAGTAATTATATTTCAATCTTGTTTATAGTAGGCCATACACACGCTTGAGTAAAATTTATATTTTTCAACAATAATGATGAGAATAAGGTAAGTATTTTATATTTAGATAATGATGATTATAAGATAAATATAATATTATTTATTTAAACAAACTTATATATATCATCCACGTAATTTGGTTGTGAAAAATGAATCACATCACTTCGTGGAGATGGTAATCCAAACCTACGCCTGACCAATGTTATAATTTTTCAATAGATGGAAAGGTATGAAATTAAATGATATATTATATTTTTAAAATGATAAATAATCCAAAATATCATATATATATATATATATATAAATTAAACAAATATTTATATTCATTCATGATCAACAATTATGGAAATTGAATTACACTAGATCGCAAAGGGGTAGTCCAATATACATGCGAATGATCGTTTCATTTCCCATTTGATGAAGAACGATAGAGACATAGATTATTAAATTTAAATAAAATCATATTAATATCTAACAAAAAATCTTGATTTATATTATGTGAACTTTTTATGCTCATTTTAATATTTCATGGAATTAGAATTCTTATTTTATAATATTAATATTGATTTGGAACTTAATTGGTCAAAATATACTTATAATAAGTCTTTGCAATTTTACCTTAGAAAGAAGATTTTATAAATGATTGAAATGAATTATTTAACTATTAATACTTTTATTCATAACAATTTTTTGCAATATGTATAATCAACCATGTATTTATTATTAATTTGATAGAAATGAATATAAGATCATTTGGCAGGAAAAGAGATGTTTTTCCAAAAATTGTTTTCAAGAGCATATTTTATATCTCTTTTAATTAATAAAAATAATAATTAATAATGAATTATTTAAATAATATTCTATATTATATACTTAATTATATTAATTTAAATTCATTAAATGATGAGCAGTAGTCATATAATTATTGTAATATAATCTTACGCTTAAAAAATAAATTTCCTAAAAAATTGTTTTTTACACCTTTTGAGGGTTTATTTTAAAAATAAATTCATCCACTTAGGTAAATTTAATTTGATAAAATGGTTTTAATATTTTGAATCATAATTTAAAGATTATTTAATTATTAGTCTTGATATTTTTGTCATAATGAATAATAAAAATAGTAAAAAAATGTCACCATGATTAAGGTTAAAACAAGTTTACTGTGGTGTTAAACTATAGATATAAGTGTCAAAATGACCTAAAAACTTATATAATTTTTATTTTTTATACATATATATACTCTATATAATATTATCTTAAAAAATATTCTTTTTTGGATCCATTTTAGATAAGTAATACATTAAAATATTTTATCCTTTTAAAAAATTTAATGTTGTCCTCTCTTCAACTTATAAAAGGACACACCTCCCCTCTCTTATTTACACAACACTGATCTATTTAGCTCAATAAAACCTTAAAAAATATCTTAAAGACATACATATACATTTTATAGAGATTATTTTATTCCCAAAATACCAAACCTATAGCTCATAAGAAGAGATAAAAAGGAGGTTTCTCTAAGAGAGCGTAATCATCTTAATAAAGATCTTTCTTTTTTTACTTATTTTCCCACCATAAATTATGTGCTAAAAATTTAAATATAATAACAATAATATATTTCTTATAATGATATGTTTTTATGTTTATTTAATAATATTTATCTATCTCATTATCCATAAAATGGGAAACAAAACCATTGCTTGTGTGTACGGAAAACCACCACCTCGTCAACTAATGTTATTTGTTTTCCATCACCGACACACATGGATTGTAATAATGATGGAAAAAATGAAAAAATATGATATTTATGACATAATATTATTACATTAAATTTAATATATCATTACTTCATTACCCTTTTACCCATTTTGTAATGATATTGTCACTCATGCATACGTAAGGCTTACCATATCCAAGAAACGATGTAGTTCATTTTCCATGATCACTTTTAAAGACTTATTATAAAAAAGTATCTAATGAATAAATATGATATTTATAACATTAAATGAATCCTGAATATAATTTAATAATATACTTGTCACAATAACCATAAATTTCACAACAAAACATGAATGAGAAAATGGAACTATTAACACCTGAAATAATAGATTTAGTGAAATATTATTAACAAATGGTTGATCATGTGTTATAATAAGATCATATATGAAATTATAAAAATTAATATGCTTTGTTTATAAATTAATAACATGATTAAAACCATTTTAACATGTGGTTAAATAATTTTTAACGAATGATAAGAATCATGTAACATGCTTCATCTCAATTTCAACTCTACTGAGACATATTCATTTTTGTGAACCTATTTAATTTTATTTTGTGAATATAATTCACATTTGATATATTTTACATGAAAATAAAATTATTAATGATAATTAATGATTCAATTAATGTAATTATTTCTAGTAGTTAAAAATCTAATGTTTCAAAATAGGTATAAATTTAATTTACAATCTCATTTTAAGGGATTTATCTTATTTTCATTGACGGAATATTATAATATACCCTTTATAAAATTAATCTATTTTATTAAGATCTATATATCAAATATTAGTCCATATTTTCTTCCAACATCTACCTTCTTTGTAACTTGAATCAAGAAAATAAATTTTTAAAATGAAATCTAATCTTTTTGCTCTTCTTCACTAGTTATATTATTATTCTATGTCTATATTTTCAAAAATCGTATTAAAATGTAATTTTACTTACTAAAATGATTTAGTTAGGAAATTTTAATTTATATATTAATTTTTAAAATGTTTTAAATGGATATTTATACTTTTACGAATGTTTTTCATGTGAATTTCTTTACAATAAGTCAAAAAGAATTTTTTTAATGTTTATGGAATTAAAAGATTTTTCCCGCCCCCATAACAATTTTACAACCTTTAGCTTATTTTAAAAATTTAAATGGTTTTAAAAATAAATATTTTTTTGAAAAATTATTTTGATATTTCAACTGTACTTTGTTTTATTCTTCAAAATACATAAATTTTTCTAAAAATATTTATTTCTATCATTAATTTTGTGGTTGTTAACTTTATCATGAAACATTAATTTTTATTATGACCATTGGACATAAAATTTATCTTAAATATCCATATTTTTTTATCATGGATATGATTATTTTCTAAACCATATTGTAATTATACATATGGTGTTCTACATTGAATGTTATTTTATTGACTGGGAAAATATTGGTATTCTGTTTTATTACTTAATTCCATTATTTGTTGATAAAGTATATTGTTCATGAAAAAATTAATCATTCAGTATTTGAGGAAAGAATTAGAAATGTAGTGATGAGCGGGGCCAAATTATATCCCATTGATGCATCGATAGGTGTCCTGAGACAAATCAGTTGGAAAAATTAATTGGGTTTTTTGTGTATACCTATCCATTGATTAAACTTTATCAATATATGGTCTTGGCGATATAAATATCACGATCCCAAAAATCATGACATCCAATATTAATAATTTCCTTAATTAATAATTAAATTATTATTATCCATTATATTACTAAATTCATATTATATATGGATGATTCTCATGCTCAAGTTATTGATTAAATGACATGTGTTTTTAGTTATTTACCTTTCCATATTAATTATTGTTTATTTAATCATGATAGATTCTGTTGTATATAACCATTACTGAGTATCTGATCTCAACCTTTTATTTGTTTTCATTTCCCCATGATATATATAATGTAATTATGGTTAATATTAAGGATGAAATAATTCTTATTATGCAATGTATTTTATAATTACAATGTAATATGCATATCATGTATTTATCAGGATTTCCCAAAACTAAAAAACTGTTCGGTCTCTTGGGAATTGATCTCTTTTATCTAGTAATAATGTAATAAATTAGACAGAATCTATAGGTTTATAGAGTTTATATTTTTATCATTAGTAATATAGCATGTTTAGTATAAACCTTCGGAACTAGATTTAGTAAAATATATATTAGTTAACATAAATCTACAAAAACATGGATAAAATATATAATTGAAGGATTACAACAAAAAAGTATTGGTGTGGTAAAAAATTTATGATTTTACTTAAAATAAATCCATGTTTTGATACTTCAAGTGGACTTGGTTTTGGAAACTATGTATATAGGGGTAATAACTCCAAAAAGAGGTTGTCGAGTATACCCCCATCATTCTAATGCATGGTGAGTGTACCTTACCATGCACCAATTTAGACGCTCTTGGGGGATATTATTGGGTTAATTATCATTTTCATTACAAACCATTACTAAATATTTTAAAATATTTTTATTATTTAGTGATATAACCAAAGAAATCAAGTTTATGATTATGAGATTAAAATGCACAAAAATTTAAATTTATGTTAGTGTTAATTTTTTTATTAAATATAGTGATTTAAAAATCATAATGTTATGATATAATTCATTATATTTCATTTTCAAGAAACAGATCATGGATGAAGGTATGGTATTAATTATCACGAACAATGTATAAATTCCCCGGCTAAGAAAGCCAATACAACTAGTGGTGGAGCTGAAAATAACAATGCCAAATTTGAGAAGTTGACCCTCTTTATAAAAAGTAACCTTGAACATATAGAGAAAAATGATGTTCCATCACATGATACACCTATGTTTGATCATTTCATGGAATTAATCCCTCCATATTTTAATGTAACTACTAATCCATGGGTTTTTGGGCAATATATTATGTCCCACAAAAATATATTTCTACATTTTAGATGTAATGAAAGGGAAAAGTTTATAATTGTGATATACTATCTCAAAGGTGATTAAAATCAATGGTGGTAATTGATTTAAAAAAAATTAGGAATAATAAATAAAACATAATGAATGGAGATGTTTTAATGTAATATTTTTGTAAAAATATTTCCCCCATGAGCAATGAACTTAAATGAAGATAATGTTCCTTAGTTTAAAGTAAAAGTAATAAGAATTTATTGTGGAGTATAAGGCTACCATTACAAGAATATCAAGGTATACAATGGATTACATATTTAATTAAGAAATAAATTTTGATGATTTCTTTATATGGATTAATCCAATTCTACAATGGGAACTAGTTTCTCAAAAAATTTCATCATATTAGGTAATAGTATTATGTGCCAGAAAAATAAGAAATCAATTTTTTAGAACCTTTATATTCTAGGGAAATCATGAAAATAAGAGGTCATATTAACACCATGATAATGAGAACACATAAAAGAATATGAAAATGAAACAATTTCAATAATGTGATTTTTTTGAATGAAATGTCTTAGAAGATGTTTGAAGGGAATAAGAGTTTGTTACAAGTTCATAGATAAGGTTCATATGGTTAATAAATTTATTGGGAAGAAATATAAAATTGATATACAATGATTCAACTATAAATAAATAAGGAATTATTGAAATAAATATCCCACGAATCAAGGGAAATTATAGCATAGGAGGCCAAGGGAAGAAGGAGAAGCTTATACAATCACCACAGCTAAGATTGAAGTTCTTAAAGATATGGTATCATGTACTTTAATCATAGAATCAAATTTATGAAATGATTTATTTGATTTTGGATATTAAAATTATTTTATACCTACCCTATATTCTATGAAAACTAAATATTTCCCTTAAACCATGAGAAGGGAGTTTTGAATCAAAATAATAGTGGAAATATCACTACAAGAAGTATGTGTCAGTCAGTTCCCATTATGATACTTAAATGATCCATATTTTTTGAATTTATTATTATACTTGAGGTTTATTTTTATATAATTATCTGTATATATTGGATTTCAAAATATGAATCAAATTTTATTGAAAATATATGTAAATTATCATTCATGATGAAGATATAGAATTAGTTTTATTTAAAGAGGAGACATCATCATATGATTCATGTCTAGATCGAACCCCAATAACTCTTATAAATGATATTATTGGGGAACAGGAGCATAAAAAATCAATAAATGGAAAAGGAAATATTCAATGGGATATCCCCATTGTATGGGAATACATAGTTTTATTTCCTAATGAATTTCCTGAGAATCCACCAAACTATGAAGTTTAATTTTCTCTTTATCTAATGCTTAATGAAAGACCTATATCAAAGAATCGCAATTGAATGGTTACAAATGAATTAATGGAGGTAAATAAACATGTGGTATAATTTTATAGTACTAGATTTATACACTCTGGTGTTTCACCTTGGGGATACTTTATTCTTTTTGTGAAGAAGAAAGATGAATCTATCCTACTGTGCATTGATGATAGGGAAATAAATTCTAATATTATAAAGAAAAAGTATCATCTACCCACACTGATATCTTATTCGATCAAATTCTTGGATAAAAATATTTTTTAATGATTAACCACCATTCTGTGTATCATCAACTGTGAGTAAATAAGGAATATATTCCAAAGAAGACATTTCAAATGAGGTATGGATATTAAATGTTTACAATAATTCTATTGGGTTTGACTAATGAACCATTTGTTTTTATGGATCTAGTGAACATATTATTCAAATAATATCCTGATAGTTTTTTTTGGTAATTAATGATAATATATTGGTGTATTATAGAATATATGAGTTCCATGAGAATTACTTTTAGACCATTTTTGATACTCATATAAGAAAAGATTTATATGGGAAATTTATTAAGTGTGAAATATGGCTTTAGAATGTTTCTTTTCAAGGCCATATTTTCTCAAAGGATGGAATCTCAGTTGACCTATTAGGACCAATAAAGTTAAAGAATTGCCTATTCTAAAAAACATAACATAGGTATGTAGTTTCATGGGATTAGTAGGATACTATTAGTTATATCTTCAAAAAAATATGATTTTCTAACTCATTTACCTTGATTACATGTAAATTGGTTATGTTCCAATGTATAATGAAATTTGAAACATGTTTTGATTAATTTAATAGGATATTTTTCAATGCTCTAATTTTGAATCTACCATTAGAAAAGGATATTGTTTTAATATATATGGATACATCAATGAATGGACTTCATTTTTTCCTTATGTAGAATGAAACATTTATAGACTGTGTATCAAATTAGCTGAAGAATCATGAATAAAACCATCCAACACATGATCTTGAGTTAGAATATGTAATATTTTCTTTGAAGACGTAGATACATTAATTTTATGAGGAATGATGTGATATATACAAAGATTATAATATTATGAAGTATATATTTTCATACAAATAGCTTAACATGATGAAAATATGATGGATTGAGCTACTCAAGGATTATGATTTCTTTATACACTATCCCTCGGGGAATATAAATAAGGTTTTGGATGCATTAATTAGAAAATATCATGGAGTTCAAGACAAAATAAGGTTTGAAAGAGATCCAATGATCTTAGATTTACTAAATATCGATAAGCGAATTATTATATAAGGGATACATCACTCCCTTTTCAAATTATTTACAAACCATATTTATTAGAACATGTATACAAATTTCTCCCAAGAATGAGAATTCTCAAAAGAAAATTAAAGCAATGACTGCTGGGAAATTGGAGGACTTCATTTATGAAGATGGAGTCAAAAAATTTAGAAAGAGGCTATGAGTTAAATATATAACTACATTGAAAATGGGATTATTGGATGATGATCATAGCTCAAATTTCACAATACACCCTGGTAGAACCAATATATATATGTATTTGAAGTAACATTTTTGGTGGGATAATATGAAGTGGGAAATTCCTAATTATGTATGAGGATACATGTTTTTCAGCTAGTGAAAACTGAGATACAACATCCTAGAGGAACCATGGAAAATTTACATATTCTTATGTGGAAATAGTATGACACTATAATGTAATTTGTTATTGGATTACAAAATAATCCCAGAATATATGAGGAAATATGGGTTATTAATGATTGCCTCCTCAAATCTTCACATTTTCATGATTTAAGATAATATTTTCCTCTTGGATTCCTTAAATAGTTCTATATTAATGAAGCCTTATAAATTCACAGTGATCTTATTTCAGAGATTTCTGATTTTGATCCTCATTTAACATCAGAATTTTGTAAAATTATTCAAAATGATCTTGATAACAAGATTCATTTGATAACCTCTTACCATCCAAAAAAGTGATGGATAATCATAAAGCACTATTCATACATTATAATACATTATGTGATCGTTATTACTGGACTTTCAAGCCATATAGGACCGGTGCATACATTTGGAATAGTTTTCCTATGATAATAGTTTCTATCCATGTAATCAAATGGTGTTGTATAAAGCATTATATATAAAGAGATATCATACTCCTACTTATTGGGAAGAAGTTGGTGAAATGAATCTTATAGGCCCCAAACCTTTTAAGGATATGACAAAAAATATAATGACTATTAAAACTCATATTAAATAGGGTTAGACTAGGAAAAATATTATTTTTCATAATGAGAGGAAAAATATGGAATTTCAAGTGGGAGATCATGTTTTTCTAGGATGAATAACAATTTTTAACTTTCTTGGTCAAAATAAGTATAGAATGTTTTTTTTTAATTTCACCTTTGAAAAAAGATTTTAAAATTTATTTAAAATGTAGAATCTGACCATTCTTAATTTTATTTATAATAATGTTTTATAATATGTATAATAAACCATTTATTGATTTTCAATTTTATTGAAATAAATATAATATCCTTTAAAGGTAAAAATAGATATTTTGCATAAAATTGTTGATAAATTAATAATGTACTTCCACTTTACTTAATTAAATTAATATTTAATAATAAATTATTTCAATTAAATTTATATATTTTATAACAAGATATATCAATTTTAATATATATAATTATTATTACTATTCATTTAGTTAATGTAAGATCATCTTATACTTAAAAAAATACATTTCTTAATAAACCATTTGACGACAGATTTTGTGGTGTTTTTAAATGAAATTCATCAACATATATGAATTTAATTTGATAAAATTTATTCCAAAATTTTAATTAGTATGTAAAAATTTGTTAATAATTCCAGTTTCATTTTTTTTAATAAATAATTGTAAAAATAGAAAAAATTTGTCATTGTGGTTAAGGTTAAAACAGGTTTTTTGGGGGTTAAACTAAAGATATATGGGTTGAGATGACCTAAAAATTTGTATAATTTAATTGTATGGACATATTTTTACCATATATAATAAAATATTAGGATATGGTACAATTTGGATCTATTTTACCTTAGTTATACATAAATATATTTTATCCGTTTTAAAAATTCCAAGTGTGTCCTCTCCCCAACATATAAAAGGACACACCTACCCTCACTTATTCACATAAATTTTGAGCCATTTTAATCATCCAAAACCTAAAAAAATATATTCCCAAAATCCTTATATAAATTATATAGCTATTGGTATTCCCAAAAGGCTTACCCTATTTCCCTTAAGAAGTGATACAAAGGAGGTTTTTCGAAGGGAAGGTAATCATCATAGTGAAGCTCTTTATTTTTTAATTTTTCTTTTACCACATTAAATTATATCTTAAAAATAACAATATAAAAACGTAATTTTTTTTCATATACTTATATGTTATTATCTTTATGTCATAATATTTATCTATCTCTTTATCCATAAACTAGGAAACTAAACCTAGGTTTCTGTGTACGTCATACTACCACCTCGCGAACTGATTTCATTTTTCTTCCATCACTGACTCCATTAGAAAGTAATAATGATGGGACCAATAAATTTATTTGATAATCATACCATGATATTTTTTCCTTAAATTTAAAAAAACATGTAATTCCCTATCCTTTTACCCATTTAAAAATTATAACATTACTCGTGTGTGTGTACGAATTACCATCTCTACAAAGTGATGCAATTAATTTCTTAGGTCCAGATTTCAAAAATGATTGTTAAAATGTATCTGATGAATAAATATGATATTTAAAACATTAATTTAATTATAGTTATTTTGGAAATATATCCTATTTCAATGAATCAATGCTTTTATAAAAAAACACGTACAAGAAAATGAAATATTTATCACCTCAAAACAATAGTAATAATGAAATATTATTTAAAAAATGGTGATAAAATGTTATATGAGGATCATATATAATATTATAAAAATTAATATGTGTATGTTATAAATTAATAACATGCTAAAAATTGTTATAAATTTGGTTAAAACACATCCAGTTAAGGGGAAGTGTGAGGATGGAGACTTAATCTCAATTTCCAATCCATTGGGACATATTTGGTATTACGAAACTATTTTATTTTATGTGGTTTATATATTGGAGCTTTTATATAATTGACATAACTATCCATTTATTCCTGATAATTAATTATTCTATTCAAGTTATTCTTTCAAGGGGTTATAATTTAAAAGCTTTCAAAGTGGTTTGAGCTTAGTTTACAATCTCAATTTTTGGGTTGCTCTTACTTTAATTGAAGGAATATTATAATATATCCTTCATAAAATTTAAAAATATTGTAACCGATAGATATATAAAGAGACTACAAATTTTATTCCAAAATGTTCCATATTTTTCACTAGAATCATGAAAATAAAATTTTAAAATAAAATCTGATCTTATTTCTCTTTTTGATCGAGTATATTTTTCTTCCTTGTCCATATTTCACAAAATAAATTTATAAAATTCATTTTATTTGCACAAATTATTTTCTATGGCCATTTTATGTTATCATTTATTTTTTAAATGGTTTTAATAGATCATTTATAATATTTTCCTAAATATTTGTTTTTTTACTTTCTAAAAAAAGTCAAAATGAATAAATTTTAACATTTACAAAATTAATAGATTTACCTTCCACCACATTTTTTTTACACTCTTTGGTTTATTATAAAATTTTTAAATGGTTTTACAAATAAATTTTTTTATCTAAAAATTATTTTGATATTTAACTTATAGTTTTGTTTATTCTCTAAAGGATATGAATTTTCTATAATATCCATATTATCTCTCATTGAATTATTCATTGTTAACTTTGTATTGAAACATTAATTTTCTTATGATAATTGGTCTGAAGATTCTATTAAATACCCATATGATTTGTATCATTTATATGATTATTTCATAAACTACATTCCATTTCTACATATTATGTTCTACTTTGAAATTTATTTAATTGACTAAGGAAATATAGACATTCTATATTAAATACTTAATATAGAAATTTCTTGATACAGAATATTATTTATGAATAAAATTCATCATTAAATATATAAGGAATGTATTGGACATTAATTTATTGGTGTGGACCAGTTATAGACCCTTGATTCATCGAAATTTCTCATGAGACAAATCATTAGGCCAAATTAAATTGTTATTTTGTGTATACCTACACATCGATTAAATAATCTTAGTATAAGGACTTGAAAGTATAGATATCATGATGTCTAAGATAATGGCCCCCAATTTTAATAATTTCATTCATTTAGAATTATGTTACTATTATCCAGGATTTTATCGAATTGATATTACCTATGGATAGTTTTCATGTTCATGTTATTGATTAAATATAATTTTTTGGCTATTTATTTTTCCATATTGATTATGCCTTATTTACTCATGAAATCTTTTTTGTACATAACTGATGTTCCTCCAAATTTTGTTATGTATCCCTAGATGAATTTAATGGTTATAATGTGTAAGGGGAAAGGATGGGAGAAAATTTAGTAAAGGTGGATTCACTCTCAAATAATCTTTATTTAATTGATTGGTTTAGTTTCCATGTTATTTAATTGAATGAAATTGGTCATGAAATCTTGGTTCAATTCTTGTAATTAATCTTCTGTAGGGATTATTTATCATTTTCGTGATATTTTGGTATTTCGGTTAATTGTTTGGAAATTTTATTTAGTTTCATGAATATAAAATGGTGATTTTAAATTATAGATTTTCAGGATTTTCTAAATGGGAATTTGGGAATGGTTTTTTAAATAAAAATGTGGTTTTTATTAAAATGGGTTGGCTACAAAATGGTTTTTATGGAAATATGGTTTTTAATAAAAAATGTGGTTTTATTAAAAAGGTATTTTGTCATGATATTTGGGAATATTGGTGCGTAAGTTCATATTGAATTTATAGTGTTTAGTTTAAATATTACCTTTTTCTTAGTTCTAAATGTCAAATGGAAATTGGTATTTAATAACCTTGTGAAAACTATGTACATCGACCATAAACTACTCATGAGTACGGAACTGTCATGAAGAAGCTTTGCATGGTTGATATCGTGGGTATGTGGAAATTCTTGGGTATGATAATGGAATATTGAGACTTGGTTTTAATGATTTTTTAGGTATTTTTATGAAAAAATAAAATTATGGAAAATGGGTTTCAATTTCACCTAATTACTATTGGTTAGAAATGATTTTGGAACCTGCTTATATTTAGTTAAAAATTATTTTGGTAAATTTTTTTATTTGAACTATTTTATCTAAATGCTTATAACTCTTCTAATATAGTGGCGTGACTAGGGAAGTCCTTGGGGAAAGCCAATTGAGATTTATACTCACCCCTTCTTTGGACATTTGGTGCTTTTTTATATGTTATCTTCTGGGATAGTGGAAATGGTAACCTATTTCATATTTTGAGCACTACTTCGTGGTACATGGGATGTCTGGTGATCTTGGAGCATGGAGCTAGGGGATCATGGAGTATTATGATCTTCTTAGATTATTAATTTATGTATCCCATGTTTACTTTGATACTTTTCGTGGTTTTCTATTGTTTCTCACTTTATAGTAGTTTTGATATGAATAAAGTAGTTTAGCATTCTTTCATTGTTAATACATCATTTAGTAAGATGTTTGGATATGGATGTTGAGTGTATGGTTTTATTCTTAAAGTGAAACTTATCCCCACTTGTCTTCAAAACCCTTCAAAATTTATTTCCAGCCTTTGGCATCAAGGGGATGTCACTTGAGGCCATGTAATGACTCATCGTACACTCAAGAAAATGTGAATTAATAGGTCATTACAAATTATATAAGCTAGTTTTGTCCCTTGCAGACAACTAGTTTTCAGTTTCTTGGTCTTGGAGTTGAATTTGTTTTTGTCTATTCCTTGGGTTGACATCTTTAATGGAGTAAGATTGTAAGTAATTGAAATGTAGAGAATTAAAAGATGTATCTAACATTTTTTTTGATGATCTTAATGTTACTAGGTTGTTGGGTACATATGTGTTTTAGAGACACTTACAAAATTTTGGAATATCATTATCATAGGTTTAACCAAAGATATTAACATAAAGTGAATTTAAGAGGAATTAATTCCCTCTAGTATTTTATACTTAATTTGGATAAATAATTTGGGATATTTTCTTAGTGTATATTTTTGAAAAAAATAAGATTCTGTTTTTGAATAAATTATTTTTAGAAGATCCTCAAAGATGTATTTTGAAAATAGTTTTAATTTTAGAAGTGAAAAGGGGATTTTTTTCGAAAAATTGTTGAATGTGGAAAATGGTGTTTTTTTTTGTGAAAAATGTTGTGATAGTTGATGTGGTAGAATTTGAAATGTTAAGAGAATCAGTTTATATAGAGTGAGACATAATAAGTTCTTTGTTGTTTAGAAAATAGCACTTGGTAGGCTATATAGAAACCGACTAGAAGATGTTGCAGAGAACATGGATGTACCAGGACCACTAATGAACCAAGATATTGTTCAAGGTATCAGCCAATAATTTCAAGAGGTGGATTTGGGGAACCAAAGGGATAAAGAAATACATGTCGATCACTCCATTCAGTTGATGAATTAGAATCCACCCATCTTCTGGTGTGATTATGGACCAGAAAAAGAAGTGGTGTGAATTAATAGGATGAATCATATATTTGATTTCATCGACACACCATCAGATATTAATGTCAAGATTGCCAATTATATTCTCGAGGATCTTGTATGCCAGTGGTGGTAACTAGTTCTACATGCTAAAGGGGATCAATTCATTACTTAGTAGTATTTTTTGTAATTGTTTAATAAAAAATTCAATCCTCGTACTTTGAAGATAACGAGGAATAAATAACTCTTTATCCTCAAGCATGAGAATATATATATCACAAAATATGCATCTTAATTCTTGAATTTAGTGCCCTTAGAACCAGAAGTTGAGGAATGTGTTCCCTTGAAGAAAGACATCTTAAAATCGGGGATAAGGAAATAAATTTCATCAAATATTGTGGTGATATGTAATAGGTATTATACATAGATAGTGAATATAGTGGCCATGGATGAAAGGTATATATTAGAAGCTATGGGAGGAGTAAGTATGATGATCCCTATAGGAAATGGTGGAAAATAAAATGCTAGGATCAAAACATTGAGGGAAACCTATTTCCAGGCTAGGAGGGGGAATCTGAATTAGGTAGATAGATTAGTAAATCTTCTATTATGACCAAATAGTCCAGAAAGATACTACAGATGTAGTTCCTTTGACAACATGAAGTGGGAGTGTACAAAACCACCAAGATTTTTGTATAGGTAAAAAAATGGGACACCTTAATATCTTTTGTCACATTTCTCTGAGGTTGGGTTCTCGAGACACATCATAGGTGTCTGAAGAATTATATACTTCGACTGGATGAGGACAATAGAAGCAGACTCATCAAAAGAGCAGAGCTAGCCTAGGTGATTCTCATAATACCATTACCTCTTAGAAACGGAAATGACGGTAGGGGAATAAAGAGCATAGAGAAGTAATAAAGAAATTGTATGGATATGAGAAAAAGATTTTCGATGATTATGATGGACCATCGACTGTGAAAGGTATGATAATTTTGAATTTTACCTTTGTTCATGTGCTATTTGATATTGGTGCATCAAAATCCTTTATTTCCTCTAGTGGTGTTCACCTACAATTTTTAAAACTGGAAATGTTTCCTTCTGTGATAAAACTGCAATCTCTTCTCAGTAAAAGAGAATTTCTAACCATTGTGTGTAATATTTGTACTATAAATATTGATGGAGTTGATCTAAAATGGGAATTCTCAATGTTGGAGATGGATTTCAATAATGTAATCCTATGTATGGATTTCTTGATAATTTTCATGGCTCACATCAAATGTTATAGTAGAACATTTAGTTTCAAAAACTAAGGATGGAGTTGAGTATATCTTTAAAGGAGAGAAGGTTGTGAAGGAAGGTGAAACATTGTTTTTGGCACCAGTGGTGGGATGGATCTATTATCAGTTGGTATCATTGATATTGGGATCAATGGGAGAGATCGAGGATGACAGTTTGCAAATATTTTTGGGTCAATAACTAGATGCCTTTCCTTGGAACTTCTCAGGGTTACCACCGATTAGGGATGTGGAGTTTACGATTGATCTCCTTCATGGGACCATTCTTATTTCCCTTCCATATTATAGGATTTTAATAATAGAGTTAAGTGAATTGAAAGTGTTATTGGAGGATATAGAAAGTAAGGGATTCATTCAGGCAAGCACATCTCTATGGGAAACAAAAAATTTATTTATTAAGAAATCAGATAGAACTCTTTGGTTGTGCATTGTTTATTATAAGATTAAAAATGTTATGATAAAGAATAGGTATCCACTTACACACATTGATGATATGTTCGATCAATTGAGGGGATGATAGTGATTCTCAAAAAATGACTTGTGATTAGGATATCACCAATTGTGAGTTCAGAAGGAATATATTCCAATGATAGCCTTTAGAAGATGATATGGACTCTACCAATATATAGTCATTCCTTTTGGTCTAATGAATTCACCCATGGTCATCACATCTTTAATGAATTTGATATTTCAGTGACATCTGAATTATTTTTTTGTGGTTTTTTAGAAGAAATATTGGTGTATTCAAAGATAATTGATGAACATGAGGAACACTAGGATATAGTGTTGGTAATATTGAATGATCATCATTTTTATGCCAAATTATCTATGTGTGATCTTTGGATATAAGTGTTCTGCTTTATTGGCTATGTGATTTTGAAGAAAGGTGGCTCTGTGGATCTTGAAAAGACAGATGGTGTTTTCTAGTATAAACCAATAAAGAATGTCTTTTAGATACGAATTTTTCATTGTCAAGATGGATAATACTGACACTTTTTCTATGACATATCACAACTAGAAACTCCAATGATAGCTCTAATAAAGAATAATTCCCCATTTAAATGTACTAAATAATTCCAGGAGTCTTTCCAGGAGAAAATGGTTCATCATACATCGAAACCTATCATGATTTTTACAGAATTAAGATAGGGGTATGTGGTGAAATTTTATGCTTCGAGATATGGTTTGGGATGTGTTCTCATGCAAGGAGACCATGTGGTTGCTTATGGTTCAATAATGTTGAGAGTGTATGATAAATATTACCAAAAACATGATTTGGTGTTAGCTGTAGTTTTCTATGCTTTGAAGACTTGGAATCATTATCTATTTGGTGATAAATTTACTATGTTCGTGGACCAAAAATGCATGAAACACATTTTCTCACAAAGAGATTTGAATATGAGAAAAATTATATGGATGGTGTATGTCTAGATATTTGACTTTGATTGATGTACACACCAGGTAAAGGCAATATGGTGGTAGATGCATTAAACAGAATGTCATATACTCATTTAAAAAAAGAAGCTTTAGATGAGTGTCCGTTTATATTGATCCTAGCCAACATGCATGTGGAATATGAAGATCAAGGTGATGTTTCAGTTTTCTTTTCATTTTACATGGTTCATGATTTTGTGAATATGGTCAAAGTGACATAAATATATCATGAGGAATTCTGAGTTATGAGTTCAAAACTCAATGGTGGGGAGACCATTGAGGGATGGAATCTTCATGAGATTTCGGTGTTGTGGTTCGGAGATCATATGCATGTACTTAGAGATTTTCAGTAAAAATTTATTCATGCTTACAACCATTCAATATGTGTTGTATATTAGGGAATATAAAAGATGTACAAGGACATGGAGGCATAGTTTTTGTGGAGATGCATGAAAATGAAGGTGGTCTTGTTCATCTCATTGTGCTTAACTTGTCAATAGGTTAAAGTAGAGCACTATATAATAGAATCTATGTTACGGTCCTTACTAATTCCAGTGTGGAAATGTGAGAAAATATAAATAGAGTTTTTTACAGGTATCCCATGAAAAGTTCAGAAACATGATTCCATACGGGTGATAGTCGATAAACTCCCAAAGATGGACCCTTTAATTCATTTTCATGAAACTCTAACAATGGAGGATCTATCTAAAATCTATATCCAAGAAGTGGTAAAGATACATGGAGTTCCAGTTTCCATCGTGACATATAGAGATCTGATGTTTTTATCTCATATCTGTAATTCTTTATATAAATACATTGGGACTTAGTTAACAATGATTAAAACGTATCATCCTCATATGGATGGAAAATCTGAAAGGATGATAAATACATTGTAATACATGATGAGGGCTTGTGTAATGGATTTTGGTGGCTCATGGGAAGATCATATACCCTTATTGGAGTTCTCATATAATAACAACTATCATGTCTCAATACATATGGATCAGTTTGAAGTGTTTAATGGATGTCCTTGTTGTTCTCCACTATGTTGGGAGGAAATAGATAAGAATTCACTAGTTGGGCCTAGCCTTGTCCAAGATAAAATGGAGATGTTTCAACTGGTCAGAAAGGGAATGGATATGGCTCAGATTCATCATAAATAATATGTGGATCATCGTCAATGACCATTATCATTTGAAGTGAGTTATCATGTAGTATTAAATATTTCTCCAATTCTTGCACATCGTCATTTTGGGAAGTAGAAAAAGTTATATCATCGATACATTTTCCCTATTGAGATAATGTAATGGGTTAAAGAGGTGGCATATTTGTTGTCCGTACCACCATAGTTCAGTTTAGTGCATAATTTATTCCAAGTATCTTAATTGAAAAAGTAACATCCTGATCCGGACTATGTGACCAAATGCGCTCACATTGACCTAGAGAAAGATGCTTCATTGGTATATATCAAACTAAAGATTTTATATAGTGAAGAAAATGTCTTTTATGGGAAAACCATTAGTCTAGTGTAGGATTTAGGGAAATATGTTCAGATTCTAGAACAAACATCGTAATGTGAGAATTAAATGAAAGAGAAATGGTCAGAACTCTTTTAGAGCTTTGATTGTTTTCTACTTTTTGAGGACATAAAGACCAATGGTGTGGAGAATTTTGTACCCCTAGTTTTAGGTACGAAAGCCTTACATGTTTATTTTTTGGTTATAAATTGTATGGGTTACGTATGGGAGAGTTTGGTTAACTATAAGCATGTTTTTGCAACTAAAGGAGATGTGTGCGGGATGCACTTTGTTAGTCGAAACCGTGCGGTATTCCTAGTAGAAACTATTAGAAGTTTCAAATTCTTGATAGTAGTTTTGGCATAGTGTGTGCATGGTTAGATAGTCCGTGCGAGGAGGCCTTGTGAAGTTCCACCTAAAGTAGTATCTCATGAATGTTTAGGGCACGATTTGTCTAACTTCGTAAACTAACTGTGTGTAGCGAATACGTAAGATCCTATTTTGTAGGATCTTACATGTTTTTACTCCTACTTTGTTTTTTATCTTAAATGGATATAATTTTATTTTTATCTCCGTTGAAGGCTAGGGAACATCTCCAATGCGATTTGGAACTGATATGGAGCCCTCCCTTGGATTTTCAAGGAAAATTCTTGCAGTAAGTGACATTCTTCATCATTCATGGCACATTATATTAGATCTACCTAGATCTTCTTATACTATCTTCCTCATTTAATCTAGATATGACTATTATGGGATAATCAATGAGTTTTGAAGCTAATTAATTTGATATTTGGCTTTTATCTTGGTAGGAGAAGTAATATAAGGCGGTTATTGTAGATAATCAACATGGTTTCTAGAGCATTCTTCATCAATAGTATGTTTTCATCAAAAGCATCAGTGTTTCTGGCTTAAGTATCATCTCATATTTCTATAATTGATTTGATGTGTTTCAATGTCATTAAATTTAATGCGATTTATTTTCAAATATGAGTTCAATTTGTGGAATAAATCTTATAAAGTAGTGATTTATCATTTTTGTGATATATTGTAATTTCGATGAATTATTGTGAAAATTGTTTTGGTTTCTTGAATGTAAAATAGTGATTTTAAATTGAGGATTTTTTGGAGTTTCTAAATGGGTGGTTGGGAATTGGGTTTTCAATAAAAAATTAATTTTATTGAAATGGTTTGGATTCGCAGTGGATTTGATGGAAACGTGGTTTTCTATAAAAGGGGGTTTTATTGAAAAGGTGTTTTGGAATGATCCATGGGCATATTATTGTGTGAGTTCAAATATAATTTTGAGGTATAGGTTGAAATATGACCTTTTTCCAATTTCCTATGGTCAAATGTCACTCGGAGTATAAATACCTTGTGATGAATTGGTAGACCATTGAGAAATTGCTAATGAGTATGGAACTTTCATAACGAAGCATGAATGGATAACAGCATGGATATGTGGAATGGTTTGTGTATGCTAAAGGAATATTGAGAATTTTTTTTAAAGACTTGTTTAGTTTTTTTTGGAAAAATAACTTGTTGGAAAATTGGTTTCAATTGCACCTATTTACATTGGTTGAAAATGGGTTTTGAACATATTTATATTTAGTTACAAACTATTGATGGAAATTATTTTATATAAAATGTTTTATCTTAATATTTCTAACTCTTAAATCCTAGATTAATGGGTAAGCACTTCATTGCTAAAATCATACTGAGTTTTATACTCACCACTACTTTGAATCTTTGGTTCTTTTTGAAATTCTATCTTTCAGGACATGGGAAAAGGTAACATATCAAATGTTTTCAGCACAACTTAATGATACATGGGCTATTTGGTGATCTTGGAGCATAGAGCTAGGGGATAATGGAGTCTTAGGGTCTTCTTGGAGTCTTTTGTTATGTATATTTTTTTTACTCTGATACTTTTTTGGTCTTCCCCTGTTACACATTTGGTGTTGTTTTGATATGAATAAAGTAGTTGAGTTGTAATTCATTGTTCATGCATCTTTTGTTATGATTTTTGTATACGATGGTTGATTGTATGGTTTTATTATTATAGGTGAAATCATCCCTGACTTGTATTTGAAATCATTTAGCATTTAATTCTAGCATTTAGTGTCTTTGGGATGTCACTTAAGGCCATGTAATGACACGTTGTACTTTCAAGACAATGATAATTAGCGGGTCATTATTGTAACCCTCACCGAGTACTTGATATCAGCATTTTATTAATTTTCCTATACCCAATATATAAAGATGCATGTTATGATTAATATTTATGATTAAATAATTCTTATTATGAGATTTATTTTATATTTACAATGTTATATGGAAGTTATTTACGTATATTTTTTCCCAAAACTGTTAAATTATTTGGCCTTTTTGGATGCGATCTCGTGTCTCTAGTGACCATATAATAAAGTTTACATCACAACTGGTTTAATGGAGTTGGTATTGTTACATATTATAATAAAGAAAATGGTTTTATTATTCTATCATTGTTTTATAATATTTTAAGGAGGTTGAAAAGGAAAAAAACTATTAGTTAAGAATTATACATCTTCATCGGACAACCTCTTTAGGTTTATACATAAAGCCTTACTAGGTTAGTTTTATGATAAAACTATGGAGCTTTGAAATGCGTAGAGATATAAGGAAGGTATATGATTTGGAATTGGATTAACCAAAAGTCATTTCAACTATGAAGTAAAAAAGGAGAGGTGTGTCATTTTATAAGTTGGGGAGAGGACACACTTGGATTTTTAAAAAAGATTAAAATATATTATTTTATTACTCTAGAAAAATGGTTAAAATATGGAATATTTATGAATATGATAAGATATAGGGTTTAAATAAGGATATATAAATGAATATAGATAAGTTTCCTTGACATTTTAAACCTTATTACTTAATTTTAACCCCTAATAGACTTGTTTTAACCATAACTGAGGTAACAAGTTTTTACTTTTTTTACTATTCATTATGATAAAAAATTATGCTAACCTTATTAATTAATTTTAATTATTATGATTTCAGATATTAAATCAATTTTATCAAATTCAATTCATAGAATTTTCAAAAAATAATTTAAAATTAAACCCAAAAAATGTGATGAAAACTATTTTTCATAAAAATTACTTTTTGAGTATATTGATGTTTTATACCCAATTCAAGTATAAAATTCATTAAAAAGACCATAATTGGATTATTAATAATATATTCAAAGTAATTTTTCTTTAAAAAAATTTTAAAATAAAATTTAACTTTATAAATTATTGAAATAAAAATATAGTTTTCAATAAAAATTACTATATTACATAATTCATTATAAAATCAAACATTTTTGAAAATTCACTAAAATCCATCCTATGATAATTTTGACTTGATTAATTGGAAATTAAGTTCATTTTTCAAATAAAAAATCAATAATTGGAAAATAAATATTATAAATAAACGTATATAATGAATAAAACTCCATATTATTGAAATAAATATTTTTACTTTTGATTTAAAAGTTACATAATATTATTTTCAAGAATATAAATCTTTAAAATATAATTAATGAATATTAATAAGGCATGAAATTTATTTAATATTAAGATTACAATGGTTGTTTCATGGAATATATATACATTATTCAAATATATATATACTTACTTGGAAGGTATAGAAATTCAATATATAGATAGTAAAAAAATAAAATATATTAATCGGATAAAGTATTTCATTGTGAGGTTGGATAACGAGCATAAGATACCAAAAATGGTTTTTAAGAAAAATCAACCCAAATTAATTTTTATGTGTTTGTGTAATTATAAAAAAATGCCATCGAAAATCCATCATAAAAGTAACCAAACTCGTATACAGTGATGATTATTTGAAAAAACATATCCCAAACTATTTTTAGTCACTTTTACAAAAAATTAAATCGATTATATATTAAGGGATGAGTATTTACAAAAATGACACCCCAAATAATTTATAAAAGGATCCCTCCTCTAACTATTCCAATCCAAAAATCTTTTTCTGCTTCCTACCCAAAATATTCCCATATTCCCCCCTAACAAGCCTCACTAACATTTGGAATCTGGTAGTATCAATAATAAACCCTATTCCCTCTATATAAGGAAGCTTTCCAACTTGGACTATAATGTTTTTCTTTGTATAAAATTTTTCATTTTCCTTATTTTCATTTTATAATTTATAGAGTCTTGAGTTCTTCCTCAATAATTAATTAACTCATTCATCAATTTCATTATCTCAAACCCCCTAGAAATGGGAAAATATTAAAATTTTCTTCGATAATGACTTCAAAATTAATTTTTGAAGGTTCCATTGATCTCGAGTTTCACACCCAACCATTTATTGATATTGTTATCTTATATTTTCAATGGTTCTTACCAATTTTAAGGAGTTATTTTGTTTTAGATATATATTGGATATTCTTAACAGTCATGAGGATTGGGTGGAACACACCATGTCATGCCCATGGGACAAAATGGCCATAGTTGGGATTTGGGACATGGAAACGATGACTTCCCCTTAAATGGGGTAGTTATGGTTGCAGTTTTAAGAGAGGATTAAACTTGTGGGAAACCACAAAGGGGATAATACCTATGGTGTGTGGAATTTGGGATCATTATGAGACTTGGGGTCATTCGTGTAATGTTGGGGACTCACAGTATTTGAAACACCCAAGATTATGAAAAACCACCTTATTCCTGAAAAATGAATGGGTTATTCACTAGGATAAGAATATTGGATGTTGAAATGGGTACCTCCACACAGAGGAAATGTTTTTTTCTTTCATTATGGTGTTCATTGCCTTAATTTTTAATACTTAGAATATTTCATGTTCACCCTTATGATTTTATAACATTCTTGGGGCCTTCTTTTCCAATTTTTAGTTGAGTTATTTGAATTTATACATAAGTGAATCTCTCTCTTCTTGTTCCTCCATTTTTTGGTCTTTGTAACTCTTATATCATGTTTTTATTCCTTGTTATGGATCTCTTTTATCCTCCTCATTTATATCTTATTTTTCTAAATTATTTTATCTTGGTCTCTTAATTTCCAAACCCTAGGGTGAGGGTTGTCTATAAATTATTGTAATTATTGATGTTATGAAGTTCAGATCATGTCTTTAGTAATTATCTTCTCATAATCAAGAGTTACATTCCATTCGCACACTGTTTGAGGTATGTGGTTCTATGATTTTTTATTTCCAATGAAAATTATGAATTATTAAGATTTCTAAATATGTTTACTTTATGATTATTTTTTTCCTATGATTTATAACGATAATATATATATTTTAGGAACTCATGTTATTGTTTTTAAGGAAATGTGTGTAACCTTGGTTTCATCTAAAGTTAAAAATAGTTTTCCTGAGGTGTTTCAATTATTAAATTGAGGTATCAAGTCTTTATATGTTTTCATGGGTTTTATTTAATGGTTTAAGGTATGTTTGATTTATATTTCAATTTATTATGGAATTTTGGTGATCTATCTCCTTGAATTTTCTTTTTTTATTTTTGAGTAGGATTTATTAGTTCCTGTTCATTATTCCTTAACTCATTATTTATATGTTTACTTTATGAGAAGTTTTTGATTTAAGTTTTTGTTTTCCCCAAAATAAATGAGGATGATTAGTTTTCAATTAGATTTAAAAATAGGTTTCAAATGATATTTATAAATAAATAATTAAGGACCATTTAGAACATTAAAGAGGAAATTTTAAAAAGAATTCTATTTTGGAAAAGGATTTTTAATGGGAATTTGTAAGGGCCTTTAATGTTTAAATCTTGAGTCTTGGTCGGCACCTTCAATTTTTATTTCAATTAACATTTTATACCCATAATGGATGCCAATATTTTTGTGGTATGTATGAGAATGAATATTGATATGACTTCAGACATTATTATGTGTTCTATATAGGGTATTTGTGTTAGGGGGTGTAAGGATATCGTATGAGTATGTGGTTTTATATGTTATTCATGAATGATATTTTTTAAATGTTCACTAGAAAAAATAGCTTATTCATCAGAGCTTTAACATCAATTTTTAAATAAACAATGTTAAAATATTATTCAAGGCAGTTATTTATATAATTGACATGAAAATATTATATGTGGGACATTCACAATTTTTTTGATATAACTAACATGAAGAAGTAGTTTTCACATCATTTTGAAATGAACTTTGTGAACAACTAAATTTTTCATGTTGGTTATTTGAAAAATGACACAGAAACATAATTTTTCACATCTATTAAAATATAACTGATGTTCCAAAGGATCGAATAAAAATTGGGAGGGGGGGGGTTGAATAAGTTTTTCACTTTTTATGGGTTTCAAAAAATTTATAAACATAACACTTAAAACCCGTTAAAATTTATTTCATTACGAACTTTTAGGGTCATGATCCAAGTTGGGTCTTCATCCAAACTGACACCTGACCCAATTCATGGCAAGGAATAAAGGGTGTTACTGATCCCCATGGGATGGAATAAGTGCCCGAGTATCATAAATAATTATTGGGAATTATTTACCCAAATTTATAAATATAAAAAAAACAATAATATAAAATAAAAAAAAGTGGGAAAACCAAGACAAAGAAGTCTGTACAATGTTCCAAAATTTAAGACTACAAGATTATAGAAAAACCAAAGATAGATACTTAAAAAACCAAAAACCATATACATAAACCACCACGAAGGCATGGGGAACATCTTCCTCATGCCATCTCCATAGCACTTTACCCTAAAAGACAGCTAGCAACCCAAACAGCCATCTACGAAAGGATTACCCATACCTGTTTCAAACATGAACAAGTCTTATTACACAAATAGGTGTAAGTAGTGCATGACCTATTTCCTAGTAATATTCCACCCAAAAGCATTTCATACTCTAAATACTGAATGAAAAATAAACTTTAATGTTTTAAAAAATTAAAGGGAATGCTTAAACAAATTAAAGGGAAGAATTTTTTAATTAAAGAACTTTTGAAGGAATTCAATTTAAAATGAAAACAACTTCACCTTTGATGTAACCCCAAATGCCACACCATATGCTGATTGTGAGTGTAAATTAGTCCAACGGAACAAATTATGGGAGATTCTCTATGGTTACTAGCTAGTGATGGGACCCTAGAACGTAACGCTTCAGTAAAATGTGGTATAAGAACAACAACAATCCATGTTATCATGTACGAGCCACTAGGAAGGAGAAGCATCGAAAAATCTATCGGTCTTCAATCATCATTAGTATTTAGTTACTGTTTTCTTTGTCAACAATGCAATGTGAGACCGAGCTGAAGCTACTTTCATATAACTTGAAATCTATTCCTATTTTACCATCTTATCTACCCCCACTTCCCATAGTGTTCTCAATCATGTTTCATTTTTCACTAGATACACCACATTCACACACATAATCGAAACAAGGCACCACACACACAAAAATCCATCATTTTCATGCACCAAAACCTCTTTCAAAAATTAAACTCGCACTAAAACCCTTCGAACCATCATATGAATAATAAATACAATCTAATAAACTCAATAAATAAAAATTTTCAAAAAAATATAACAAGGGTGTTCATAAAAAATTCACCAATTTTAGATGTCAATTCCATTTTAAAATCAATTTCACATCCAATCTCTTCAAAAAATTCCTTCACACCACATTTTAAATTTATAAAACATTATATGTAACACAAGAAATCAAAAAAAAAATCATGAAGTGACATTTAAGAAAGGAATCACCTACATCTGGTGGGGAATGTTTTGAAAAGCAATGTGAAAATACAACCACACCTAGACCACACCACAAGAAGGAAAGATAAAACCCTAATCCAAGGGATTAAACCATTAATGTTAAAATAAAACCCTAAAATCAGAACCTTGGGTCTGGAGAAGAGGATACCCCCAAATATTAGAGGAAACCCATGATTAGACGAAGGAATCAAGGGAGAAAACAAATATTGGATGAACCGAGGAAGAACTGTAGCAAATTTGACAAAAAATTAGATCTATAAGGGAGGTGGAAGGATAGAGTGTCATGCCTAGGGTGAGAAATCAAATATGTGGATAGAAATGGTGTGTTTTGGAGGATAAACTAAAGGGGAGAAAGAAAGGGGGAATTTTTAAAGAGTTTTCTGATCCACATGGTTTGGGAAACCATACGGTAACCATGAAGAACATTCTTTCTGTATAGAGTCCTCCTCAGGGTTACAATGGTAGAGACGTACGACAGTGCCCAGGCCATGTAGTAGGTTCTGTCTCCTACTGCACGATATCCTCGGTGGGATTATGGTTAATATTAATCTTTCACCAATAGTGCGCATGATCCTATCAACAAAAAATCCTCACTTTTCTCCAAAATTTGAAGGGAAGCCTAAGAAAAAAGATAGTCAAAAAAATAAAATAGGAAAATACAAGAAACACATATCACATATGTGACAATTATCCCCACCATGAAAACATTCTTCCCTCTTAAAGTCAACCCAAACCTTGATCAACAACAAAAAATGGAAAATCATGCTCAAACCATGACTTCTTCACCCAAGTTTCATGTGTATCATTTCCGTGATACCAAAGGACACATACCAAAAGAATATAATTCACATGAATCACCTTCTCTCAGATATCCACTATCCATATTAGACATTGAATCAATGAAAATTCTTTCTCTATCTCGAACTCATCCCAATTAAACACATGAGACAGGTTTGGATTATACTTTTTTAGTTTGGAGATATGAAATACCTCATGAATCGACATAAACTGAGAAGGAAAATACAACAGTTATGCCGTCTTACCGATCCACTCGGTGATTCTGAGAAGTCTGACATACCTTGACATTAGCTTTCCCTACATCCCCAAATGATGATGACCCAAATGAGGTTCCACTTTGAAAAACACCCTTTCATAAACAAAGAACTATAGATCCCAACACCTCTGATTGAGATATGATTTATGTCTATATTATGAGCCTTCAATAACTGATTCCTGATTAGATTGACATTCTCATACGTCTCTTTCATAAGCCTCGGACCCAAAAATTAGGTCTCACCAACCTCAGCCTATCATAATAGGGAATTACAATGAAAAAAATAGAGATCATCATTGGGATCCATTATAATATAGGATTGTTAAAGGGTATTATAAGAAAATTCAACAAATCCCAAATGGATATCCCACAAGACTTCAAAGTCCAAGACACATGCATTGAGTATGTATTCCAGAATCTGATTTTCCCACTCTTTCTAGATATCTTTTTTAGGATAGTATGTCATTATCTACTTAATCTATGACCCTAAATACCATTTAAGGCCTTCCCAAAATTAAGATTAAAAACGGGGGTCTCAATTAGAATAAATCGATAACTACATGCCAATAAGTCTAAACACTTCCTGAACATACAATCGAACTTACTCATCTAATTTTGTTGAATCATCGATAGGAATGATGTGGGATGATTTGGTCATGCAGTCAATTACTACCCAAATTGAGTTCCTTCCTCGAGTTGTATCATTTAATACATTAATGAATTCCATGGATACCTCATACCAATTCTATATTGTAATGGGTAATGGATGGAGAAAAACAGAGTGACTTTGATTCTCTGCATTCACCTACATGAAATTATAGTATCTCAATATGAGGTCGGTTATTTCATATATTATTACTAGACACTAGAAGTATTGAAACACATAATAATAAAACTTGATAAAACCTAGATGAATGGAACACTAAGACTGGTGTCTATCTTACATCACCACCTTCCTCAGAACTAACAGCACCCTGAGATGACCATTGAAACAAAGGATTACCTCGTGGGATAATGACCAATTAGAGGTAATAACCCCACCATGATGAAACTGGATATACAACCAAAACAACATATCTCTAGGATTATCCCACTCAACATTTTATTTTTGAGACGAAGACAAATGAGCACTTTCTAGGAATGTACCTCCACTGTACTCCTCGGTCACTTAGAGCATCTGGGTGAAGATCCCCATCAAATTCCACTCATCATTGGACTTCCTCAAAAATAGGACTGGAAATTTACTACTCAAGGAATTAGCCACCACATTAAACATTCATGAAGTATAGAAAATATCAAATTCAAACCCCTACAGATACATGATCCAATGACACTACCTCATTTTGAGATCCTTTTGAGAGAAGATATAGGCCAAGATCTTATGGCATGAGTAGACCAAAAAATTCTCCCCATAGGGGTAGTGACTCCACGTCTTCAAAGAGTAATCAATAGTTCTAACTCCAAGACATGAGTAGGGTAATTATTCTCATGTGATTAGAGTTGGTGAGAGCCATTCACCACCACATGATAAGCCGGAATAAGCACACACCTGAGGCCCATACTTGTTGCATCGCATTAAACCACATACCCCTTTACACTTTCTTGAAAAATCAACATGGGTGTGGTAGTCAACTATAATTTCCTCTCATCAACGGATTCCTAACATTTTGGTCTCTACTAAATCTTCACCCCCCTTCTAGGTGAGTGTAGTCATAGAAGAACCAGAAATGAGAAATCCCTAAGGAATCACTTGTAATGCACCACCAGGAAAAGGAAGATCTTGATCTCGAACACGTTCTTCTACTATTACCAAGACATAACCACACAAATCTTCTCAGGGCACACTAAAACCCCTTTCTTAGAGATGAAATGGCCTATAAACTTCACTTACTTTATCAAAAAAGTACATTTTGAGAGCTTCATATAAAGACAGTGATCCTGAAAGGTGCCCAACACAATCCAGAAATTATGCCCATTCTCTTATTCTGATCTGGAGTAGAATAGGAAAAATTCCAAAAATACCATAACGAAAGGTTAACGATACTGGTAGAACACCCTATTCATGAGTTCTATAAAGACTATTAGAGCATTTTTCAATTCTAAAGACATGACCAAATACATGAAGTGGTCATACCTGCTTTAGAAAGCCATTTTCTGGAAACACACATCTTTTACCCTAACTTTCTAGTAACCCAATCAAAGACCGAACATGGATAATCAGTTTTCCTCCTTCAGCTAATCAAAAAATTCACCAATCTAAGGAATAGGGAAATTATTCTTGATGGTTACCTTATTATGATTTTGATAGTCAATTCAAATCTAGCGATATCCATCAGCCTTTTTCATGAAAAAAAACAGGAGTGGTCCAAAGAGAGATGATCAAGAGAATGAATCCATTGGATTCAAAATCATCCATCTATATCATTAATTACCTCAATTCAGTGGGGCCATGTGATATGAGTTAAGAGATATCAACTATGTTCCTGGTGTCAAATCAATTGAAAACACCACATCCCACTTCCGGGGTAACCCTAAAAAATCATACGGGAATACCTCTGGGAACTCATCCACCACATAAGGTAAACCATCCTCATGATCACTACTATCATACTCCAATATGATTGATGATAAATGAAAAGAAATATTACACGAATCTAGGAGTGGTAGCCTAAAAATACATGATCAAGGGTCCCATTATTTGAGGAAAACCTGAACACTTCCATTAGGTTCCGTGAAACTAACTCGCCACAGATAAAAATCAATGTGCACTTGAAAACACACCATCCTTTTTTTTCTAATGATCACATCAAACATGTCCATATCCAAGACCAAGAAATCCCATTCAATATCAAACCAAACATGGAAATTGTAGACAACTGTCTCTTGATACCATTCTCCTTCTTCTTTTCCAATGACATCAACATATCCATTATGTCAGAAAAAACCCAGTTGTAATATTCAATAGGTTCACAATATGGGAATATATTAAATACACAGGCACACCTATATAAAATAAAACTATATCCCAAGAAGATAAAACCAAAATGGTACCTCAAATAGTCGAGGGCCCTACTTCATGTCCCACTTATTCCTGCTCTATAGCATAAAGGTGCCTAGTATCAGTCTGGTTTAGACCACGACCACTTGCTTGAGGATATTACCTGAGATGAATCTGACTAGAAGAAGTCTCTATCCTACCACCTCAACCACCAAACTAAGATCCCACCATCCATGATGGTTTTAACTGAGCTTTTATTCCCCTGGAATCCACTGATCTCGTACCTTCCAATTAATAATGTTTACCTCAACAAAATTTCTGAATGTTCCCCATATATCCATGCCGATAATAGGTTTTGGGAGGAGATATAAAATAAGGTCATGCATGTCCCAGCTTCCTGCATTGGTGTCACATGATAGACCCAACATCCAAAGACATATTGGAAGGATACCTGGACGGATGCCCTAAGCTACCACCTCCCTTCTTCCCTTTCTCATCATAATTTATCTTATTTTCCAAAGAACTGCCACTTCCAACTGCTGACATAGCCCCATGGAAAAATAACTGACCATTATAGTAATTCTCTACCATACAAGATCCGTTAGCCAATTCAGCATAAGTCCTCAACTTGAAAAAGAAGAATTGGAAATAGATCTCCAGCCGGAAATGCTTCTAGAACCTCTGAGCTTTTATCTTCTTGTTAGAGAAAATATCAGGGGAATACTGAACCATATCTGCAATAAGGTTGTCATACTCCATCATTGACTGGTCCACATGGACATGATCTATGAACGCTCAGGATCTAGTATAAATCAAGTCTTTAGGGTAGTACTGGTCATTGAATTCTTCCTTGAAGTCTTTCCAGCTCATATGCTCTTGGTTCCCAGCATGCATCACAGAGTCCCACTACCTTCGACTGGTACCTTATAATAGAAATGATGCACACTTCACCCTAAAATATTCATGATTATCCAGAAACTCAATCATACACTCTATCTTCTCAATCTATTCCTCTTTTTATTGAGGTTCCAAACTACCTAGGAAGGAAAGAGGTTTATTCTTCATGAAATATTGAGCTTTATCATTTTGAGAGGCATGCTCACCTTCCTTGACTAGAGCATGAGCAGGACCCGCTCTCTATCCCATTGCCTAAACAGCTCAAACCAAATCATCTACCAACCTCTAATCTAATGGTGAGTGAGAAATATCTCTAGATACTTCCTTTAGTAACATGGGTACTTTTCATAGAATCATGTTTCCAAAAAATGAAGCAGTCACATTAGAAACTATTCAATATATCTAGTCTAAATAATTATAGAAATAACATAGAAAAAATAAATCAAACATGACACGGAAAAACAATGATTAAACCGCTTCACCCCCACCCAGTTTCCATGAACAGTATATAGTTTATACATCCCACCTAGGGGAGAATCCAAACCAACATCCTAAAATTCCATAGCGATTTGAGGTTCTTTACAAGATGTGCTGACCAGACACCCTACTAATGACCATATAATTGAGATCCAATAGTCCTAGCTCCTTTCTATCCTGACTCATCCCAAATAACCTGACCCAAAGAGGAAAACCTTGCTTTGATAACATTTTTTCATGAACCTAGTCTGATCATCATCTGAACTGGTGCCCGACCTTGTCCACGACAAGGCCCTAAGGGAGTTCCCGATCCCCATGTGCTAGAAAATGATCTAGATTATGATAAATAAATTCTAGGAATGATTTACCAGAATTTATCAACAGATCACAAATAAAAATATCAAATAAACCAAAGCTAGTAAACCAAACCAAATTAGCTTATACTTGGTTCCTAGATTTATGAATATAAATTTATACTAAAGAAAAAGTGAGATACTATAAAAATAATAAAAAACCATCTCCATAATCCTCCACCAATGAAAGGGTAACATCTTCCTCAAGCCATCACTATAACACTGAACTAATAAAGACAACTAGAAAATAGAACCACTATCTCTAAAATCATTAGCCTTACCTATTTCAAAAATAACCATGTCTTCCTACACCCAGTGATGTATGTATGGTTTGATCTATTACCTAGTAGGATGCCACAAAAAAGGATTCAATGCCCTAAACATTGAATGAAAAATAAACATGTATGTTTTAAAAAATAAAAGTGAATGATAAAAAAATATTTGGAATAAGTTTTAAGGAAAATATCTTTTAATGGAATGTAATTTAAAATGAAAACACATTTAACTTTTATGTAAACCCAAATTCCACACCATATGTTGATGGTGAGTGCAAAGTAGTCAAATATCACCAAATATGGGAGAGACCCTATTAGTACTAGCTAGTGATGGGACCCTAGAACCATGTATCTTAGTGAAAAGTACTCTAATAACCACAACCATCCACATTATTAAGCACAATCCACTATAGTGTTGGAGAATAAAAAATTAATCTTGTCTCCAGTCATCATTAGTATTTAGTTATTGTTTTCATCGTTAATACCACTAAGTGAAACCGAGAGGAATCCAATTTCATATCCCTAGAAAACTTGTTCTATTTCTCCCTCCTATCTACCCGGGATTCCCTTAGTTATCTGAATCAACTTTGATTTACCACTAGATACACCAAATTCACACACAAAAGGAAAAAAAGGAACTACACGCACAAAAATACATTATTTTGACACCCCAAAACCTCTTTTAAAAATAAAACTCTCAACAAAACCCTCTCAATAATGACCCATATCCCAAATAAAATTTCATAAATCATTTAGTCAATTAATAAAACATTTCCAAAGAATATAACATGGTTTTACATCATGAATATACCAATTTCACTTGTAAGTTACATTTTAAAATCAATTATACATCCAATATATTCAAAAACTACATTTTCATCACATTTAAAATTTATAAAACATTCCAAAGAACACAGGAAAGACATATGAATTAATTTAGAAATTTTAAGGATTAAATCACATACCTTGAGTGGGGAATGTTCTAGAAAAAACTGAAAAACTCCAACCACACCTCAACCATAGTACAATAAGTAATGATAAAAATCTAATCCAAAAGATTGAACCAAGAATGTCAAAATAAATCCCTCAAATAAGAACCCTAGGGATGTAGAATATGAAACCCCCAAAAAAAGAGAGGAACCCAAGATTGGAGGGAGGAATCAAGGGAGAAAGCACTTAACAGATGAACCGAGTTAGAAACACATTAGATCCGGCAAGAAAAAGGAACACTAAGGGAGGTGGAAGGAGGAAGAGGCACACCTACGGATAGAAATCCAATATGAGGAGAAAAATGGGGTGTTTTGTGGGTTAAACCCAAGAGTATAGAGGAGTGAAAATTTTAATGTGCAGACAAATCCGTATGATTATTCTGTACGGTTTGGTAAACCAATTGATAATCATGTGGACCATTATTTTTATACAAATACCTATGTATTATTACAAGGGCTAAGGTGTATGGTTGTGCAGAGGTAGTGTGGTATGTTCTATCTTGTACTATATAGTTTCTTAGGTGGGTGTAAGGTTACCACTAACTATGCACCAACTGTGTGTAGGATCCTATCCACTAAGAATTCTCACTTTTTATCCAAAGTTCAATCATATACCAAGGAAAAAATATAAACCAAAAATAAAATATGAAAATACCTAAAATGTATATCAGGGAAATGAAAATTTTAAAATAATAATGCATGAAAATATTGGAAAGAAATTAAATCAAACTAGACTTACAATATTTAGCATTAGTGTGAGAACATATATCCTTTCCATAGCCACTACCATGGGTCTATGGAAATTAACTATTATGAATAAGTAAATAAAACTTAGGGAAACTCCAATTAGACAAATTCTATATCCTGATATGAAATATTATACAGAATCCCATAAGGTTATAATGTTTCTTACAAAACAATTGACTCAAAACCAATGAATAAGGACTTTATAAAAACTGCTAAAAAATGCTCAATGTAAATCCTCAGTCTAATTTGGATAGATTTAATCCTCTCAATTTAATAAGGCTGGGTCTAATGGACATTGTAATATGAACTCATTAAAAATAAAAATTACTAACTCTATGATAAAAAACACATTATGATATTATTCAATCCGATTGACTCAATATGATGTTGTAAAGTGAAAATCTGCACAACTAAAACTCTAATGAAATGTTATTTATGATATTCCATAGTCTGGTAAACAAAAAATTAATATGTATTATCTTATTTTGAGATATCATAAAAAAATAATGAATATGGAAATAATTATGCAGTGTTCCATGTTTTCCAATCTCAGTAATTTTTTACAATAAATGAATGATCTGAGAATATATTTATAGGAAAATAATAATAGAAAATTTGGGAAACATGAAAACATTCCCTGTTTACTCATATTTTAAAACTCTTAGAAACAGTCACATTTAAACATCAAATTTTACTTCATTATGAATTATCAATAATTATATAATATTTACGTAAAATTTAATATCATGTTTTACCACTTCATGTATTCACATATCCTATTCTTCGTAATCATATTTATTGAACTTCCTATATTGTCTTCAGTATGATGAAACCTCCTCATCTCATTACATTGAAAACTTTCTCAGCTTCAGCTTACTATTCTCATTATGATCTACCTTTCTTTCTCATCCCATTATGATATTCCTTTCATTCTCAGCTCATTACGATATGACAATCTTCCTTAGCACATTACGATCTGTTTTTACTTATCAGATAATTACGATCTAAATATTCTCCTCAATTCATTAAATTATGATTATGTTCTACAACTCATTGTGATTTAAAATTCTTTCTCATCTTATTATGATTAAATTATTTATCTCATTATGATGAACCTAATTTTCTTATCAGTGTTTCTGATTGAATCATCATAACGATATGATTTTAATTATGATGAAAATCCCATTACAATGGATTTTCCCATTATTATGGATTTCTACATTTTTATGGAAATACCCTTATGATTATTTTCCCATTATTATGGAAAGTATTTAATGGTGAATACACTTAGAAAATTGATATTCTTCAAATATTTTTAGATTCAAATATTTTTTATATCAAATTAATCTTGTGTTTGGTTGAAGCGTGATAAATTTCCTCCTATCTAATGTTCAATGTTACAGTGCTTTGATAGTGTATACATCGGTACTCGAGTCAAATCCTTAGTGATGGTAATTTTTTAATATTTCAAATTTTTTTTTGGTATTTTGAAAATGGGTTTTCTTTTAAAAGAATTAATAATTTGATGGGTGGATATTGTTTGAATTAGTAATTTGATAAATAATTGGGTGAGTTCATTATTGGGGATCTTAATATTATGATATCCTTGCAGTTTTATATATTTTTGATTACATTAACACCCACTTCACTTGATGATTTTGATCAATATTCCAAAATGTTGACGCTTAGTCTCTGACAAAACTTAACTTAGTTTTCAAATCTAAATCAAAACGTGTTTATGGTAGATTATTTATTGTTCCAATATTCTATGTAATCACCATTTTAAAAAAACAAGTCATTAATCCATGACATTTTAAGTTCATCATACACAATTTTAACCTAAATAATAATCGATAAGAAAATGTCCAGGTTGTGTTTTTTATAGAGTGGCTTAGCCTTTTCTTTAGAGATAATGAAATTATCATCATAATTTAGTCAACCCTCATCCAGTTCATTTAACTAAATAAAATATCTATTCACTAGATTTTTCATATTGAAAATTATATGTTTTCACATCCCAAAATTTCTTATTATGGATTTCGACTGGTAAATGACACGCTTAAAAAAACTAGCCTAAATGGAGACATCCCAATGGGGGGTTTTATAGGTTTTAAGATATTCCCAAATCACTCCACTGAGCATTTTAAGTAATTATTTTTTGGTGGTATTTACAATTCTCTCAATCACTCTCTTCACTTATATATTGGAAATTTCATCCATTCCTTTTTTTGGGTGATAAGAAATTGATGTATTATGTACAACCCAATTATTTTTCAAAAGTGGTTCCATGGTCAAATTATAGAAATGCATTCCTAAGTCACTTATCAAGGCACACAATTTTCAAAATCAATTGAAAATGTGGGTTTTTAAAAATGTAGTAAAATTCTATGCATTAAACTTCCTAGTGGGTTTGTCCTGAACCCACCTAGAAACATAATCAAAAAAAAGAAAAATACATGAGAATCTATTGGAAGATTAAAATGGTACCCCAAAATTAATTCACTGTGCATAGAATATTTCACAAAAAAATTAAAGGATTTTGATGAATTTCATTTATTTTGGAAGTTTTGAGAATATTTTAGAAAGTGGGACATGATTTAAAGAACTCATGTCAGTCCTTGAAGAGTGAAGTCCAGAAGAATCAAGAGTCTTGGACTTTTTGGGAGGTCTTTCATAGTCCAAAGTGGCCACCTCTAAGAAGTTAGTGACAGAATTATTAGATGGTGGAATATTCATCTTCATCAGTACATCTTCTAATTACCATGTCATCCCCAATTTTCCAAATAATTTTATCTTCCTAAAAATAGTATAATGATTTACTTTTAGACTTTATTTTTTGTTATTTTGAAAAAATCAGGAAAAATACAATAGAACAAATAATTTACAGTTGGGACATACTATGTTATATTTTTACAGATATATGAGATGTGGTTAGTTGGATATTTAGTATTAATGATTTTTGAATGAGAATAATTAAAAATTACACCCATGTTATCATCCATAGGGTTTTCTTTTACATGGTATATCTTTGATTTCTTATTCAAACACTTAGAGAATTAGGATCCATATTATTATCCTTGGTTTGGATTCACTATTCTTGAGTAATAACAATATTTAAGAATAGTCTACAAAGATGATGATTTTCAAACCTAAGAGAAATGGCTGAAATTTATATAAGGAAAAACTATAGCAAAATGTTCATTCTCTATCATAGTGTAGTGAGATTGAGTTTTATTCAATGTTTTGAGGCATCATAGATGACATGAGGAATCTGTTCTCTTCATTGACCAAGAAAAACCCCAATGGACCTATTAGAAGCATCACAAATCAATTTAAAGGGTAAGGACCAATTTGGGGGTTAGAGTTTTGGGGTATATGTAAGAAAAAATTTGAGTTCGATGAAGGATCTCTTGCAAGACTCATCGAAATGGAATGAATCATCATTTTGGAGTAGATGAGTGGGTGGGATATAAATCCTACTAATGTTATTTTTGAGTATCTGATAGAAACCGACATGACCAAGGAATGAAGTTATTTATAAAACTATTGTGGGTTCATGAAGAGATTGTATCACATCAATTTTACCTGGATCGACTTGAATACAATATTATGAAATTATACAGCAAATAAAAATCCCATCATTAACCGTGAAGTGACATTTTTCATAATTAAACACAAGGATACATTTGACACACTTTTGAAGGACTAGAGAGAGAGAGAATGAAATCATGATTCAAATAAATCACCATAAATGGTAAATTCAACCAAGAATACCTCTATTAAATTCTCAATGAATTCATAAGAGATACTCATTATACACCTCTATAATGTTTCATGACATTGCAAAGTCCAAAAGGCATTATCCTACACGCAATGTTCCCAAGGGGTAGGTGACTATAGTATTTTCTTAGTCCGGAGGTTCTATTGGGATTTGGGAGTAGCTGGTGTATCCATCAAGAAAGCAATGATGTGACATTCGTGACTAATAACTCCAACATTTGACCAATGAAAAAACAGGATAATGTTCTTTTCATGTTTTGACATTCAATTTCAGATAATCGATGCACACACACCATTGGTTTTTCACCCGATTGTGACAACTTATCCATTTACATTTGTCACAAAAATTATCCAATCTTTCTTAGGTACCACTTGAATCAGAATAACAAATTCACTATTAAATTTTTTTTTGATTTACCATCATGGAGAGTCTTTCAAATATCTTCCATAACTACCTCATGTATGGGTGGATTGTGTCTTCTTTTTGGGTTTTCTGAATGGTTTAGATGATTCCTCAATATGGGTTTGATGAATGAAAAGAGGAGGTTTAATTCACGCTATGTATTATAGGTTTCAACCTAAGGACTTTTTATTTTCTTTTAACACCTGAAAAATTTGGAAACCCTCAGTTTCAGTAAGCGTAGAATAGATAATTATAGGATAAGAGTGATCATGGAAGAGGAATGCATATTTAATGTGTGCAGGAAGCGGTTTCATATCAGTCTCATAATTCATTTGTGGGTTTGAAAACTATGGAATAGTGGAAGGGATTTCAATTAATTCTGATTATATTTTATTAATAATATCCAATGTGGAGTTGTAGAGATACTAGTTGTTGTGGGATTCTAGATATTTTTAAATTTAAATTAGATTGATAATGTCAAGAATGAAAGGTCCACATCAACTTCCCCATTTATGAAATGGTTAATTGAAAGGAAAATTTTACAATATCAAATATCATTTGAACATGAAGAATATAATGTAATTGTGTTCAATTGACTCTCAAATGTTTCCTCAAAATCAAGGGTTTATAATATAGACATACCCTCCAATGGGTATTGCATGGATTAAAAAATGTTATAATTAACATTTGGTCACTAAATTCTGTAGATAAAATGCCCACATGGACATAAATTTTAGTTCTAGATATCAGGAGGAATGCAATTCCTAGAATTATGGGAGATCAAGAAGAGTTTGTCTCACAATCCAGGTCAAGGACATTAAAATAAGGTGGTAATATGAGATCATTAAATCATACAAGGAAATCCTCAATTATTCCACTGGAACTAGCTATGATTTAATTGGATAACAAGATGACAACACTCATTGGGTGAAAGGGACCTAGAATAAGGTTAGAGAAGATTGATTTGGACATTAAATTTATCAAGGATCATAGGTATATGAGTTTATCCTAAAAATTAGAAATCCCTATTTGGCAAGGTATAGTAAATGTCCCCGGTTCTTTTCACTTTAAAGGTATAAACTACTGGGTTAAAACATGATCAATGGTCCAATGTTGTCTCTTATTTATGCACAACACCTTACAGAACTTTTCATACATAGGGATTTTTTTGGTTTCGTCTAGTAGGGGAATATTGACGTCAACACATATAAAAATGTTGGTATTTTAGGATCAGGTTCAAAGGAATTCCTTATCATAGTGACAAATTGAGGAAAAGGAATTGGGTTCCTTAGACAGATTTAAGGAGGTGAGGGAGTTTCTTCAAGTTATTTTTCTATATTTTTTTATCTTTTCATTTCAAATCTCAACATTCAATGGTTCAATTGAGGATCCATAGTGAGGTATGGAAATTTATTTTACTGATTGAAGTGAAATTTCACTTATATTACCCTTGCGATTGAGAATTGGTTGATCTTGGAGTTGGGTAGAATATGATGGTTTCTTCTGGATAATGTGGGATTCAAGTTAACCAATTTCGGTATCAATATTTTTAAGGCTTGAACAGGTGAATGAGGAAAGATCTTCCAAAACACTTTCCCATGGTTTCTTGGAAGAGGTGGTATGTCATGTATAGGGATAACATTGATTTTGGTTCTTGGGAAAGTGCTTATAATGGTATTGGAATTGGAAAGGTTCATTAGGATAGTGGAATCCAAGAGGAGAAAAAAGGGGATTGATCTGTTGAGTTTGAGGAAAAAAATGATAAGGTTTTTGGATGTTACGACCACCTTGAGTATATTGGAATTGGTTTCGATTTTGGGGAGAGAACTGATGGGGATTAGAAGTGGGATTACTATACCTTAATCAATGGTTAAAGGTATAAAATAAGGGCTTAGATAGGTGTTGGTTATAGTATCAATTGAATTGACTTGTTTGTTGAGGGATGGAGTTCCTATGAGAATATGATACATCTTTCTCCATGGGACTGGATGAATCAGATGGACCCTCTTGATGTTTTGGATGTGTGTTAGTTGGATGAGCTGGTGAACTACAGACTCCACAATTCTTAACAAGTCTAGGGAATAGAGATTGTGGATACGATGAGGGTGGGGTTTTGGAATCCACTTCTAGTTGTCTCACAAGATGATTAAGTTCACCCATCAACTCGTTCAACTTTTTGGGCTCTATGAATTTATTATCTTGTACTTCTTTGACAAGGTCATGTGATCCAGTATGGAATTGTCGTGTGTTTTCAGCTGTGTTGCTTATGAGATATCATGAAGCAATATGAGTTTTATAAACAATATCACCACCACTTATTGGATCAATATGTGTTTTCTCCATATCCAATAACCCCTCATAGGAGTATTATATCAAGAGTTGGTTAGAGATTTTTTTGTGTGTGGGTTATATTCCAAATAATTTTTGAAACTCTCCTAGTACTCATGGAGTGATTCATTAGGGGATTTATAGATACCACTAATTTAATTTTTTATAGAGTTTATATGATATATAGGAATGAATTTCTCTAAAAATATTCACTTTATGTAATTCCATGTGGTTGTGGAACCAGGAGGGAGGTTGTAGAGCCATGACATGGTGGAGTCATCTAGGGAGAAATGGAATTATCTAAGTTTTATTTATTCTCCAAAAACATTTGAGGATTCATGGTAGAGTACACGACATTGAAATCTTTGAGATGAAGATGTGGATCCTCACAAAATAGTCCATGGAAAATGAGGTAGAAGATGAATCAAAACTGATTTCAGTTTTATGTAAGCCTTGAAGTTTGGATGTTAAACACCAAAGAGTTGGTAATTCATATCAAGGGAAACATATTTTTAAGGGGATTTTCCCTAATATTGGCCATATATAGTTCAATTGGTTGGAAAATTACTAGCTCTTGAGTGATTTTATTATCCCAAATGTTCCTCCTGTGTTAGTGAAGATTTCTCCCTATTTTAATGTAAAATTTATTTAAGTTATTTTTTAGGGGAATAAGGGGAATTGAAAGAATATTTTTAAGGATGATGATGTTGGGTCTTTCTTAGTTTTTTTTCCAAATTTTTATTCATTTAAATTTTTTATTTTTTTGTATCATTTTACAAAAAAATAAAAAATTGTCGACCACATAACTCTTTGTCATAATCAAAAATACCATTTGAAGCAAGTACAATTATCTTATTTTAACCATACAAATGTACAATGCTATGCTAGTTTGTATAGTATTACTTGGTTCGAATCCTCGATGATGGTAATTTTTTAATATTCAATATTTTTTATTTTTTATTTTGAAAAAGGAGTATATTTGTTGATCCAAAATAAATTGATTGGTGGATGATGTTTAATTTAACAATTTGATAAAGATTTGGGTGAGTTAATTAATAGATATTTTAATCTTATGATATCTTTGGTAATTTATTTATATTTAATTAAATTAACACCCACATCACAAGGTGATTTTTATCAGAATTCCCATGTGTTGCGGCTTTTGTCCAACCCTTAGCTTAACATAGGGTTATAATCTAAATAAGAACTAGTTTATGGTAGTGTATTTATGGTTATAATGATCCATGGAATTAACATGTTAAAAAAACATGTCATTAATCAATGAAATTTTACGTTCAATATACACAATGTTATCCTAAATAATACTCAAAAAAAGTCCTCAATAACTTAATATCCCCAAATCATTAATCATCTTAATAGAAGATTTACTCTATAAATCCCCTTGAATTTATGAGATAATTTATTTTTAATTTATTTGATATGTTGAGTTTTAAAATACACCGAGATTAGCTTTAACTATAAGCTACATCATATTAGCTTATAGTATACACAACACTATACTTGGCTGGTGTTATGGAAAATTTCAGGTTCTTTTGATAGAATTTACTTCAAAAAATACTGAGTATAGATTTTAATCAATTTATTAAAGAATTATGTTTGGATTATGTTACACTCAAAACCAATGTATGATTCCACTAAAAGCAACATTGACTAGTCTTTCATTACACACAAGAGTGTCCTTCCTCGACATCTTGTGTTGTACGCAATACCAAGTTTCAACAAACAACGGTATATTATTAAAATATTATTATTTAATGGGATAGAAACTATAATTTATGAATATTATTGACAACATTTTTAATTTTATAAAACATTAAAATTCATATTATGTATTTTCTAGAACATTATATAAGAACAAATTCAATTTTTCAGGTAAAAGAGGTATTTTTCAAAAACTACAGTTTCTTTGCCTTTTGATAGTAAACCAGGTTTATATATAGATTTTAAACCTTTATATATATATATATTATATTTGACAAAATAAAATTCTTCTATGGAATCAGGACCTAAAAACTAACATCGGTTGAATTTTTCATATTTTTCTGATAAAATTAATATTTTAATGAATAATGAAAAATACTGTATTTTAATTCAAATCTGCATTTTCTTCAAAATTATTTATATAGTTAGATTATATTTTTAATTTTTATTAAATTGTAATTAGATTATTGTTTTATTATTTAATCTAATTTTCATCATTGGAAAAAATTTCACATTTAAATTGGATATAAACAGATGTTAATCTTTTGATAGTTTTTAATTCTTAAAAACCTGCTTTCTGATTTTTACAACGAGAATTAATTTTAAATTATGTAATGAAAATTATTTGTTTTGAATTTTTAAAAATGGATTCGATATTTGGAATAAGTGGGTCCAAATTATTTTTATAGGTTACTTTTTTTGGATATTATGAATAGTAACTACAATATTTTTTATTTTCCAATGTTAAAGGTAAATCTGGTAAATTAGAGTAATGAACAATATGATAAAGTTAATAACATTACCCTAACACCTAAAAATCATATTTTATGAATTAAAGTATACAAATATCACTAAAGTGTTGGAACTGATTCATTTAATGAAAATTTTTACCTAAAAGTGATGTAATTATAATTAAAACAAAAGAATGTAACAACATGTCACCCTCTTATCTCTTATAAGTATAATAATTTTAATATAGTGGTAAACATGATAAAAATTCAAAAATAGATAATATATATATATATAATGAAATTGTTTATATTATGAAAATTTATTTATAATTTTTAGAGATTAAATAATTACCATTAATGATGTCACAATAGTGATGTATATATTATTTTATAGATAGAGATATCAAATAAATGGTTTTAAAAATATTAAAATAAATTTCATATAAACTAATTAATCAGTTCAACAAATTTTCAAGGTGAATATGACATTTTAGAAGTGTATTAATTTTTTTTATCAAATTTATAATTTTATAGGATTTTATTTAATGTCAAATAAATTAATATTGTCAAAATTGACACAATTAATATTTTATAAAAATAACATATTATTAAATTATTTAAAATTCACAAAGAAATTTAAAAATTACAAAGTGAAAATTATATGGTGAAAAATTTCTTAAATTATCCAATTATGGTCAATTAAAAACACATAAGTAAATATTTATAACCATTTAATATTTCAAATATTATTACCACAAATAAATATAAATAGATAAAATAACGATAAATAAAAATTATAATGTTTAAAATAAAATAAAAAGACGTCCAAATTTTTTTGGTTGAGATTATTTCTACCAATTATCATCTTAGATTCTAAATAAATGATTTTGGGACAATTTTAACTGGAAAATATATTTATAATAAATTAATATTTCAAGAATTTCCTAAAGTGCCCCTCCTCTCTATTTTAAAAGGCTTTCACCTCTACTCACTCACAAATTCCAAAACCATTGGCATATAAAAAATCTAATTAAATAATCTCCAAAAATAGATTTCTTTCTTATATTGGCCACACTTTTTTCATAAATCCATCCAAGGGAGACCTTTTGTGCAAATCAAAAGGAGATACTTGAAAAATGGTAATTGTTTTATCACCTCTTTCAAAATTCTTTTCTTCTTCTACATCTTCTAATTATGTTGTTTCTAGAATAATGTAATATATCAATTATCTTTTACATGATTATATATTACTATTTTTATGGGACAACCTTATACCTCCTTTTATCCTTTCTACGAATAATAATATCACCATGTGTGCGTACGTACGACTTACCATCTCCACGTTGTGGTGTAATCTATTATTCAACAATAATTTATTTGGATGGGTATAATGATGTGTATAATAGAAGTAAATAATTAATATATAATGATTATTATTCTGTATAATTAATATAGCATCCAATTCCATACCATTTAACCATCAAATGGATTGATATCTTCGCCCAAGCACACGTACAACCTACTGTCTCCAGGATGCGGTGAGATTCATTCTCTACATTACCAATTTAAGAATGATTATAAAATTTATATAATGAGTAAAATTAATAATTATGAATTTAATTTCATTTTTAACATGAATAGAATACATCTTAATCATAAAAAACAATACTTACATTGAAAAATAGTAATGGGAAAACAAAGAAATTAACGCCCGAAACAATGGTCATATTGAAACACTATTAAAAAATGATATAATAGGATCATATTTGATATCAAAAATAAGAATATGTTTCAGGTATAATTTAAAAATATCCTTTAACCATTATATATGATGTTCAGATACATACGAAGGATATCAAACCTAATGTAAGGGATAATTTTCGAATCTCATTTTTATCCGAGATTCTTTATTCGTAAGTATTTATTGGGGTATACTTATAATCCACATCCATGATTCCTAAATAAGTAATCCATGATATTATTTAAATTCTAAATTTTTTTTAATATTAATTTTACCCATTGATTAATTTTTATTAAATGATATGGAAGGAATTTTTCTTTCATTTTCCATACAAGGTAAACATTGAATTTTTAGGAAAGAGTATGAGAAGAATGTTTTTTTAATGTATACAGAATGAATAAATTTTTACACTTTCGTAACAAATTATTTATATGAAGCTTCTCTTAAAAATTTTCAAGCTTATTTTCAATGAAATTATTTCCTTTTAAAATTTCATGGTGTTTTAAGAATTGAAAAAATTTTTAAAGAAGAAATGATATTTTCCTCATGGATTATGTTCAAGTGTTTTATCAAAATTAATTTCAATCTAAGATGGTGCTCTTTAAATAGGGATATTTTTCTATCCCTATTATTACAATAATTTTCTTTTGTTGATTATGATTTGATATTTATTGTGGATTATGTTAGTATGGAATGAATTTTTATAAGGATATTTTATTTCTTATGTTCTTCTATGATGAGTGATTTATGTTTTTGTGGCACAAGTGTGAATTATTTAATTATGAGATTGGTGGGACCTATATCTCTGTCCAATGCATTGGGTAACAATTTATATCTCATGATATAAACATGAATATAATTGAAAATAATTCTGGTTCAGTAATACAGGGCTGGAACATCATGTAAATATGATTCAGTAATATAGAGCTAGAATTAGAAGTAAATTTGGTTTAGTTATACGTGGATAAAACTGAATGTAAACCTGGTTCCATAATGGATTTTTTCTATTATGATGGTATTGGAAGAAATGTCATGGCTACTATGTAAATTATGTTATGCTCTTATTTTTTTCTATAATTCCATGTTTTATGCCAATGTTATTTTATCATGGTTAATGTTCCTTTGTGATCTATGCCTTATGTACTACCAAGATTTATTTCATGACTCATGAATTTTATATTTAAATATTATATTCACGTTTTATACATTTTTACGTTTGTGGTTTTTTATGTTATCAATTTTTTCCATTACTGAGCATTTAAGATCACCGTTTTTTATGTTTTCTTTTCCCCAAGATACATAGAAAGGTTTTACTTTGGAAATCAAAAGGGGAAGATCTTGATGGGAGATGTTAATGTTCTTTCACCAAGATAGAATATTATGTTCCATGTTTCCAATATACATTAAAATAATATAGTCTTTGGGCATATATTAGTGTCATGTATTATGTATTACAAAAAATAAATCTAATTTCTATGTATTTAAAGCATGGGTTGTTAGAGTTGATATCATAACAAATGTTTAGTTACCCTTTAGAAACTAGGATGTGAAAAATTTAGTGAGATCCCTAGAGAAATTTATAAGGTATGACTAGGGATGTCCCTAAGAGTAAGTCTAACTATAGCTTATATTCATAGAATTATGGTAATGATCATGAATAACATAGGATTAATCCTAATATGTTATAGATTGAAATTACTCCTCCTTTGATTATGTTCTTTTCCTAAAATGAATTCTACCTCTCACACTATTAATTTTGGGGTTTAGATAATGGATGGCACCCAAAGTCTTATTGAAGAGAGTTTCATTATACATTCAATCAATGATTCTCCAAAAGGGAAATTTTTTGATCTCCCCTTCAACAAATATTCTATTAAAACCTAGGTTTCTATATAAAAATCCCTTTCCATGATTGATACAGATCGAGTGATCCATAAGGAGGAAGATGAGTACTCTTGTGAAATTTTAAAAGATCAACTTTTGAAAACCATCATCGATGCATCTACTTTGGATAAATACTCGGATGATTGAGATGAATATAACCTATTAAACTGTAAAAATACTAGGAAGAGGATGTCATCCACATGGTTGGAATGGTTGAGGTTATCTTCTTAATCGTGGTACCCTAATGTTTTGAATGGTATTCTTATTGATTTGGTATTCAACTTGATGTTTGTTTTGTTTGTATTCTAGTTGTTGTTTTCATTTATGGATGTTTTTTTGGAGTTATACAAGATACATATGACTTTAGAAGTGCATTTGATACTTTATTCATGGTCTATTTTTGTTCCATTGGTGTGAACTATACTAATGTAAAAATTGTTTCTTTGTCTTGGTGTTTTGATTCGCTAAAAAAAAGAGGGGAATGAAGGAATAAAATGGAAATAAAAATGAGATTTATTTCATAAATCAAAAAGATTAAGAAAAATCCTCTACACACATATTTGAACAAATGGATTTATATAAGGATAACTCTTAGATATAATGTGTCTATGGATTGAATCTGATGAATACTGAAGTTCCCATGACCCTCCTTAAGTAGGCATGCTGGTACGTGTCAGTTTGAAACAACTCTCCACCAACCCCACACCAATATCCACCTACCTTCAACCATGGAAGACTACACATTTAACATGTGTAGAATCCAATATTGAAACAGCCAAGGGGATGGCGTAGTTGGTTCACCAATCATCTACCATGGCACCTGAACATATCCATCAATTTATACCCTAAAACAAAAATATGCTGGTGAATCTACAAAGGTCCATCTTCTCTTGAGAAACAATCTTTCTCAACATATCTGCAGAGTTATCCATGTGGATATTTAGAAGTCACAACGGCTAAACAACCAATTACTTCACATATCAAATGATAGTTAATGTCAATGTGATTTTTCTAGGGATAGTAAATGAGGTTCATTCTCAAGTATAAAAAATATTAACTACAAAAAGGAACCCAATACTAATTCTGGTAGAATCTGAACTCCCTGAGAAAATATTTTAGCCACAACATCTTCTGTCAGCTTCCAATGCAGTAATGTACTGTGCTTCTATCGTGGATTAAGCGACTCACATTGGAAAAATTTACTTCCATTATAAAAATACTCTTTTAAAATTATATATGTATCCCAATGTAAACATCCTTTCATTAGGATCTCCATCTATATCTGCATCTGTATATCCCTCAATGAGACATTCAACTCCCCCATAGAATAAAAAAAGCTTTTAATTACCTTTAAGATACCTCATAATCCATTTGGATTCATCCTAGTGCTGCTTCCCAGGATTATAGAGAAATCGTATCATGATTAACTCTGCATGGGAAATGACTGGTCTTGTACTCACTGTAGCATACCTCATGCTTCCAACTATTGAAGAATGTAATATCATCCCTATTTCCTGGATTTCTTGGATGACGAACATGAACACTTGATCAGTATAAAATGGTCATAATGATGAATGATCACTAGTTTGGATTCTCCCATGTTGAAATGTATCAGAACATGTTCAATATACTTCACCTAAGATAGCCATAACAACAACCTATTTATATCACAATTGATTTTCATCCCCAAATTTTTTTGAGTTGCTTCCAAATTCTTCACATCCAAAAACTAGGATAAATCATTCTTCAATTAGGTGATAATTGCTACATCCTTCCCAATGATCATCATGTCATAAATAAAAATTATAAGAACAATAATGTAACCCTATTGAAATATCACTATGTAAACACATCTGTTTGTATGTGTCCTATTATATATATGACACACCATGAATGATTCAAACATACTATACCATAGTCTGGGATCTTTTTTCAATATGTACAAGCACTTATTAAATTTACAGACAAGTTTTTCTTTTCTATAAACATCAATACCTTTATAATTCTTCATATATATCTCCCTAGAGAGGTCACCATGAAGAAAATATTTATTCATGTCCAACTACTAAATATCTACATCCAAGTTAGACACTAATCCAAAAATGACTCAAATTTAATCCATCATCACCATGGGTGAAATTATTTCATCAAAGTCAACTCCTTTATTATAAAGAAATACCTTGACTACTAACTGTGTTTTGGGCTTTAAATCCTTTTTTTGCAACCCTTCTTTATCCTGGACACCCATTTGTTCATTAGTTCCTTCTCAACATTAGTGGGTTCCAAAAAAAATTCCGGATCTTCATCAAAGACATCATAACACCTTATAGTTCATGAAATAACATGAGTTTATTAGGGAAATACACTACTTCCTAGTATCATTCTGGCTCCCCATTATCAGCTAGTAGTAGGTACACTGACTCTGAATATGTTTTGATAGAATCCTTATGTGTGAAGATCCCTGATCGTGTGAAATGTTTGGTTAAGGAGGTATGATATCACCCACCTCCTATGATGGTTTTGAAACTTCTAATGGAGGGGATTGAGTCTCTTCCCACACAAAGCCCTCCTCCTCTATGTTTTGGTCATCTTTTTATGAGTCTTCTTTCACCTCCTCTTTATCAATAGGTGCTCAATCATCTAGTTCTATTAGAACAAGACATCTCTGCTTCTGATCACCTTCTTCTCTTTCTGGTCCCAAATATTTTATCCAAACTCCTCATATCCATAGTCAATGTAGATTCATGTAGTAGATATACCTTATAGATTTTTCCTAATATCCTTCGATACACGTTTAAATGAAAAACATCCAAATACTCCTAAGTAAATGAAATATGGATGTTTACCAGACCTTCGGTTTCGCAAAATCAAAAATTTCAATGGAACCTATGGTGATCTATTGATGAGGTAGCATGTAAATTGAATTACATCTCTCCATAATGTATTAGGTACCTTTACCGATGTTATCATTATTATAGCCTTCCCTATGATGGTAGTGTTCGTACTTTCTGCAACTTGATTATTTTGTTGGGTGAATGAGACCATCCTCTCATGTCAAATGCTTTAAATCAGGAAATTTTCATCAAATTCTATGGATGTGTACTCAACTTCACTATTTTATCAAATACACTTCAACTTACTTCCAGTTTCACACTCTAACAAGATGTGAAACATCTCAAATTAGTCAATTATTTGGTCCTGCATCTGCAAGAAGAACACCCACAACATTCGAGAATCATCATCAAAAAAAGATAAGAAATATTTTTTACCTACCAATGAATCCACCTACATGGGTCCAAATACATTAGAGTGCACTAGATCCAAAAAATAATATCTCCTTAATGATGTAGTATTGATTGAGACTCAATGAAACGACCTGTATAAGCAACATTTTCCAGGATCAAGTGATGTATCCTTGTCAATACTGATGTAATTATTCTTATTCAAGGTATATAGACATCTTTCAATAATGTTTCCAAGTATCCTATGATATATATTTGATGATATCTCCCCTTAAAACATATTGAGGTAGTATAAACATATCTTCACATGAGTTTTTTACAACATACCACATATGTTTCCTTGGGGGATAAAGATCTCTCCTTTAATCATCTTCAATTGTCCATTGAGGAATATGTTTTCATTTACTTATTTATAAAAGGATATTACTAATTAAAGTTTGAGTTGATGGTTTGGAACATAACAATCATACATTAGGGTGTTTTTTATCCAAAGTTCATCTTGGCATGGATATCAACCCTGCCAAAAATCTCCACCAAACTAGTATTCCCAATCTTCACTACACCAAATTCACCAGCTTGAAAAGTTTAGAAATACCCACGATGTAGATTGATGTAGAATTATTCTTCAGTATCAACCAAACTATTCATGTCCTAGCATGATGTATCATAGAATGTATCTTTCTTGTCTTTGGAGAAAAGAACAACTTCTATGATAAGGCTTATTTGTACATCTCCATTTCTTATTTTTTGATTTCTACTTTGACCCATTTCCTGTGGAAACATATAGTAGTTATTACTCATTTCTCCCACAATGCCATAATAGTATCATTTGTATGCTTTCATCCTTCCCTATGTGGACCTTCATATTCTCTTTCTTATACCACTACTTATTACCCCTTGACCACATCCTTGTTGTGTCCATCTCTAAACCCACATGATATCTAGTGTCTAGTTGTATCTCACATAGTAATTTCAGGTCTCCTCATTGAACAATGCATCACTTAACATTTCCATGGTAAGCTTTCCTCTTGGTGCTGGGATACCGAGTGAGACCACAAATGTATCCCATATATTGGGAATTGTACATATTAGGTGGTTCTCCTAATCATCAGCAACCAGAGTCTTACCAATAGCTACCAATTGATTCACCATGTTTTGGAACACTCGAATTTGTTCGTCTCTATAACTTCCACTCTATAGTCAAAGATTTATCAACTACTTTAATAAGAGGATATTTTCTCGAGTGGTCATTAAAACGTATGTATTTTACCACTTTTTCAAAAAAATATATATATATAACTATGTTTACTTTACATAAATTTATATTAATTCAAAATTGAAGTACATTCATAACAACAAAAAATAAATCCACGACGGATCTTTATAGGTATAGGTCTTTCAGAAACTAGGAAACACAAAAAACTGGTTCATAAAACATCTAAATTATATTCCACTTATTTCTTCTTAAATAGAATACTTTATTACATAGCATAAATAATACCATTATTCAAAAAATGCAGAGAAGAAAATTATAAAACTGTGAGATCAAATTATCACAAATGGTATAAAAGGCAAATATCAATCATATTATATTCATAATACAAAAGAACATGAAATTTTAAAATCATATCTTGTATACAAAATATCTTGATATCATGTCATGGGATAAAAGTTCATAATAACTAATGGACACAATAATAAAATTCAAAACATAAGTCAGGATGTTTTCTGGCATACACATAAGCATAGAAAATCATTTCCATATTATCCAAGGCTCCTAGACAAGACCATTATATTGGAAAAGTCCATTACTGAACTGGGTTAACATGCTGGGTCATCCCTATATTAATTAATAAGATTCAATTTCCATTAAATTAATATATATATCATGAGATATAAATTAATAACCAATGAATTAGAGATATATATAGGTCCCACACATCTCAAAATGAAATCATTTTTTACTTATGCCACAAAAACATAAACCATCACCATAGCATAACCCAAGGAACCAAAAAATTGGTTTCTTAAATGTCATTCAATTATAACATAATCCCTATAAGATAAATGGATTTCATAAAAATAATTACATCATAAAAACAATCAAATAAAATTAATAACAGGGATAGAAACATAACCATATGTCATCTTACATGGAATATAATTTTGATAAAACACTTGAGCTTAATTACTGAGGAAAATATCCTTTCCTATTAAAAACCATTTTATATTCTCAAAATTACAGGAAATTAAAAAATGAATATATTTGAAAATAAAATTTAAATCATGTAGAGTAATATTAATGTAAATAAGGAATTATGAAAACATAAATATCCAATCATTCCATCTATGTTAAAAAAAATATTCTTCTCATACTCTTTTGGGAAAAGTCAAAAAGTACATTGTATGGAAAATCAATGAAATATTCCTTCCATAATATTTAATAACAATTAACCAATGTGTAAAATTGACATTAAAAAATAATATAATATTAGAAATAATATTATATATTTAGGAAACATGTATATGGTTGATAAATATACCCTAGTCAATACTGACGTATAAATAAATTTGAAAAATAATGAGATGGTGAAATTATACCTTACCTTAGTTTGATATCCTTAATATGTACCATGTCATCCAGTTTAATTATTAATGTATGTATTTAAATTATACCATAAACATATTCATATTTTTTATATCATATATGTTCCTATTATATCATTTTGTTAATAGTGTTTCAATATTACCATTATTTCATGTATTAACTGCTTTATTTTCCCATTCCCGTTTTTCCATGTAAGACATGTTTTTTATTATTAGGATGTATTTTATTAATCTATAAAATTAAATTAAGTTCATAATGATTATTTTTAGTCATAATATAAATTTTATAATAATTCTTTAATTTTCAACATGGAGAATGAATCTCAGCGCATCGTGGAGATGGTAGATTGTACGTATGGATGAGTGATGATATCATTCCATTTTATGTATAAATGATATAGAATTGGATGGTATATCATATAAAAAGAATAAGAATAATGTTTTATTCATTATTTACATAAATTATAAGCATAATATACCGATCTAAATAAATAATTTTTGAATAACAGATTACACCACGGTGTGGAGACGGTAAGTCGTACATACACAAGCATGGTGATATTATTATTCATTGGATGGATAAAAGGAAGTATAATATTTTCCCATAACTATAAAAAAATCTCATAATGTATATGATAATTTATTTATTAGTTTATTTTGGAAACAACATATGAAGAGGATGTAGAAGAAGAAAAGAATTTTGAAAGAGGTGATAAAACAATTACCTATTTTTTGAGTATCACCTTTTAATTTTCACAAAAGGCCTCCATATGATGTATTTCATCTCAAAGTGTGGGATCCAAGATGACGTGAGTGAAGTTTTGAGAGTAAATGGGTAGGGTTTGGAAGAGAAAAATATCTTTAGATATTTGATAAAAAGATAAGGATAGGTTCCCTTTTTTAAGAGAGGGGAGGGGCACCTTTTCAAATACCAAAACTATTAAATTAAAATAAACATATTTTTATATTTAAATGCCTCAAAAGTTGATTATTTCTAAGGGTAGATATGTAAGGGTCTATTTAATCTCAACTAATATAACTTATACATGTTTTTATTTTATTTTATATCTTATCATTTTGATTTATCGTTATTTAATCTATTTAGTTTTTATTATTGTAATATATTATAAATATTTAATTGGCATAAATATTTAATTATACGATGTTAGTTGACCATAACTGGATATATAATTAAATGTTAGACCCTATAATTAAAAAAATTCAATTTTTAATTTTTTTTTATTATTTTTAAGAAATTTAATAAAATGTTATTTTTATAAAATATCAATTGTGTAAATTTTGACAAAATTCATTTCATGCATTTTAAAAAAATCCACATAGAAGATAACTTCAAAAAAGAAATTTAATATACTCCAAACATGACATAATCACTTATATAATTCTGGGATAACCATAATTTAATTCAAATTATATTTGTTTTAATATTTTTAAAAGCATTTATTTGATATTACTATTAAGAAAATATTTTTTGTGTCACTATTATGTCATCCATAATGGTAATTTTTAAATTTCTAAAAATTAAAAATAAATTTCTATTATATAGGTAATTATTGTATCTTCCTAGATATAATCTATAGTCTATATTATCTTGTGGATATACATATATAAATTTTAATATACTTATATAAAAAGAAAGCATTACATTATTTCACATTCATTGATTTTAATAAAATTAATGTCATATTAATGGGAAAATAGACATTAAGTGATTATATTTAGAAATATTTATTATAAGGGTCTAATTTAGTCATCCAATATGATTTTTAAAGGTGTTAAGGTAATTTTATAATATTATTTTTACTATTAATTACCTGGTTTACCTTCATCCATGATAATAAAAATAATTACCAAATTTTGTATTCATAATTCCCAAAACTAATAGTAGACTATTAACATAATTTGGACCTAATGATTCCAAATATGGAGTCCATTTTTAAAAATTAAAAATACACAAGTTACAGTAAATAATTTAAAACCAATCATGCTGTCAGAATGAGAAAATAAGTTTTTAAAAGTTAAAACATTGGAAAAGATTGAAATATTTTAATATATGATTTCAATGTAAAATTAATGATAATGAAATAAATTATATTTAATGATAAAAAAATATTCTATTTATAATTCAAAACTACACTATACTATAATGTAACCATATAATTTATTTTGATGAAAAAAAGTTTTTTCACTTTTAATATAATGTATTTTACTATTCATCAAACACTAAAAGTTATCAAAAAAATACCATAAATTCATCCAATGTAAATTTTATAACCTGATTAAAAATAAAATTATTATTTTTCATATAATAATTATTAATGTGTCCAAATATTAATTTGAAAGGGGTTCTCTATTCAAAGGGTGAAAATTGCCCTTTAAAAAATTGGTTTTTATATATAGAATGGGGTTTATTCATACCCTAATACTAAAATATCCATTGGATGAATACCAAAAAAAATTATTATGTATATGACATATATATATCTCATTAATTTAATTACTAAATCTAATTCACTCCATAATAAAAATATGTAATTTATTTATATTTTTCATAAATAATTGATTCACAATGAATTCACAAATCATTTTCATAATTTTATTATATGTATTCTAGATAAAATAACTTCTAGGATATAAAGAAAATTTTATACTAAGGGTGCCTTATAGATCATTTAAACTCATGATTGTATGAAACAAAATCTACTAAAGGATAAAAATTATTTAATGAAAATATTTCATAAAAACATCTGGGTGTTACATTTTACCCCCAATAAATTGAATTTTACATTAAAAATTAATCAATTTAAAAAAAAACAAATGAGGATACCTATAAATCATCATATCCTCAAGTTCCCATGTAGGTTTTCCAAATTTAAGGTTCTTCCTTACAACTTCAACCACATTAGTGGTCTGGTTTTGTAAAACATTGTCACTAATATCCATAATCTTTTTCGATTGTTATTCATAAGAAAGATCTTACTCTAGAGGTATATCTTCTGAGTTCAGTAAATGAAAATGATCAGGTTTGTACATTCTCAGGGGAGATACATATACCCAATCATGAAATTAAGAGATATTCGGTGGAATTTCCAATCAGTATGCTACATTCCCATCATGATCAAGAATTTCAATAGGACTGATATAATTAGGGATCAACTTACACTTCTTTCCAAATATCATTACTCTCTTCTAGAGAGATAATATTAAAAATAACTTATCAACCACTTCATAATCTATGTCTTTTCTTCCATTTTTATCATAATATTTTTGTTGAATCGGAGTTTCTCTTTTGTGTTGTTGAATAGATCTGACCTTTTCAACAATTTTATCAATAAGACTATGCCCTAATAGTTTTTCCCCAAATTCATCCTGAAAACTTTGTGTTCTTCACTTCATTACATAGACGGCTTCATAAGGAACCATTCGAATACTGGAGTGAAATCTATTATCATACCAAAATTCCAGAAAATGTACTTGTTGATTCCAACCACTAGTTAAATGCATAGATAAAGATCTCAAAATGTCTTTTAGAGTTTGAATTGTCCTCTCAGATAAATTGTCTATTCGAGGAAGTTATGTAGTGATGAAACTTAATTCTGAATCCAAAGCATGTTGAAGACATTTCCAGAACTTCAAGATAAACCTCATATCCCGATCAGATATAATTTAAGGTGGTACACAATAAAATCTTATGACTTCATTTACATATAACCTGTAATGTTTGTAAAGAGATAAATCCTCTATAACATCAATGAAGTGTACTGACATCGTAAGATGATCAACTATAACCTAGAAGTCTCTATTGGCTTTGTATATTTAGGGAATTCTGATGACAAAGCCCATAGTGATGTTTTCCCATTTCCATTCCAGTAAGAGTAACGGTTGTAACATCCTCTTAGACTTATATCTCACAACCTTAACTTGCTAAAAACCAATCATTGAGAGACTAATTCGATGACATATATTTTTATTCCATCACACCATAAATACTCTTTCATGTCCATGTACATTATTTTTCTTCTAAGGAGAATAGCGAATGAGTAACTATGAGAATCATCCAATAGCTACTTTTTTAATTCTAGTATGGGAAGAATAAAATCTCGGTTTCTGAACCTTATTATTTCATTACAATGAAGGTTGAATTAAGGGGAATTTCTCACATTCTTTTCTAGCACTACATATTTCTTCTAATCCTCATTAATATCCACTTAAATATATGGTGGAGCATTAATTTGATAAACATAATATTTTCCCCCTTACTTCAGAATTTTAAGATCTGTACTTGGAAAATATATAAACATTTTATCTTTTGTGATCCCCATCATCGATAGGCTAGAATGGCCATATTGACTCAAAGAATTTGCCACCTTGTTCTCTTTCCCAGGGTGGTAATTTATTGAGTAGTCATAATTTATAATCAACTCCAACCACCTTCTTTAGTTCATATTCATCTCCTTTTATGTGAAAATATACTTTAAACTTTTATAACCATTATAAATATCACACCTTTCACCATAAAGAAAATTCATCCATATAATTAATTAATAGATTATCACAACTAAATCCAAATAATAAATAGGTTATTTTGATCATGTATTTTCAACTACCGTGAGGCATAAGCTATCACCATATCATTAATCATGAGAACACACCCCAACCCCTTCTTGTATGCATCACTGTATATCACAATCCTTTCTCCACTACAAGGAAGTGTGAGCATAGGTGCACTGGCTAACCTTCTATTTAGCTCTTTGAAATTCTCTTCACGTTCTTTATTTTATAGAAACATAAATCCTTTTCGAGTTAACATGCTGAGTGGATTATATAATCAAAAATAAATATCTCACAAAACATCAATAATATCCATCCAATCCAAGAAAACATCATATCATAGACACTTTTTTTTCTCATCCAACATTCTAAATCTTCTATTTTCGATGGATTTATAGATATAACATATCTTGAGATAACTTGACCCAAAAATGAATCATTCTGAAGCCAAAATTCACACTTGGTAAATTTTTCATAAATCTACTCTTTTATTAGGGTCTTAAATAAAATTCTCAATTGGTCTTCATGTTCTCCCTTTCTCTTCAAATAAATATGAATATAATCTATAAAGACTATCAAAAATTGATCAAGATAGTATCTAAAGAATCTATTCATTAGATCTATAAATATAGAAGGTGAATTAGTAATACCAAAAAGAATCACTATAAATTCATAGTTTCCATACCTTGTACAAAATTTCATCTTTGGTATATCATCCTTCATGAACCTTAACTGATTATATACCGAATGAAGATCAATCTTGGAAAAGTAATGAGCTCCACATAGTTGGTCGAATAAATCAATAATGTGAGGAAGAGGTTATTTGTTCTGGATAGTGAACTTGTAAATATCTCTACAATCAATACAGAGTCCCATTGACCCATCATTATTATTGAAAAAAATAACTATTTCTCCCCAAGGTGATTCACTAGGGCATATGAATACCTTATAACGATTCTCTTGGAGTTGATTCCCCAATTTTGGAAACTCAATTGGGTCCATTCTATAATATGTCTTTGAAATAATAATAGCACCCATTATGAGATCAATTGAAAACTTAACTTCATGATTTAGTGGAAGATCAGGAAATTACTATAGAAATATATCATCAAAATGTTATACAATGGGCATTTTTAAAATCATGAGTTTATCTGCAACTATTTGAGATAAATAACCTTCATTTATTAGAATCAAAACCCATATGATGGTAGAAATTTCTATTAGAATGTTATATTCATCATTGCATTGATAGATGATCATAGATTGATTTGGAATTTGAAATGTAACTTCCTTTCCTTGGAAAATTATATGATCTCCCTATAAATAAATCCAATGCATGCCAAGAATCACATAAAATTTCACTATAGGAAGGATCAAATGATTTTCAGGAATAAATTTCCCACAAACATCAACCAGAGAATAATTATAAAATTTTTATGTGACTATTGTGCCAATCAGAGGCATTGAAACCAACTAAACATCTAATTATTGATGTAATACGACGATAAAATTAAGAAAATTCTTTATAAATAAGAGTGAGTGGATCCAAAATCAAATGAAACATTTTCTACATTAGAGTGGATGGTAATTGTACCTTTCATCACTTCATTATCATACTCCTTATCGCCAAAAGTGATGTCATGTGGCCTTCTTTTTCTTTGTACTTAAGATTTTTTTGACATCAATCATCATTAATAACCCTTGGATTCGGTCATTGATTTTCATAATTCCCCATTTTCTTTCACTTATCGAACTGAAGTGTTGGAGGTGCATTCTGTGTAGCTTTTTGTTTGTTCGTATAATTAGACATCTTTTTCCCATCACATTATAATTCAAGTGCTCAATGACCTTATTTTCCACACTAAAAACATGTAAGAGTCCATTTAAGAAAATTTCCTCCATATTTTCATTCACACATTGATCATAAGGGACAACTCATATTTTTCTTAGTGTTATCTTTAGATTTTCCATTGAATTCCATTTTATCTTCTTATCAAATCCATAGGATTGATGGGTTACTCTAATCTCCATATCAACCTTGAGAGAACATTTAATGATTTCCTCATAGATATTAATGGCCATTACCGATGATTACCATAGAAGACTTCATTTTATGCCACTATAGAATCGATCAATTTTAATCTCATGTTAGATAATAATTCTAGAATCCTACCTTGAATGTATTGTAAAATTTTCTTTATAGTTACCAACAGATTCATCATACTTTTTCTTAAGTTCAAGGAACTCCTTCTATATATTTTTTGAAGAATATGAGGTATGTACTTATTAAAAAATTATTTATTGAACTCATCTAATTCCATGGGATCAATTTCATCTATTTTCCATGTATTCTTGATAATATTCCACCATTGATATGTTTCTCCCTCCAAATGATACACTGCTAAGATGACATTATCATGTTCAAAACATTTTTGAATATAAAATATCTTTTCATTTCTACTGATCCATTGTTCAGCCACTAATGGATCATAAGACTCATTGAATGAAGGTGGATGCTACCTCATAAAGGACTTAATAGAACGTTTCTCTCTCCTTTTCTCGTTTGGAGGTCCATCATGATTCATAGATCGATAAATTTGTGTGAGCATGGATACAATATTTTTTATTCTAGCTCTCATTACATTTGGATACATAGGGGGACAGTCATTTCATTTCCAATAACATTCAACATTAAAGAATTTCTTTCAGGTTCTAGTCATTGACTAAAACAAAGAAGCAATGTGAGAGGAACTCTAATAAGAATGGGAAAACAACATAATGAAGAATAAAATTACATTTTAAAATACATTAGGTTTTATCCTAGGTCAATAATGTTCATTTCCAAAACACTAGGATTGTAACCTATATTCAGAAAAATCATTAGGGTTCTTACTAAGGCTTTCTCATCCTAGTTTCTAGAGGTTAACTATAACTTTACATAAATACCAACTATAACAACCCATACATTACATACATTGATATTAATACAAAATTGATGTAGATTCATTTGGACATATAAAAAATACATGATAGGACCGTATAGATAGAGTGTCTTTAGAATTTGGGATACAAAAGCAATTGGTTTATAAAATATCTACATTGTCTTCCACTTATTTCTTCATAACTAGACTCCTTTCTGTCATAGCATACTTAATACATTTCATCATGAAATAGGGAACAGAAACATATTTAAGGGTGATCTAAAATTCTTAGTAAGGGTATTTAAGTAAAATATCAATCATATCATAATCATAAGACATAAGAACATAACACTTTAAAATCTTACCCTGCATAGGAAGTATCGTGATATCATGTCATGGGATAAAATTTAATATGAATCAATGAACATAATCCCATAAGTAAAAACATAAGGAAATATGTTTTTTGGAATAAAAATATGTATTGAAAATTATTTCCATATTAGCCACGACTCATAGACAAGACCATCAGAGCAGACAATGTCCATTACTAACCTGAGTTCACTTTTCATTCCAGCCCTATATTACAAAACCAGATTCACTTTCCATTCTAATCATGTCCATCTCATTATATATAAATCTTTACCTAATTCATTGGAGGGAGATATAGATCCCTAAAATCTCATAATTAAATTATTCATACATGTTCCACAAAACCATACACCATTCACCATAACATAACCTAGGGAATAAAGAAATGGGTTTCTTAAACATCATTACATCATAATATAATCCATATAGGATAAATGGATTTAAAAAATAATAATTCCATATTAAAAACAATCAACTAAATGTAATTATAGGTATATAAACATAACCCTATTTAATAGTATATGGAAAATTATTTTTATAAAACACTTTGGCTAAATTCCAGAGTACAATATACTTTGATCTTCAAAAATGTTTTATATTCTCTAAATACTGTGAAATTTTAAATGAATAAAATTTAATTGAACTTAAACATGAAATATTTTAGAGTAATATTCATGTATATAAATAATTATTAAGACTTAAATATCCATTCATGTCATATAAGTTAAAAAACATTCTTTTGGTACTCTTTCCAAAAAAGTTAAAAAGTACCTCATATGGAAAATAAAAGAATGGTTCCTTCCATACCATTTAATAGAAATTAAAAAATTGGAAAAAATGACTTTAATAATAGTATAATAATATAAATAATATTATATATTTATGAAACATGTATTTCGATGATAAATATACCCTATTAAAAACTCACATATGAACAATCTTATAAAATAATGAGATTGGGAAAATATCCCTTACATTATGTCTGATATTCTTCATATGTATGTAAACCACATAAATAATGGTTATATTATATTATTCAATTATACCATAAGAATATTCATATTTATGATATCATATATGATCCTATTATATCATTTTGTAACAGTGTTTCAATATTTTCATTATTTCGGGTGTTAACTGCTTCATTTTCACATTCCGGTTTTCCATATAAGTCATATTTATTTTTTTAGGATTTATTTTATTCATATAAAGAATGAAATTATGTTCATAATTATTAATTTTACCTACCATATAAATTTTATAATCATTCTTGAACTAATAATGTTGAGAATGAATCTCACCGCGTTGTGGAGACGGTAGGTCGTACGTACGCACGAGAAACGTTTTCATTCCCTTTTATGGTTAAATGGTATGGAACAGGACTGTATATTAATTATAAAGAATAATATTAATGTTATTATCATTATTTAAATCCATTATACCCATACTTATACCCATCCAAATTATGTATTTTTGAATAACAGATTACACCACGACATGGAGATGATAAGTTGTATGTATTCACGAATGGGGATATTATTATTAATAGGATGGGTAAAAGGTGGTATATGTTTCTCCAATAACTATAGTAACATATTATAATGTATAAAATACTATGTTTATTTCTTTATTATGTAAACAACATAATGAGGTTATGTAGAGGAAGAAAAGAATTTTCAAAGAGGTGATAAAAAAATTACCTATTTTTCAAGTATAACCTTTTCATTTTCACCAAAGGCCTCCTTAGGATGGGTTTTATCCAATATTGTTCAATCTAGGATTAATTGAGGGATTTGGGGAGAGAAAAGGGATATGGTTTGGCCGAGAAAAATAGATTAAGAGGTGTGATTAAAATAGAAGGAGAGGTGTCCTTTTATAAGAGAGGGGAGGGATACCTTTGGAAATACCAAAACTATTAAATTACAAAAGAATAATTTTTTTTGATTCAAATGCCTCCAAAGTTGATTATATAGAATATTAGATAAGGATAGGTAGAAATACTTTCAATCAATAAAATGTAGCCATGTTTTTGTTTTATTTTTAACCATATCATTTTCATTTATCCTTATTTAATCTATTTGATTTTAATTGTGGTAATATATTGTAAATATTTAATGGGAATAAATATTTACTTATATTTTGTTAATTTACCATAAATGGATATTTTATTAAATTTTATACCTTATAATTATCAATTTGTAATATTTAAATATTTTTAATATTTTTAAATAATTTAATTAATTTTTTTTTGTGAAGTCCCATAATTTCCATGTAATTTTTTTTAAATATATGGGAATTTTTTGAGTCTGAGAAAATTGATGGCATGTGATTACAAGGCTTGGAGTGCCCGGAATGAATTTATGAACTTTTTTTTCAGGTATGTTCAGTAAACGTGTGAGCAGATTTTTCTATCTTTTGAAATGGTGCTCAGAATTGAAATCTGAGGGCACCATTGAACTCACAACCCTATTATTCACTTACGGATACCTTGACCTTGACCATAGTGGGTCGAGATTGAAGGATAGATTTTGGGTTTTTTGTGAAGGAATAAAATAAAATAAAATGGTGTAACATTTTATTTTATTTTTATTCTGAAACCACCCATGTGGATATTTCACAGGTGGGGACCACATGAACTAAAACCTCCCTTAAGAGGTTATGGAGGTGGGGACCACCGAACCTAACCTCCCATGAGATGTTATGGTGGTGGGGACCACTTGAGGTTTAAAAACCCTGGAACTCCCTCATAAGAGTGGGGGAGCCTCTTAAGCTTCTCCACTTAAATGGTGCCACCCCCCTTAAATTTATTATGCCAACCTATGTAATTAATTAACCCAATTTTAAATTGTGTGAACAATTAAATTGGGGAAACATATAATTTTCGATACTCTTATTTTTGGTGGATTTTGGGGGAGGAGAAATATTGGGAGGATTTTACTTCTTCAACAAAGAACGCCATTGAATAAAATTCTTCAGAAATCTAGTAAGAGGACGACGAGAATGGACGACATCGAAGCGTGGTTTCAGATGTGATGAACATTGGAACTCTCTTCTCCTTTATAGAATTTCTTCTCATGAAAATGTCAATGAACAATCCAAGGTAGGTTTTTATTTGGGTATGATTATTTACGAGAAGTTCTAGGGTTTTTGTTTGAAATTATTCTCTCTTTATGTTCTTGAAACTTCTTCGTAATTAAAGAAGGAATTATAGCCTCTTGCTACCGCTCAAATGCAGAGAGTGCGGGCCAAACAAACATTGCCCATCCTCTCATCAAACATTGTGGTTAATTGTTGATCGCGATGGAGGAATGGCTGCAAACCAAGGTGGGCCACGAGAACGGCGGCTAACACTACCATCGGCCGAGATGAGGGCGACAGTGGAATGGCGCTGTCCAGCGGCAGCCGTTGCCCAGCGCCCTCCAGACCCCGCTGCACCAGCACCCTCTGGCCTCTATGCCCCGCGACACCACTATCCTGTGGCCTCTGCACCTAGCTGCACTGCCTCCCCGCATCCTCCGTGCCATCCGCGGCTGGGCTACCGCCCTCCGTGGCCGGCCCGACATCCCACAGACAACCCGCCACAGCCCCGAGGCCTGACCGCTGCCCTACGGCCGGGCCACCACTCTCTGCGGCTGAGCCGCCACCCGCGGCCAGGCCACCGCCTCCTAGCCAAGACACGGCTGAGCCACCAAGACCGAGCTGCCTTGGGCCGGGCCAAGCCAGCCCGCACCATCGCGGCACCCCCGTGGTCGAGCTTCCATCCGCAGCTGAGCCGACCAACGGCCCTCGCCGCCCCATGGCCCCTCACGTCCCTCGCGGCCTAACGGACCACCTAGAGGGCCGGGCCGCACCAAGATCTAGGCTTGACCCAGTGGGCCGGTCTAGGTTGACCCTAACAGGGTCAACCCAGGCCAGGTTAGGTCAGGTCTATCCCAACATGTCGGACCAGTCCCAGACCTGAAACGAACCTTGACATTACTTGGGCCATAACAATGGCACCAGACACTCGATTGACAAATCTTCAGCGATGCGAGAAACCTTTGAGATAGAAGGTCCCTTTGGTATATCCCACTGGAGTTTTTGATAAATTTGGATAATGGTCAGCTTGTATTGAGCATTAATCCAACCAAGACCTCGGGACAAAAGGCTAATAACTCACAGACCGGGTGTCTGAATGATGCGCCGTCTGTTGCCTTGAGACCCCTATTACATGGTTCTCCTTTGAGATACTTTTTTCATGGGACTTTGTGGATGTTGGAGAATTGACTGGTTGTTTTTTGAGTGGATCCTCCTGGGGACGAGTGAGGATAGTGCGGGAACCCAGTAGCTAGATGTGACGGGAAGAATGAAGAGTTATCCTATGTGGGTCAGCTCATAGTGATCTTGTGTGGGTCAGCTCCTAGCGATCCTGTGTGGGTCTGCTTATAGAGATCCTATGTGGGTCAACTCTTAGAGATCCTTTGTGGGTCAGCTCCTAGCGATCCTCTGTGGCTCAGCCCCTATAATCCTTTGTGGGTCAGCACCTAGAGATCCAGTGTGGGTCAGCTCCTAGAAATCCGGTGTGCGTCAGCACCTAGAGATCATGTGTAGGTCATCTCCTTTCGATCCTGTGTGGGTCAGCTTCACTATAGAGTAATATGATTCAATAGTTATATCAAATAATCTCTACTACAGTACTTATGTTATACCAGGAATGAGATGAGTTCGTACCTGGGTGGTAATTTCCATCGTGGTAATACCATGGTGGTATTCTTCTGTGTGGTGTAACTGTGTGCTACTTACCTTTGTGTTTTTCCTTCCTTTGTGGAACAGTTGAGATTTGGGATTCTGTGTTGGACCCTATGTTTCCACATGACTGAGATGGGTATACATGATAACATAGGTATATGTATGGGCATATACCTAAGTAGGGTTGAAAGTTGACTTCTTGCTCTGAGGTTTAACTAATGTGGATTCTGTGAGAACTTAAGGGTCTCGGGGTCTCTACTGAGTATCATTATACTCAACCCTGCATGGGAAATACCCACCCCATGATGTGTTTGGTGAAGAAGATCGACAATGTTGATCGAGACTAAGGGTACTAAGACTGGATGATGCTCGGAGGAGGACCTTACTACGAGTCAGTACACGGAGGAGAAAGATGAACGTGGAGTGATGAGGAGGCGATCTGTACCTACCCTTTAGGTAGGAACCTCGGATAAAGACCCAAAAACTGTATTTATTTTTTCTCCAGTTTACTTGTACTTTAAGTTTATTGTACATTCCAGTTGGGCTTGTATTCTGGATCCTTTTTCTTACTATACTCACTATGTTTACTATTTAGTTTTCTTGTGTTTGTATCTTGATATGTGCTTGGTTGCGTGTGATTACAGGTTATAAAGGAAATGTATTCCCTCTTTTTGGGATTATACCTTTAGGTGCTAGTCTCTAGCCTTTGGCCAATGGAAGGCAGGCATGGGGTAGTCACGGCACGAGCCCCGAGGGATGGGTCGTTACAATTTATATAAAATATCAATAGGGACAATTTTGAAACTGTTCATTTCATTGATTTTAAATAAAATTCACATAGAAAATAACTTCTAAAAAACATTTATTATAATCCAAACATGTCATAATCCTCTATAAAATTCATGGAGAAACAGAATTAATTCAAATTATATTTCTTTTCATACTATTAAAATCATTTATTTTATATTTCCATTAATAAAATAATTTCTGCATCACTATTAGGCCACCGTAATAGTAATTATTTTATTTCTAAAGACTATAAATAAATTTCTATGATGTATATAATTCTTTCAGATTTAGATAGAATATATATTGTCTATATTATCGTCTTGTTATCCATATATTAAAATTAATATACTTATATAAAATTAAATTGTGACATTTTGTCACATTCATTGATTTTATTAAATTAATGTCATATTAATGGGAAAATGGACATTAAGTGATTCCTTTCAGAAACATATATTATAAGGGTATAATTTCATCATCTAATAGGATTTTGAAATGTTTTAAGGTAATTTTATAATATTATTTTTACCTTTTATTTTCCGGTTTACCTTCAACCATGGTAATAAAAATAATTACCCATATTACTATTCATAATGACCAAAAATAAAATTAACCTCTTAAAATAATTTGGAACTAATGATTCCAAATATGGTTTCTATTTTTAAAAATTCATAACACAAAAGTTGCAGTGAAAAATTTCAAATCCATCCGGTTGTCTGAATGAGAGAATGAGTTTTTAAAAGTTAAAACATTGCAAAATATTAAAGTATTTTTACATATGAATTAAATGTAAAATTAATTCTGATGAAATATATTATAATTATTTGTAAAAATATATTCCATTTATACTTTAAAACCACTAAATATTTTAACATAACCATATAAAGTATTTTAGTGAAAAAAGATTTTTTCTCTTAAAATTTAGTGTATTTTTATTATTCATTAAAACATTAAAGTTATCAGAGAAATATCAAAAATGAATCCAAAGTAAATTTTTATATCCTGCTTCAAAATAAAATGTTTATTTTGTCATATAAAAATTATTAATGTGTCAAAATATTAATTTTAAAGTGGTTTTCCATTGAAAGGCATAAAATTACCCTATAGAAATAGGTTTTTATATATCAAATAGGGTTTATTCATACCCTATTACTAAAATATCAATTGGATGAATATAAAAAATATATTATGAAGTATATAACATATATATTTATCATTAATTTCAAAAAAAAATTAATTCACTCAATAATATAAATTTCAAATTGATTATTATTTTTCTAAAATAATTTATTGTCAATGAATTCACAATGCATTTTCATTCGTTATTTATACTTTTTTCCCACTAAACTAACAGCTAGGATATAATGGTAATTTTATTCTAAGTGCGTCTCATGATTCTTTTAAATTCAAAATTGCGTGAAATGCAAGCTATTAAATAATAAAAGTTATTTAATGAAAATATTTCCTAAAACACACTGGTGTTATATGTTACCCCCCTTAAACTGAATTTCACCCTATAAATTCATCACATGGTAACAAACAGATAAGGAAACATCTCCCTCAAAATATCCTTGATTTCCCATGTTGCTTCTCCATATTTTGGGTTCTTCCATAAAACATTAACCAAGTGAGTGATCTTGTTTTGAATAACTTTTTCTCTACTATCCAGAATCTCTATGGATTTTTCTTCATAAGAATGATCTTACTCTAGTGGTATGACTTCTCAGTTTAGTACATGTGAAGGATTTGGTAAGGAATTTCAATGGAGAGATAGATGGACCACATCATGAACTTTTGAGAGATTTGGTTAAAACACCAATTGGTAATATACCTTCCCGACATGATTGAGAATTTAAAAAGGACCAATATATCTAGGGATTGACATTACCTTCTTTCCAAATGTCATTATGCTATTCTAGTGAGACATTTATAAAAACACATTTTCACCCACTTCAAACTCTATGTCTTTTCTTTAGTTGTCAGTGTAACATTTTTGTCGACTCTGAGGTGCTCTTATACGTTGTTGAATAGATCTGACATTTTCTACCATTTTATCCCCAAGATCAGGTCCAAATAGATTTCTTTCCCTAATATTATCCCAGCAAGTTGGAGTTAATAACATATTTCCATAGAGGGATTCATAATGATCAATCTAAATATTTTAGTGAACAATATTATTGTAAGAAAATTCCACAAAAGGTGGATTTTGATCCCAAACACCTTTTAAATCCATAGAGCACTCTCTCAACATGTCTTCTCGGTTTAGAATTGTCCTCTCAAATTGGATTTTTGTCTAAGGATGATAAGTAGTGCTGAATGTTAACTATGTATCTAGAGCATACTGAAGACTTCTCCAAAACAAAAAAAATAAAACTTCGATCCCGATCAGATATAATGGAAAGTGGTACTCCAAGAAATCTTACCACTTCTTTTACATATAACCTAGACTATTGATCAAGAGATAAATCCTCTCTAATATCAATGAAGTGTTCTGACTTCATAAGATGATCAAATATAACCCAGCTAACATTATTGAATTTATGTTTCTGGAATTATGATAACAGAGTATAGAGTTGTGTTTTCCCATTTCCATTCTGATATGGGTAATGGTGGTAACAATATCTTATACTTGTGTCTATCAGCCTTAACTTTCTTAAAAACCAAACATCATGAGACATATTTGGAGACATATCTTTTCATTCCATCCCACCAGAAATATTGTTTTATTTCACAGTACATTTTCTGCTTCTAGGGTGAATAGAGAATGTAGAACTTTGAGTTTCCAATAGCTCCTTCATTAATTTTGGTATGGGAGGAATAAAAAAGTATTTCATGAACCTTATTATTTTATCACAATCAAGGTTGAATTCAGGAAATTTTATCACCTTATTTTGTAGCTCTACGTATTTCTTCTAAGTCTCCTTAATATTAAATGGTATAGATAGTTGAACATTCATTTTTGGAAGATAATATTTCCCCCCTTCCCTTAAAATTTCTATATCCATCATTTGGAAATCCATAAACATTGGATATTTGGTGATCATTATCATGGATAGGCTAGAATGGTCTTTTAAACTCAAAGTATCTTCCACCATGTTTGATTTCCTAGGGTGGTAAAATATTTACAATTGTAATCTTTAATAAAGACCAACTGTCTTCTTTGGTGTGTATTTATCTCATTTTGTGTTAAAATATACTTTTAAATTTTACGATCAGAATGAATATCACACCTTTAAACATAAAGATATTGTATCCACATATTTAATGCAAATGTTACCATAGCTAACCCCAAATCATGAGTTTGGTAATTTTTCTCATGAATTTTCAACTGTCGTGAGGCATAAGCTGTAACCATATCATTTTTTCGGAGAACACATCCCAACCCCTTCTTGGATGCATCATTGTAGATCACATACCTTTCTACACTACAAGTGTGGCCATATGTGCACTGGCTGTCCTTCATCTTAGTTATTTGAAATTCCCTTCACATTCTTCTGTACATTGGAATTTAACTCCTATCTTATTCAAGTAGGTGAGTGAATTATATAATCATGAAGAATCATTCACAAAATATCTGTAATATCACACCAAACCAAGAAAACATTGGATCATATTCACAATTTTTGGTCACTTCTAACATTCAAGAAATTTTATTTATTATGGATCCATATATATCCCATATCATGAGATAATGTGACCAAAAAATGAAACTTCTTAAATCCAAAATTCACACCTGGTAAATGTTGCACAAATCTTATCTTTTCTCAGGGTCTTCAGTATAATTCTCAAGTGTTCATCATGTTCTTATTTAGTCTTTGAATAGAAAAGAATATTATCTATAAATACTAACAAAAATAGATCAAGATAGACTCTAAAGACTATATTCATTAGATCCACAAAGATAGCGGGGGCATTAGTAATACCAAAAGGCATCACGATAAATTCATAGTGTCCATACCTTGTACAAAATGTAATATTTGGTATATCCTCTATCTTTACCCCTAATTGATGATATCATTAATGAAGATCAATCATAAAAAAGTATTGAGCTCCATGTATTTGTTTTAATAAGTCATCAATGTGGGGAAGTTGATATTTTTTCTTGATAGTGAAATGGTTATGTTCTCGATAATGAATGCAAAGTATCATTGATCCATATTTCTTCTTAACAAACAAAATATGTTCTCCCCATGGAGACAAAATAAGGAATATTAATCCCTTATCAAGATTATATTGGAGTTTCTTCTTCAATTCCCACAACCCAGTTGGAGCGGTTTTATAAGGTTTCATTGAAATAGGTATAGCACCTGATATGAGATTTATTAAAATCTAAACTGTACAATTTGGTCGAAGACTAATAAATTCCTCCAGAAATATGTCATCAAACTCCTTTTCAATTGGAGTTTTCATAATCATGAGTTTCTCCCCAACCATTTTAGATAAATAACCTTATATTATAGGAATCAAAACCCATAAGACGGATGAAATTTCTATTGGAACGATATATTCATCCATATATAGATAGATGATCATAGATTGATATGGAATATGAAATGCGAATTCCCTACATTTGAAATTGATATGTGATCCCTATAGGGAAATCAAATTCTTTCAAATAATCACATAAAATTCCACTATAGTAAGGACCACAAAATTTTCAATAAGTACTTTCCCTGCAAATTCTACAAAAGAAGAATTATAAACTTTTAATGCAACTTTTGTGCCATTAGGAATCATCCCAATTAACTCAACATCTAATTATTAAGGTAATATGATGGAACCCTTAGAATGTTCATTTGAAATAAAAGTGTTGGTGGATTGACAATCAAATAAAACATTTTCTATTTTAGATTGGATGGTAAGTGTACATGTCACCACATCATTATCGTACTCTATGTCTCCAATAGTGATTGCATGTGAATTTTATTTGTATTTGGATTTAAGAGTTCTTTAAAATAAATCATCAATAATAATCCTTATATTTGGGATTTTATTGTCAAAATTCCCCATTTCCTTGCACTTATATCATTGAAGTGCAGGAGGTGAATTATGTAAAGGTTTTTCGTTGTTCGCATCATTAGACATCTTTTTTCCATCACAATAGAATTCATCTACATGGGAACCGTAGTTTCCAAACATAAAATATTTATTAGTCCCTTTGAGAAAATTTACACCATGTTTCTTTCCACACTTTGAGCGTAAGGGAAAACTCATATATTTTCAATGTATTATTTAGATTTTCCTTTGAATTAAATTTTTCTTTTCTTATCAAATCAATCAGACTGATGGGTTACATCATTATACATCTCCACTTTTAAAGCACATAAAACTATTTTCTCATAGCTATTAAATTCCCTTATGGCTAATTCTCTTCAGAGACTTGCTTTTTAGACACTAAAAAATCAATCAAATTTACTCTCAGGTAGGATAATAATTCCAGAAGAATACCTTGCAAGTCTGGTAAATTTTTTTATTAGGTACCAATGAATTCATAATACTTTTGATTAATTTCAAAAAAATTTATCTTCATATTTTTTTTTGAAGAATATGATGAATGCACTTATTAAAATATAAGTCCTTGGACTCAATTTCATCACTTTTCCTTTTATTCTTGATAGGATTCCACAATTTATCATCTTCACCCTACAAGTGATAGACTACTAAGATGACATTATCATGTTTAGAAAATTGTAGAAATGAGAAAATATTTACAGTTGTACTAATCCATTTTTCATCCACTAAAGGCTTAGAAGACCGGTTGAATGAATGTGGGCACTACCTCATGAAGTATAAAATATAATTTTCTCCCTCCATTTCTTATTTGGAAGTCTTGAAATATTCATAACTTCAGAAAATTGTGTGATCATGGCTACATGATATTTCATTCCAACTCCTATAACATTTGTTTACTCAGGGGTGAAATCATTTTATTTCCCATTTCATTCAACATTAACTAGGTTCCTTTGGGTTACAGACATTAACTAAAACCAAGATTAATAGCGTGATTAAAACTAATCATAACAGGGAAACCACATAATCAAGAGTAAAATTTTAATTTAGGACACATTAGGTTTTATCCTAGGTTATTCACGGTCATTTCTAAAACACTAGGATTATATCCTATATTTAGTCATATCCTTTGGGTTCTTACTAAGGCTTTATTATCCTATTTTCCATAGGTTAACTATACCTTTCCTTAGATACCAACTATAAGGACATATAATTTTAATATATTGATATTACTTCAAAATTTATGTACATTCATTAGAAAATATTATAAATCCATTACATAACCATATAGGTATAGTGTCTTTAGAAAGTGGAGAACATAAAAAATGGTTCATAAAATATCTACATTGTCTCCAGCTTATTTCTTCATAACTAGAATCCTTTCTGATAGAGCTTAATAAATACCATTATTCATGACGTTTGGAAAGGAAAAATATGAAAGGGTGAGCTAAAATTATCATTACAGGTACACAGGGTAAATATCAATCAAATAATAATCAAAAGACATAAGAACATTATGTTTTAAAATCTTATACTGAATATGAAATATCATGTTATCATGTGATGGGATTTATGTACATAAGAGTTAATGGAAATAACTCCAAAAGTCATAACAGAAGACATGGAGCTTTGTGGAATACACACAATCATATAAAATCATATCCATATTAACCAAGGCTCATATCCAAAACTATCATACCTGACAAAGTCCCTTACTGAACCAGATTTACTTGTCATTATCTCCCTGAATTACCGAACCGAATTCACCTGTAGTTCTATTCATCTCAATCTAATGAGATATAAATCATTACCCAATTAATTGAAGGACGATATAGGTTCCACCCATCTCATAATGAAATCATTCTTACATGTTCCACAAAAACATAAAAAATTCACCATTGAAAACCCGATGGAAAAAAGGGTTTCTTAAACATCATTCCATCATTAAATATTCCATATAAGATAAATGGATTTCATAAAAATAATTAAATGATAAAAAATAAAATAAAAGTAATAAAAGGGATAGAAACGTAACCTTATGTCATCTTAGATGGAAAATAAATCTGATAAAAAACATGGGCTTAATTCCAAAGGAAAATACCCTTTATTCTTGAAAAATGTTTTCGATTCTCAAAATGCAGTGAAATTTTAAAAGAAAAGAATTTAGTTTAAAATAAACATCAAATCATGTAGAGGATGATTCATGGAAATAAGGAATAATGGAGACATAAAAATATTTTCATTCTGAATAAGTTAAAAATAAATTTTGATCGTACTCTTGCTAGAAAAGTCAAAAAGTACCACGTTTGGAAAACAAATCAAAGATTCCTTGCAATTGATTTAATAAAAAATCATAGATGGGAAAAATTGAATTTATAAAATAGTCTAAGAATAAAAATAATATTATATATTTTGGAAACATGGATGTGGTTAATAAATATATCCTAGTAAATACTTATATATAATCAATCTCAAAAAATAATGAGATTGTGAAATTATCACTTACCTTAGGTTTGATATCCTTTATATGTATCCAAAACTTCTTTATAATGGTTAATGTATGATATTAAATTATAACATAACCATTTTTTTATTTTTTTATTTCATATATGATCATATTATATCATTTTGTTTATTGTGTTTCAATATTTCCATTATTTCACTTGTTAACTACTTCATTTTTGCATTCCTATTTTTCCATGTGAGTCACATTATTTTTTCTTAAGATTTATTTTACTCATGTAAAAAATTAAATTAAGTACATAATTATTATTTTTACTCATCATATAAATTTTATAATTATTCATGAATTTTTAAAGAGGAGAGTGGATCTCACCACATCGTGGAGACGGTAGGCCATACGTATACACGAGCGACAATATCATTCCCTTTGATGGTTAAATGGTATGGAATTGGATGGTATATTAATTATAATGAATAATAATCGTGTTATATTTATTTTTTAAATCCATTATACACATAATTATACCCATCGAAATAAATTATTGTTGAATTACAGATTACACCACGGTATGGAGACAGTGAGTTGTACGCACGCGCACATGATGATATTATTATTCTTAGGATTGATAAAAGGATGTATAGGTTTTTCCCATAACTATAGTAACCATTATAAATGTATAAGATACTGTATTTATTAATTTATTATATAAATAATATAATAAGAGGATGTAGAATAAAAAAATAATTTTGAAAGTTGTGATGAAACAATTACCTCATCTCCGAGTATCACCATTGGATTGGCACAAAAGTCCTCCTTATGATGGATTTATTCCCAAATTGTGGCCTCTCGTATGAATTTCGGGAAGATGGGAGAGGAAATTGGTAGAGTTTGGTCAAGAAAAAGAGCTTTATAAGTGTGATAAAAATAGAAGGAGAGGTTCCCATTTATAATATTGGGGAGGGGCACATTTTTAAAGAACAAAACAATTAAATTAATGTAAAATAATTGTTAGATTAAAATGAATCAAAAGTTGATTATATATAATATTATATGTGTATGGGTATAAATACTCTCAACCAATAAATTTTAGAAATTTTTTGATTTTATTTTAAACCTTATCATTTTAATTTATCCTTATTTAATCTATTTAATTTTAATTTTAATAATATATTTTAAATATTTAATTATCATCAAAATTTTCTATTATGATTTTAATGGACCATAAATGGAAATTTTATGAAATTTTAGACTGTATAATAATAAATTGAGAATTTTCAATATTTTTAAGATTTTTAAATAATTTAATAAAAAAAAATTTTATAAAATATCAACAGTGCCAATTTTGACACTATTCATTTCATTGATTTTAAATAAAATCTCAAAAAAAGATAACATTGATGGAAACAAATAATATAATAAAAATATTCCATTATCACCTATAAAATTCATGTACAACATTAATTAATTCAAATTATAATATTTTTTATATTTTTAAAATCAATTATTTGATATTTCTATTAATAAAATAATTTATGCATCACTATTATGTTATACATAATGTTAATTATATAATTTATAAAAATTATAAAACAATCTCTATGACGTATGTAATTATTTTATATTTCTAGAGACTATATATAGTTATTATTATCTCCTACTTAACTATATATTAAACTTATGATACATATATAAAAAGAAAGTGTGACATTTTTTCACATTCATTGATTTTTATAAAATTAATGTCATATTCTGGGAAAAGTGGTCATTATGTGATTAAATTTAGAAAAAATAGATGATAATGGTCTAATTTATTCATCCAATAATATTTTGAAAGGTGTTAAGGAAATTTTATGATATTATTTTTACCTTTAATTACTTGCTTACCTTTAACCACAATAATAAAATAATTACCAATGTTACTATTCATAATGCCCAAAAATAGATTACTCCAATTAACATAATTTGGATATAATTATTCCAAATATGGAGTATATTTTTAAAATTTTAAAACATATAAGGATCAGTAATTAATTTAAAACATATCCCATTTTTGGAATGAGTGAATGTGTTTTTAATGGTAAAAAAATTGTAAAAAATTGAATTTTTTTTACATTTTAATTCAATGTAAACTTAATGATAATAATATAAATTATAATTAATGAAAAATATATATTCTATTTATAATTTAAAACCACTCAATATTATAAATTAACCATATTATTTATTTTGATTAAAAAATATGTTTTATCTTAAAATTTATTGTATTTTTACTATTTATTTAAACATGAATGTTATCAGAAAAATATCAGAAATTTTTCCAAAGTAAATATTTATATCTCTCTTCCAAAAAAAATTTTATGTTATCATATTAAAATTATTAATGTGAAAAAATCATAATTTGAAAGTGGTTCTCCATTCAAAGGTGTAAAATTACCCTTAAAAATAGGTTGTTATATATCAAATAGGGTTTATTCATACCCTATGACTAAAATATCCATTGGATGAATATAAATAATATTTTATTAAGTATATAAAATATATATTTCTTATTAATTTCATTACTAAATATAATTCACTCAATAATAATAATATCTAATTGATTTATATTTATCATAAATAATTGATAGCCAATTAATTCACAATGCATTTTCATAAGATCGTTATACATATTCCCACTAAACTAACAACTTGGATATAACAGTAACTTTATAATAAAGGTCATATCAATGTTCATTTAAACTCACAATTTCATGCAACATAAGATACTAAAGAATAAATATTATTTAAAGAAAATATTTCATAAAAACATATGGGTGTTACATTTTACACAAGAGTCCCTTTAGAAATATGGTGGTAAACATTATGGTCGATCCATTAGAAGATTATAATGATCATATTCTTGTTTAGATTCATCCACTGCACTTTCATGGTGGAATCAGGGTTGACTCCCTTATTCTCAATGGGTAAAAAGGATCATTCACATTAAGAAGATATTTCATTCCATAATTACAAATGGAGTAGTTCAAAGGAGACAACATCATCAAACCTACTGAGGATGGTCCCTTAATTTAATTTCAATTATATAAAATTTGGAGCATATTTTAGGAAAACAATTTTCAATTTTGTGTCTGTAATGGTAAAAAATGGTGCCATCACCTCCTAGATTGTTGAAATGATCCACCGATTGATCATGATTTGACCAAATTGTTACGGAAACACTAGGAGTGACAACATCAGAATAGGTCTACAAAATAAAGAAAATAGGAAGAATAGACAATAAAAATTAGCACAATGAATTATTTGTTTCATGAAATTATCCCAACCATCATAGAGAGGTTGTAATATCAATAGTTTCATGTGAATAATTATAGGGATTATCTCAGAGTATCTAACAGAAAGAAACCCCAGTTAGAAATGGTCCATTTAAGAAGACAAATCATTATTCCATGAATTACACAGAAAGTCCTACATACTTCAATGAAAGGTGTCGAGATGTCTACATAGCTACAGTTCGACGACCCCTTAAGACCAAGATGCGACAGTGGACAATAATTGGAAGTCTGAGGAGTTAAAATACTTTAGTTTCCAATGTCCGACTTGCTACAACATTCATGACAAAGTACAAACTTCTACAATTCTGTGTCAGTGTTGGTTGGTAAGATTTGCTATAATGGTGAGAGTTTCCATAGTACACCCAAATTTGGGAAAACTACCTTCAACCCCCTGACCCCAGTTGTAGGGGTGAATTTCCACTTCAACCCCCAGTTACATCACCTCATAGTTCAACCCATGGAGTTGTGACCTAGTGCGCTGTATAAGATAAACAATTCCACCCAATGAAATCCATAGAAGAGCTGGGTACACCAATCCAACAAAAATCAGTGTGAACAGTTGATATTGGACAATGAGATGGTGCTAATGTGGTGAATCAGGGTAGCTTCTGAAATCTCACCGGAAATGTTGTCGGTGCTAGAATAGTACCACCTTATACAACAAGGGGGTATTGTGTCACCTGAACTATGAAAAAACATTAATCGAGCATAGGGAGTTTGTTTTACCCCCATTTGGAAATTTTTAAGCCATTGTAATCACCTCAACATAATCTTTTTGAATATTCATTCAAAACACAATTCTTAGAAAATTTAATTCTTCTAGTCATCAGAAAATCTCCACTACACACCATCATTTCATCGCAACATTCTCTGATAAAACTTTTTGTGATTAACTGATTTTAAAGAGAGATTAATTGAATAATAAAATTTAATGAAAATGGGATTCATTTACCAATGAATAAGGATAACAAAATCATTCTCTCAACACCCCTCTTGGTACAAATGGAGATCTCAAAGGATCACTTTCAGATACAATATAATTTTCTTTTGCATATGATGATTGCTGAATCCACCATGACCCTCCTTAAATAGGCATGGATGGAGGTGTCCTGTTTGAAACAACACCCCCAATAACCCCCACCAATTTCCACCTACCTTCATCCTTGGCCTCCTACGCATTTAACATTTATAGAAGCCAATACTAAAGTAGTCAAGGGGTTGGTTGGTTTGGTGTACCAGACACCTACCATGGAAGCTCAAAATCTCCATCAATTCTCCCCATCTATCTAATATCCATTGGATATTATTAAAATTAACAAATTCTCCCAATAAACAACCATTTTCAACATATCCATTAGGTTTTCTTCTTGTGGACCTTCACAAGTTTGATGAGTTGATGACCCACAAATTCTTGTATTGAATGATAGAAAATGTCGATTTCCTTTGTCTGAGAATGGTACATAGAGTAATCGCTCAAGTCCAAAGTACATTGACAACAATAATTAACCTTATACACATTGTTCATGAAGTCATTATTATAGGGAAAATTCATTATTCACAACATCTTTTTACAAAATATTTGAAGATGTAATATACTCGACTTCTGTCATGGATAAAGCGGCACATTTTTGAAAACATGACAATCATGATATAGATCCTCCTAAAAAATAATGACGTATCCTGATGTATAATTTATAATATCATGACTTGGTTCATTATTTTCTTTCTATGTTAACTATAGGAATGCGTAATCTACCTTCATATAGGATTTCAAACTAGTATTATAATGCAGGTATTCATTTGATATATCTATATAAAGTTGTATATTGAAGAAACCAACATGAAAATTGTTCTCTTAGTTAGTATTTTTTACATTTAGATGAAACAAGGTCTTCCTAGTGGGGAATTTTTTGGAGGATGCAGTGGATTCATACCTTGTTGAGGGAATTATTTTTTGGGGTATTTTTTACTAATTGATTTTGTGGATTATAGAATTTTATAGATAGGTTGATGTAAGATCTCTTTGTTTTTTTTGCAAGGTGTTGTCTTGTATAACAATTTGTCTCTTGATACAAACTCCCCCTTTAAAACATTTTTTTATTTATAAAAAAAGGACCATGAGTTTTCAATCCCATGGTTCATCCTATTTCAACCTCTTTTGAGTGGGGTGTGGGTTTTCTTTGTATTTCCCTTATCTATAACCAGTTGTTATATATTTATATATACTAATTGATATATTTTTGTATTTATTTAGTTAAATATTTCTTCATGTTTATATATATATATATTTATAATAATATTTAATAATATATATATTTATTTACATGTATTTATATGCACACACACACAAATATTATAATACTAAATTATGTTCAATTAATAGTTGAAATAATTAGTGGAGAGGTAATGATATTGTAGAATACAAAAGTGGTCATTGGTTACCTCGATCAAATATATAATTCACTTTGCAGGGAAGACCAATATTGGTGGCCTGAGTGGGTTTGTTAGGCATACTATGTTCGCAAGGGTGGGTTATGGGGGAAATTATATAGGGTAATAATTTTTTAAATAAAATATAAATATTTAAATATATGTTTTTGCTACTCTATTTTCCATGGTATAATATGACATTAAAAAAGATTTTTAAAATAAAATACCACTTTAAAAATCATCATGAAATGACTCATGACATAACAGTCTGTGACATTTTCTAGAAAGCATCATGAATCTTTTAGCAACAGTTTAAACTATTGATAAATGTAAAAAAACAGTTATATTTTTCTTGTAGTGTTGTGAGTATCATTTTAATTTTTTTATTAAAATTTATGTCAGTAATTTCATGTTCTTTGTTGAAGAATTAAATACCTAAATGATGAATTTTGGCTAGATAACTATCCATCATCAGTTCCCCTTGTGTCATTATAGAGATATGCACTAGGGCGTGGTTTTGAAATGGAATTACCCTTGGATCGGGAACCCAACTTGTTTCCTTATGTACCTCTCTCTATATATATTATTTCCTCACTAATAATGACCACCAAAAACATTCATATCAGCTAATATTTTGATGAATATGTCTCAGGGCGACTACATCATGTTGGGGATGGCAAGATGATTCAGATGGCCTTGTACATTGATGAAAAAAGGTGATATTACTCCATCATGGGAATAATGAAGATGACTTGCATGGTCAATAGTGGAGCCATGGAAGTACCTGAAAATATCTGTGTATATAGAGAGAGGGGTTTCTAGTGAAGAAGACAAGATCACATAACATGTATTAATCATGTCCATATTGGTTCCCATTTCAATATGCTACTATGTTTTCATAGAGGAGTTGAATATAACCTGACCTCTAAATTATTAGCCCATATTTTCTCTTGTTTTAATATGGTGAAAAGAGTTTTGGTATGGATATATATATCACACAATGGGTAGTTTCAAACATACACTCTATTGAATATAGAATAGATGACCCAGGTTATAGTGCAACACACACTAAGTCACCCCATTATGTATTCATGGTGTGTGGTTGGAAGTACATACCATGTTCAATTACCTGAACTGGAATGAGATGAGAGAACATATCCATGTTGTCTCTCATGTTAGACTTCTAATTCCCCTTAGTGGACATATTTTATAGTTGGAGATGGTATGACTTAGGTCTTGGTAGTACACACCGTCAATATAACGCCCCAACCCCAGCTACCCAGAGTCGGTGCATTACTTCGTAACATTGGCATGATCACAAAAGATCAAGTCTTGAATGACCGATTAGTTTAGTAGCCTTGGAAACACTAGATACATTCATAAGCCTTACATTACATCATAAAGTGAAAAACTACAATAACAAAGTCTCCATAGACCACACTCATATCATCTTCTGACAATCCCTGCAGGTCATTCATAAAATACTTCTTCACATCCTGGAAAATATTAAAACATTGAAAGGGGTGAGCTCAGGTGCTCAGTAAGGATAACAATATTGCGGAAGCTTTCATAAATAAACATAGAAATTTAAGGAAATTTATAACTAAAACAAAAGCCTTTTAAACATGAACTTCAACATAATATGGAAAAAGTAAAATGATATAATGCCATTCACTTCTTCACATAGATATTCTACTGGTCAAATAATCACATGCGATATCAATAACCACTTTCATAATGAGGGAATGTATAATGCCGGACATTCTGAAACATTTTGTCAAGGCCTCGGCCAAGACGTCTAAAATTATTAAGGCCTCAGCCAAAACCATAAATCAAATTGGGAAAGGGCCTCGGCCAATTCCACGTCTAGTTGTCTCATGAGACCTACCGATGCATCGAGGATCTATAGCGGGCTCCACCCGTCACTTATTAAGTCCAATACATTCCTCATATGAATAGGTTTAAACATATCATAAACCATAACATAATCGTATCACATAAAACATGCATAAAGGAAACATAACATTTCCATATTTCAATCACAAGATATCAATACAACACATTGATATAATAAAAATGCTTTCAAAACCATTTTCAATACCAAAATAAAAGAAAATTATAACATGGTATTTATTTTTCATTAAAAAAAAGGGTATGGCTTGTAGAGGAAGCCGGAACTCAAATAGTGGTCACGGCGGCGGAGAAGTCATTGTCGCCGCATACGTACGACAAAAACATTCCATTTTGTCATTCAGTAAACGCTTCGTATAAAAAAGATTCATTTTTAATAAACGTAAAAGTCAAAGTGGTTTATACACCGTATAAAAGAAATTTGTGTATAAAACCAAATATGTCTCAATGAAAGGAGATTGAGACAAAATCCTTACAAAGATAATTTTTAAAATAAAATAGATATATTATGTGTATTCACAATAGGTACACATAAAGAAAGTAAAAATTCAAAATAAGACATAATAATATCATGACATAATTTGAAAGTAGGAGATTAACCCAAAGAATGGAAGTTGGGTTAAGAAGTTCCCTTACCTCGTGTCTGACTTGACTCAACCGTTATTTAACCTCCTGAATAATAAAATAGAGTTAATATATACCTTATTAAGAAACATTTTCAATTTCATTATCCTTATTATATCACTTATTACAATGATATGAACATTATGTAATTATTTAAGTTAATAACGGTCGTTTTGTCGATCTTTGGTACTTGAGTCAACAATAAACTTCTTATAATTACAAGTTGTTTATGTGGTAGAATATCCATTATCTCCAGAATTATATTCATGATTTAGATTTCATATATATCTTATATATCCAGTATATACATTCATTTATAATATTACGTAACATTTAGAGGTACGAAATGAAATGCACCGTTCATGGAGACGGTAAGCCGTACGTACGCATGAACGCTACTTTCATTTCAATTTCATATTTAATGGAACGAAATCATAATGATATAAATGTATAATATAATTCCAGTATAATATATTGTATAATACCATTTACTCCATCCTTTATACATCCCACATATGGCATTAACGATTCAAATCACTTTGAGGGGGCGGTAGTCCGCACTTCCTAAAATGAAATTATCGCGTTTTACCCATAATGGAAATCATAAAGTATGCCATAAATGAGAAATACATAAGCATAGGTAAAACATAAACATATTATATATCATATATAAAAATAGTGACATCTTAATGGCCACCTTTGAAGGTGTTATATGAGTGTTGAACAATCATCGTTTCATGAGGCAGAAATTCACCATCCACAGAAACCGTATGTTCTTTAACCATTAGATGTATGTGTGTGTAAGTGTAGCTCGAATCCTTATTATAAAAACATCCTAGTATATTGAGGATACTGGTGTTGTTACAAAAGAAATTAATAAAAAAAGTTTAGGGGGTTGGAGAAGAAAAATAAAACAAAACAACATTAGAGAAGACATTACCTCAAAATCGGGTAACTCTTTTTGATTTGAGCCAAAGGCTTCCTTGGGAAGAGGTCTGCCCAAATTGAGGCTTCTAGGAGTAATAGGGGGAAGTTGGGAGAGTATTTGGGCAGAGTTTGGCCGAGCCAAATGTCTTGAAAGTGTAAATGAGGTGGGAGAGGTGGGGGCCTTTTATAAGTGGAGAGGAGGGGCACTCTTGGAAAGTAAAGAAAAGTCACTTTATTATAAAATGAGTTTCGGATTTTAGAGGTCCCACACTTATATAATTCGAGGATAAGATGATAAGGGTTCGAAATCTACTCATCCAATAGGTTTTTGACAAGTTTACGCTTTGTATTTTACATTATATTTCAATTTTCTTTAAATTGTTAAATAATGAGGTCATCGCTGCATCATCATGATGTCAAAATTAATTTAATTTATTTAACGTCTAAAAATTATAAGAAAAATACTATGATGTAGGAAATCTTTTTATCTTTCTAATTAATATTTATAATCAAAATTTGGACTTGTGTAACCCCACTTAAAAACTGTTTTAGTAAAACAACTCATGTTTGTGTCAATTTAATTTTAACATTAAATAAATATATATTAATGTCATTTTCCAACCAATATGGCTCCATGGGGTCCCCAAGTTGACCCATGGGTTTTCTTGGTCGGCCATGACTCATCCAATAGGATTAGGAAAAGTTTCAAGCTCATCTCATATTATTAAAACATTATTTTTACCTTAAACTACACTAATTACCTCTAATCGCGATTAAGAACTTAAAAGTTACTATTCACCAAAAAATTATTTTGATCTCATTGAACCAAATTTTACTTCTTAATGACAACCATGTATGTCGGATTTTTGAAAATCAAATCACAGAAGTGGTAATATTTCATTTAAACGAAAAATCAGTTATTTAACTACCACTTAGTGGTTTCACTATTCATCAAAAATTGAAGTTTTTCAGAACAATGCCAAAATTTCACCCTAAGCTATAATTGATATTCCAAATTCAAAAATGATGTCTATTTTACAAAATTCCAAACATATAAGTTTCATTAATTAATTTTATAATTAATTCCCGCTGTCACAACAAATAGCGTGTTTTAAGAAACAATTTATATCAAAAGATTGGCAATTGTTTATGTCCAATTTCAATGTTAAATTAATTCTAATGACCACCATTGGATAAAATGGTAAAAATATATTCTAATTATACTTTAAAAACACTAAATAGTATAATTTATCACTATAAATTATTTTGATTAAAAAAGTTGTTTTTAAGTATTTTTCACTATTCATAAAAAATTAGAAGTTCTCAGAAAAATACCAAAAATTCAACATAGGCTAATTTCGATATTCCGAATCCAAAAATGAAGTCCATTTTGATAAATAAAATTTATAAAATTTCAAAAAGTAGGTATTACTATTCACAACGGCTAGTTTAATTCGTTGTGGTGTGTGTTAGAGCTCGAGGTTGCGTACAACACACGCTATTGCATTATTCGAAGTGAAACGTACCGTGGAAGATTGGGGTGTTACATTCTCCCCTCCTTCAATAAATTGCGTCCTCGCAATTTGAAATTTTTCTTTGAAAATAAAAGGTTGAAAAGAGAAAATACCTTTGAGGAAAACCCACATCGGAAATAAGGTTAATAAATATATAACATTAAAAGAAAGAAAGATAAGTACAAAGGTAACCCGATATAGCCCATTCTAGGATTCTATGAAAATATGGATATGGAGGAGAAACAAACCATCAAGGTCTGATGGAGAGTTATAGAAAACAGTATTAGGAGAAAGTTTAACTACAAGAAAATCACAAACTTGTGACTAGTTAAACGGTCATTGAATCCCCAGTTGGAAAAGTTAACTGACAACATTTTTGTTTTAAGTTACCTTTTATAATGTTGAGGAATTTATTTAGGAGATTTACTAAGAACGTAAGGTAATATACATACTTGTTATGTATACTTTCATTCGTTAATAAATTTTTACCACAAACCCATCTTTTACTCCAAATGGTAACAGAACTCAAAAATATCATTTTTATCCTAATTGTATAAGGTTCCAAATATTAACACATGACATTTAGATTAGTAAAACTATTTTTTAATAACCAGGGACTTCCTGTAGGCTAGTGGTAGGAAACAAAGGCTTGTCGCACTATGGTTGTGGGTTCGATTCCTGCAGCTTTGTCCGACGCGACGGGTTATTCCCCACCCTGCAGGTTGTCCTTTTCCTAAAACTATAGTATTATAATATTCCAAAAATAATCTTCAGAAATGCTTTAAACTTAAACAATACTATCCAAAGATCAACTTAATCCACTCAAACCTTTATAGTTATCCAAAATACCTCTGTCCAGACTTTCTCTAAAAGGTCTCTTAATTCCCAAATCAATTGTAACATCAGATTCCCCAAACAAAGAAAAGTTTCTCTTATTGTCACATACTAAAAATATGATTACCTTAATCATATTAAAACCTTAATGAAATCAAAAAGTACTGCAGTACAATCTTTATATATATCACATTATTCTTATAACCAGAATATAATCCTTGAGTCTAAAAGCATCAATACATTAATTATTCCGCTTCAACTGTAGTCACAGTATAAGATTGGCCTTGATCCCTTGGCCTTTTATGAGGTAAGTTTCCTTGATGCTTAGGACATTCATTTGCATAATGCCCCATTTCCCTACAATTGTAGCATTCAACTTTGACAGCCTCTTTCTTTCCCTTGGAATCACGAGCCTGGTGACCCTTTTCTCCACATTTATACAAACTCCCATTCCTTTTAGGCATGTACCGGGGTGATTCTTCCCACAATTATCACATAATGGAAATTCCTTCTTTCCCTTTATCTGTCTCTTGTTCCACCGTTCTCTTCTTCTCTTTCTTTACTTTGTTGTCATAAGACTTATAGAATTCCTTTTTTGTCTTGATAGCACACGAGACAATATCTTCGTATGATGAGAAGGATTGTGATACTAAAGCTAGACGGAGAAATGGTTTTAACCCATCAAAGAAACGATCAATCTTACTCCTTGGGTTACGTATATAATCGGAAGCATGCCTCGCTAACCTTGTAAAGTTAGCCTCATACTTTGCGACATTCTCATCCTCCTTCTGCCTCAGACTCAGAAATTGCCTTTCCATATCTGCTCGATGGTCACGAGGAAAGTATTTTTCTAAGAAAAGCTCTTTGAACTCCCTCCATTCCATATTCGATACGTCATCATCTTCCTTTGTGTTTTGAATCAGCGACCACCACTGATCGGCATCTCCAGTGAGGCGGTAAACTGCCCTGAAAACCCTCTCCCTTTCACTACTCCCCAAGGCATGGAATATTTTCTCTAAGGAATTTATCCATTGCTCAGCTACTATAGGATTTGTACTCCCATTGAAGGTTGGTGGTTGTTTCCTCATGAAACAGTCTAGCATTGATCCTCCACGTTGCGGATCAGGGTGCTCCATACGAGTAAGGTTATTATTCATAACCTGAGTGAGTTGTCCCAGTATGGTAATAAGTTGATCAGCACCAGTTGTATCTCCAGATCCACAATAATTATCTTGAGCAGGAGGGAAATCCCTACACAGAGTTCGTGCATTGATACGGTTTCCATTCCTTCCACTAGGTGCCATTTCTAAAAAATGGCATAAACTTGATTAGTTTATGAATCAAAATACATAATTCCATACTTGTAAAACACTTTACATAAATTGAACTATTTATGGATATAATCCATAACCATAAAAAAGAAATGTTTTCTTTGAGGAAGTATATACTCATAACCCTTCATAGTGGTTTGTAAATAAAATGAGAATTATCCTAAGCATATCCCCCGGGAGTGTCGTAACCAAGAGTGCAGCAAGGCCCATTGTCATGCACCAGTTCCCGTTCGAGTCTAGCTTAAAGCGGTGTTTTCGGGTTTTACCCCTAGGTACATCTGTGCCAGAGCCGCCTCTACCTACTCGTATCCAGACAGGGATGTATTACTCGGAAAACTCATAACATCTCTATAATACCAAAATTCTAGGAAGTTCTTCTATACTAATCCTCAAAGTCTATCTTTGGGCTATGTGCTCTAATCAGAGTTTATCTACATCTAGCTTCCAAGGTTAGTACTAAACTGCCTCTGATACCAACTGTAACGCCCCAACCCCAGCTACCCAGAGTCGGTGCATTACTTCGTAACATTGGCATGATCACAAAAGATCAAGTCTCGAAAGAACGACTAGTTTAGTAGCCTTGGAAACACTAGATACATTCATAAGCCTTACATTACATCATAAAGTGAAAAACTACAATAACAAAGTCTCCATAGACCACACTCATATCCTCTTCTGACAATCCCTACAGGTCATTCATAAAATACTTCTTCACATCCTGGAAAATATTAAAACATTGAAAGGGGTGAGCTCAGGTGCTCAGTAAGGATAACAATATTGCGGAAGCTTTCATAAATAAACATAGAAATTTAAGGCAATGTATAACTAAAACAAAATCCTTTTAAACATGAACTTCAACATAATATGGCAAAAGTAAAATGAGATAATTCCATTCACTTATTCACATGGATATTCTACTGGTCGAATAATCACATGCGATATCAATAACCACTTTCATAATGAGGGAATGTATAATACCGGACATTCTGAAACATTTTGTCAAGGCCTCGGCCAAGACGTCTAAAATGATTAAGGCCTCGGCCAAAACCATAAATCAAATTGGGAAAGGGCCTCGTCCAATTCCACGTCTAGTTGTCTCATGAGACCTACCAATGCATCGAGGAGCTATAGCGGGCTCCACCCGTCACTTATTAAGTCCAATACATTCCTCATATAAATAGGTTTAAACATATCATAAACCATAACATAATCGTATCACATAAAACATGCATAAAGGAAACATAACATTTCCATATTTCAATCACAAGATATCAATAAAACACATTGATATAATAAAAATGCTTTCAAAACCATTTTCAATACCAAAATAAAAGAAAATTATAACATGGTATTTATTTTTCATTAAAAAAAAGGGTATGGCTTGTAGAGGAAGCCGAAACTCAAATAGTGGTCACGGTGGCAGAGAAGTCATTGTCGCCGCATAAGTACGACAAAAACATTCCCTTTTGTCGTTTAGTAAACGCTTCTTATAAAAAAGATTCCTTTTGAATAAATGTAAAAGTCAAAGTGGTTTATACACCGTATAAAAGAAATTTGTGTATAAAACCAAATATGCCTCAATGAAAGGAGATTGAGACGAAATCCTTACAAAGATCATTTTTAAAATAAAATAGATATATTATGTGTATTCACTATAGGTACACATAAAGAAAGTAAAAATACAAAATAAGACATAATAATATCATGACATAATTTGAAAGTAGGAGATTAACCCAAAGAATGGAAGTTGGGTTAAGAAGTTCCCTTACCTCGTGTCTGACTTGACTCAACCTTTCTTTAACATCCTGAATAATAAACTAGAGTTAATATATACCTTATTAAGAACCATTTTCAATTTCATTATCCTTATTCTATCACTTATTACAATGATATGAACATTATGTAATTATTTAAGTTAATAACGGTTGTTTTGTCGATCTTTGGTACTTGAGTCAAAAATAAACTTCTTTTAATTACAAGTTGTTTATGTGGTAGAATATCCATTATCTCCAGAATTATATTCATGATTTAGATTTCATATATATCTTATATATCCAGTATATACAATCATTTATAATATTACATAACATTTAGAGGTAAGAAATGAAATGCACCGTTCATGGAGACGGTAAGCCGTACGTACGCATGAACGCTACTTTCATTTCAATTTCATATTTAATGGAACTAAATCATAATGATATAAATGTATAATATAATTCCAGTATAATATAGTGTATAATACCATTTAATCCATCCTTTATACATCCCACATATGTCATTAACGATTCAAATCACTTTGAGGGGGTGGTAGTCCGCACTTCCTAAAATGAAATTATCGCGTTTTACCCATAATGGAATTCATAAAGTATGCCATAAATGAGAAATACATAAGCATAAGTAAAACATAATCATATTATATATCATATATAAAAATAGTGACATCTTAATGGCCACCTTTGAAGGTGTTATATGAGTGTTGAACAATCATCGTTTTGTGAGGCAGAAATTCACCATCCACAGAAACCGTGTGTTCTTTAACCATTAGATGTAGGTGTGTGTAAGTGTAGCTAGAATACTTCTTATAACAACATCCTAGTATATTGAGGATACTGGTGTTGTTACAAAAGAAATGAATAAAAAGAGTTTAAGGGGTTGGGGAAGAAAAATAAAACAAAACAACATTAGAGAAGACATTACCTCAAAATCGGGTAACTCTTTTTGATTTGAGCCAAAGGCTTCCTTGGGAAGAGTTCTGCCCAAAGTGAGGCTTCTAGGAGTAATAGGGGGAAGTTGGTAGAGTATTTGGGAATATTTTGGCCGAGCCAAATGGCTTGAAAGTGTAAATGAGGTGGGAGAGGTGGGGGCCTTTTATAAGTGGAGAGGAGGGGCACTCTTGGAAAGTAAAGAAAAGTCACTTTATTATAAAATGAGTTTCGGATTTTAGAGGTCCCACACTTATATAATTCGAGGATAAGATGATAAGGGTTCGAAATATACTCATCCAATAGGTTTTTGACAAGTTTATGCTTTGGATTTTACATTATCTTTCCATTTTATTTAAATTGTTAAATAATGAGGTCATCGCTGCATCATCATGATGTCATAATTAATTTAATTTATTTAATGTCTAAAAATTATAAGAAAAATACTATGATGTAGGAAATCTTTTTAGATTTCTAATGAATATTTATAATCAAAATTTGGACTTGTGTAACCCCACTTAAAAACTGTTTTAGTAAAACAACTCATGTTTGTGTCAATTTAATTTTAACATTAAATAAATATATATTAATGTCATTTTCCAACCAAAGTGGATCCATGGGGTCCCCAAGTTGACCCATGGGTTGTCTTGGTCGGCCATGACTCATCCAATAGGAGTAGGACAAGTGTCAAGCTCATCTCATATTATTAAAACATTATTTTTACCTTAAACTACACTAATTACCTCTAATCGCGATTAAGAACTTAAAAGTTACTATTCACCAAAAAATTATTTTGATCTCATTGAACCACATTTTACTTCTTAATGACAACCATGTATGTCGGATTTTTGAAAATAAAATCACAGAAGTGGTAATATTTCATTTAAACGAAAAATCAGTTATTTAACTACCACTTAGTGGTTTCACTATTCATCAAAAATTGAAGTTTTTCAGAACAATGCCAAAATTTCACCCTAAGCTATAATTGATATTCCAAATTCAAAAATGATGTCTATTTTACAAAACTCCAAACATATAAGTTGCATTAATTAATTTTATAATTAATTCCAGTTGTCACAACAAATAGCGTGTTTTAAGAAACAATTTATATCAAAAGATTGGCAATTGTTTATGTCCAATTTCAATGTTAAATTAATTCTAATGACCACCATTGGATAAAATGGTAAAAATATATTATAATTATAATTTAAAACCACTAAATATTATAATTTATCACTATAAATTATTTTTATTAAAAAATTTGTTTTTAAGTATTTTTCACTATTCATAAAAAATTAGAAGTTCTCAGAAAAATACCAAAAATTCAACATAGGCTACTTTCGATATTCCAAATCCAAAAATTAAATCCATTTTGATAAATAAAATTTATAAAATTTCAAAAAGTAGGTATTACTATTCACAACGGCAAGTTTAATTCGTTGTGGTGTGTGTTAGAGCTCGAGGTTGCGTACAACACACGCTATTGCATTATTCGAAGTGAAACGTACCGTGGAAGATTGGGGTGTTACAGTCAAACACTCAGGCTTCACACACCATGCATAGACAGATGATACACAATCTATTATAAAACTACATGAAAAAATGATGATATTATATGACTGAATACTTTTATAGGCTACATGACTTGTTTGAGAGAGTATATACTCTCTAATTTACTTCTTATTGACTTTTTACATACATTCTTACTTAGGTGTTTGAATTGAGAAATTGAATTTTCCATTCTAAAATTTTGTCAATGTAGAGCATGGTGGTGTGACCTGTTTCATAATGAGTAACCATTTTCAAGTTGTTTTTTTACTTTTATGTTCTTAGAATTGTTGAGGCGTTGACTCAGTTAAGGTGTAGCATTTAGTGTGGTCATAGAGTTGGTATTGTCGATAGTATCAATGTGTGGTCCTCCCAAGGGGTTCTAGAACTCATATAGTAGAATATTAGTTCCAAAACAAAGTCCCCAATAGGATAGAGGCATTTTAAGTATTTCCCCATGTTATGGGGTGCAGTCCTCCTTCTATAAGGTTTCGACAATCCCTCAATTTTTAGATTTCCCTTCAGCTAATTGGGGTCCCCACTATTATTACTACGAGGAAACATGTAATTAATGGAATCTCAATATATATAATTATGCTACTCACCAATGTGATGGAATATGATACTATATCCTTCAGGGTTTTTACATCATCAATCATCCTATATTTTCATATAGAAGATACAACCCCCACTATATTAGCAGTGTTTGAATAGATGTTGTATTAGTGTAGTCTGATTCATTTGGATGACGTTAGTATGAATTCTAGTGGACCATACTGCACACTAGACAACATCTCTCATAGGTTGACCTCAGTAGTGAGATCATTAGGGGTTGTAAGAGGAAACATACCCCTACTCTAAGGATCCGAGGGCCTTAGACCCCCAATCCAAATTTTAGGGAACTATAATAAATATAACTAACTATAGAAGTCTTGGAATGGATACATCAACATGGAACTGTAGTATTGTAGACATTGACATTGTTACAATAATGTCTCATACATTGGAGATATCGATATTGTAGCTCCATCAACTTCTAGCCACCGACCACTATAGCATATTGGACATGGATGCCCATAACACTGTAGCAGTGTAGAATTTCATACACCATTAACTATAGATAAGTGAACATACTATGTAGTTGGTGGTACAATTATTCATCTTCTTTATTAGCTCTTTCAAGATGGTTTTTTTGCATGAGAAATTCTAAAACCTCTAGGTAATTAAACTCCTAATTTTAGTAAATTCATTAGGCCTTTCCATTTAAATAGAGATTATTCCCAAATCATGTAAATTGATGTGTTTTTATTCATTTTATTCGTCTGAATTTTTTAACATATTTTATTTATCTACCAACATATCTTTCACTATGACTCCCAGCATTTACGCAACAATAGACTCTATGAAGATTTGTAGTTTTGATAGTTTAAAATATTCTGATCATACAACATATTTGAACATTTTATTTCATTCATGATATAAATTCTATCAATCATGTTAACATGGGAGTTCTTTCTAATAGTGATTTTCTAATATATAAAGAATATATTGGTCCATTGTGGGATATTATATTTCCAAAAATTTCTCTAGTTTTTTAATTTACCTATTATTTTTTAATGAACATTAATATAGGTGATTATTCCCTGAGTCATTTGAACTAAGAAGGTGTGTTCAAATGTCATGTGTTTTTCATATGAGGGGATTGGGGCTATTATGTTTTCATTTATTATCAGGGTTTTTCCTTGTGGTATTATTCTTAATAGATAGTGGATCAGGGATGAATATTATTCTATAGATTGTTTTATTTATGTTATGGTTTATTTTTTGTGATAATTCAATGGGGAAATGTGGGCTTTTATATGCGTTTAATTATTTAATTCTTCACATGTGTGATTCTATTTCTTGGTGATAGTCACTTGCCCTTGGTCTATTTAAGCGTGGATTAGAGTGGCACACATGGCATTATTACTTATATTTCCAGGCCTTGATGGGTTGGGTAGTGTTGTCATCACATACTGTTTCTTATTAGATATCATTGGCCCCTTTTGTAACATTTAAATTACATCATTATACATCTATAATAGTGGTATTATAATAATACCAATCCATAAACATAGTCATCAATTAATTATAACTGGTTCATGTTTGGGTTAGTTTAACCATCTATATTAATGATGTTATAATGTTTTTATCACTGATGATTATGAAAACTAAAATAATAGAAAGAGAAAGTATTAATAAAAAATACCTTTCTATGGTTTTTAATGGTATTCTTAACACTGACCTCATTATTAAAGGAAAATAAATTGTATATATTACTCAAATAAATGAGATATTTATTTCACCAATAAAATCACCCTGAAAACATCCATATAATAAATATTACATTATAAAAAACCTTAAAAACTATGTTTTGGTACCTTTACTATTATGTAGGTGATGCACTATGAAAGAGCATGGATGAATAGTATCTCCATACCAAAATATGCATAGAGTAGTTGAATCTAAAAGAAATTGACAGTCAATATAGAATATTATTAATTAAGAAATATTTAATTAATAAATTTAATTTATCATTAATAATGTTAATTAATATTTTTATGCATCTATAATTTATTAGTGAAAAGAGGAAGTTAAATCTACAGTGAGCATGAGTGATTTTGTGCGAGATAGGAGTTAATGATATGGGAAACATGACCAAATTTCCATTCGTTGTCTTATGTACTTTCTTCCGTGACTACATTATTTAATAATTGGCATATTATACCCTTCAAATTTGGTTTTTTCATAATGTATTATGTTTTACGTGATTATTTTTCTAAAACTACCCACTTATGATTGTCATTTGTTCTTCATTGTATATCTTTTTTTTATGTATCAAATATTGCATTGTTTGGATATATATTATTCTAATATACAAAATTTTATGGACATATATTTCTTTCTTTATAACATACTTAATTGTCTACAATATTGAAATCATGTCTCTCACTCTCTTAGTATTTAAAGTTCTCTTCTAACATCTCTTGTCCTGAGAGGTTCTTAATTTATAATCATCCCTTGAAGAGTATATATTATATATTCCATTAAATTCCCAAATTATTTATCTTTTGACTAGTCTGGGTTTTTAAATATCTTATTACCATTCTCATCTAATATATTAATACTACACCCATGATGATAATTGTAAAGGGAAATATCCAGGATCACTTTCTTAACATGATCTTTCTTATCCATACACAATGATATTCCCTTATATTCAGGTGAATGGTTTTAGAATATTTTTATTTCAAGAAATCTGATTTCATTATAAATTATCCTTTCTTTACAATCTATTACTTTTATTTTATAGATATTTCATATAAAATGATAATACCGAATAAGTTTTCATTAAAAAATTCATAAATTTTCCTTGAATATTATCAATATTCAATAAAAACACCTTATTTATATTATATGTATCAAAAATATATTCATAATTATAATGATTTATTCTTTTGAAAAATCAGTTACTTTATATTATTTTCTTTTAAATACCTTTATTAATTCTAATTGTTTCAACATTGCATAAATATAGATAAATATGTAAAATCATCCTAAATTTCTATTTTTTTGCAAATAAATTTCTCATCAATGTCAATCCTTTAATATTCCACCATGTGAACATATATTATACTATATTCCTTATTATAATATAGTTTCTATTACAAATTTATAGGATAAATTAATCCTTTAATTTATTATCAATTCATATGTATTTTTGATGTTGTAGAATGGTAATACCTATGAGAGGATTGGTCCCAAACTACATTGTCTTATCTTACCATCAACCATTCATAAGCTAATTTTTTTCCAATGCCTGTACATTTTCAATAACCTTCACTTTTTCTGGTTAATTTTAATTCAACTAGTTATTCATACAATCTAAATGACTATAGAAAAATAATAATATGATTATATATCCATTTTCATGTGTGAGAGAACCTTTTAATGGATATGATAAATTAATATACCATGTATTTATACATTAATTTATATTGATGGTATCATCCAATTTATCTCCTTGGATGATTTTCCACATTAATAATATTGTTTTGAAACCCATTATATTTTCATTGGTTCATCATTTCATGATATTTGATTGATATGTGATTGTTTTCAGGTTGAAAATTTTATGACCCAATCCATAGGGACCCTTCTTAGGGATATAGATAGTTTTATTCCACCCTATGTCCTGTATAGTAGTCCGAGGGTTTTTTGACGAACACTAGTAAATCATTAAAATCTGTGAGATGATTTATTATAAGTAACAATGTATCACCACATACCAAATAAATCCAAAAACCATATTAAAATTTCCCTACAAAAGGATAAATATTTCATGTAATAGAAACCAATCTAGAAAAAGTAACATGTAAATACCCTATAAGTAAATAATAATACAAGATACCAATATCGTAAAGAGAAGGAAAACCTAAAACATGTGAATGGACTACTTATCTGGTAATAATAAAAACTAATAACAACACCAACATCAACCGCCACAACTAAGAACCATCTCATCTAACTCCATGTCCTTCATGACCATCCCAAAATAGAACATAATCTATTTAAAACAAAAAAATATGGGTGGAATGACCTTATAGGGGTGATTATAAAAAAACCCATTATGAAAACTAGAGAAAAATAGAGGACTGAAAGACAAGTTGACTCAAGGACAAAAATAAGGATGTACAAAGGCATGAAATCCAGCTATACATAAAGGATAAAGAATTTAGGGACATAGGAAACATAACTATCTTGACCACCCAAATCAAAATATATTTTTTGTTGTATCAAAATAATTATACCTGGTAAAATATAAGACTCATAATATATGAACAACCTTGATTCCCATAAACCATTCCATGTCTAATCAATGGAAGAATAAAAGATATAGTTGATAAACTATTTATCTCATCACATCCAAAGTCTTATAAACGAATCCCTAATACTATTTAGGGGACACATGATACCTTTTGGTCACAATTTATAAGGAAATGGTACAAAAAATATCAACTACACCATATAAATATAACTTTAAACCATCACATTTCTCTGAGGGAATGTAGTATTAAAGTACTTATGCATACAACCACACCAAATTTTTAAATCATGAAAACCTCACTAGAACCACTTCATTCTTGGTACAATTTTCATTTATTTAGTTATTGAAGTGCATTATTTCTTATGAAACTTTAAATTCCCTAAGAGATGATCTAGAATCCTCATTCTAATAAAATCACATTGAATTACTCACTATAGTGAAGGATCCACACCTTTATAGGGTAAATGTACATTATTAAAGGGAGTAATAATATTATAGGTGGGGGAACAAACAGCCCATATGAAAGTGGAATTACCTACCCCATCATACAGAAAATAATTCCTCATCAACATCATAAAAATAAAAGGAGTTTCTGATAACCCCTGCCTAATGTGGGGAACCTACACCTTGACAATTATGTGAGTAAAATTTCCATAAATTTATGGTGGAGCCACAACTCATTGATGATGCTTCATATGAGGGATTACCTAACCATGATATCACATGAATAACTACCTCATGGTCACCACATACTAGGAATTAGATAAATGGAAACATTAGTAATACATCAATATAAAGGCCACGATCTCTAACATCTACAACACTCTCAAAAAATGGCACGAACTACAAACCATTATGTTATTTTCTAATCTCTAGGTCTGAAGAATTCAATGATCAAATAATATAAATATTCTATACCATGACCCGACACATGAATCCTACCCATGGAATATATATAAAGGATTGGAAACATATAAGGCTTTATATTTAGTGTCTAAACTCTATCAAAATCATATCTTATCAACTAATAATGATTCAGGATAAATCAGAAGAACCAAAACACCCTTAATTTCAATAATTAGGAAAACTACTAAACCTATTTTAATCTATAGTAGGACATGTGACTCATCAAGTATAGTGTGTTGATTTAGGAAGTACCGGTTTAATTAATGGAGACCCTAGAACCATGTAATATAGTTGAGTACTAAATAATATCTTATAGGAGATAGACTCATGCTTTATCAACTTTACATCACTTAGGATGTACTAAAACCTATATCCTATCCTAAAATCATACTAAAACCCATTCATTATCCCTAAAATGATAGAATACTTAAAATATAAAAAACACCCTACAATTTGCCTCATATATCGAAGGGGACCCTATAGAAACAATTTAAGAGAAAAAATGCATAAAACGGAAAATAAGGTTATTTTATTTTGAGTCTCAGGTATGAATATGTAAAGAAAACTGAAGGGGGATAAGTACGTAATAGATAATCTAACTGATATGGTGTATACACCATGATTAGTAGTTGGTTATGTATTTTCCTATCCATATTGTATAATTTTTCACACATGATGCGTGCCTTATAGCTACACATAGTCTGAATTAGGCATGCTAGCTGGGTGTGTATTTCCATGACCTAAACATCTATTTTACCCAAACATGGTGTGTTTTTGTTAACCACATACTATGTGTTCTATAAAAGTAATTACAAATTTACACCTAGGACCTGGTATTATGTATTTAGAAATGGTGTCTGATTCTTGGTCATACATAGTGTGATGATGATAACCTGATTTTTTCATCCATTCAAAAAACATATATGACATTTATCCTTTCCACCACTGGTCTCACAACATATTCACCACCTTTTCATGTTGTTGATCTGACTGCTACCTCACTGTCATTTTGTGTTACTACCTTACGATGGTTCCTGAGCTAACTCTTCATCTTCCTCCATCAGAATACATGACTAGAAATTACTCCCTTTAATGTTTCAATGCATGAGATACACTTACCTCTCATTTCCACCATCCGTCCCATCTTTATTTAATTCCCCATTCCCAAGACACCATCCTTGAACCATCATCCACCATGAGTGTCGGTGGTGGTTCTATTTCTCATAAGAGATAAGGGATAAATAAGAGGGATATATCAAGAAAAATGGGAATGTGATCTAAATATAATAGGGATAAATTGATTTATAAACACACATCCGCATACCTAGAGGTAGCTAATATCGTTCATAAACCCCTGATGTAATGCACGATAGGGTTGAGGGGGAGAGGGGCGGTTGCTGATGATGGTCTTGCTACGAGTTCGTCATCCATAAACTCGTATAAATCATTATATGATTAATTATTAAAATGAAAATATTCTCACAATTATAATTTTAAATGATAAATAAATTCTAGAATAAAAAATAAAATCAATTGAATAAATAAGGTGGGATTATTTAATGAAAAAAATCAATCCATGATGGAGACTCATTGAGTCTTCGCCAATATAGCCTTGATTTGTGAATTTTTCTTATCCTTCTAATATAATGTGAAAAGGATATCCTGTAGTGTTTAGGTCGTTGATGGTAGATAAACCTAATTAGAGAGGATATGTATAAATTTATATGCTTGGGATAAGTCAACCAAGTAAACATTAATGACCCAAATCAAGCACTATTTGATTCTTGAAAGCGAAAATTTACATACATGTCAAATAACTGAATACTATTTTCCCAAGTCAAACTATGATGAACAGTTTTCTATATGGATACCATTTAGAAGATATCATTACATTTTTTTATGTTTGCATGTATTAAATTATTTATTTATTTCAATAAATATTAAATTACTCTAGAAATCTCAACCACCCAGGGTCTTTAACAATCTTATGAAAAAGAGAATACAATATATTACATGATTAATAGAACACTCAAGATATTTTTCTAAGGATGTTTACATGGATGAATTTAATATTTTACATTTTTATTAGTTTTTGGCTTTCAAAATAAAGATTAAATAAATTCATGATCAATAAAAAAACCGAGTCACTAAATTATCCCAATTTTTTTACTATTAGTCTTAAAAAATGAAAAACATATTGATTTTAATCAGAGAAGCTCTTAAACCAGAATCATGAAAAAGGTTGATATAGCTTCACATGTGCATCTATAACTTATGGAGGATTAAATGTACCTGAAAATGGAATACAAAAACTCAAATAACACATCTTATACCTATAATGTTTACCATGACATCCATTTCTAGGAACTCCTTTTCTACCAAACTAGATTAATATGAGGAACATTTTAGGGAAAATCCCTGATATATGTGTAAGCTTGGGTTTCATAAACTTGTTAAGGAATATTAAAAGAAAACTTTTTCTATTCCATGGTTTTTTTAAAACCATATTTAAAAATTATGAACCATAAATATAATTTTTTAAATTTTTCATTAATAAATACATCTCTAGGAATAGTTATTAAATTCCCTACATTTATAGAGTGACCAAATAATTTTTTAGAAAATTTCCAATTTAAATAACCCATTAATGTACCAAAAAATGAACCAAACTATACAAAACAAAATTAAGGGTATATTTCAGTTTATGACTATCACTGTATCTATTTATCTCTTGATAAGATGAAAATTTCATCATCTCCAAATCATAGCACAAGGATAATACAAAAACAGACATCTCTACATTCCTCAAACGTTTTTAAGGGAATCATGCCCACACCTCTGACTATTATCAATTTATCATTGACATTAATAGATAAATTAGTTGTATTTTTATCACTGTATCATATATTCTATAGATTAAATTAACATGAAATAAAATTTGTATCCTCAAACCACCAGGAAACCATATATTAGCTCATTGGTGACCCATTCATCCACAATCCAATGTGGATGATCCAGAACCATTTTGATGACCCCATTCAATACCAAATAAACTCTAGGATAACACCTTCCATAATTTTATCCTATGTTTCCCCAATACATGAAAAAAATACATAATTCACTCATATTTTTCAATTATATTCTTTATAGTTTCTAGAATCAGTAAGGAAACTAATAAAAATATTCACTCTCAACCAATGTGTAATTATTTTCACAACTTTTGTGTTTTCATATAGAATCTACCATTGAAAATTAACCTATATTGATATGTTTAAAATATGATTTATATGAATAATTAACCAATTAACTGAAAACTTTCATTGACATATGTTGTAGAACCCGAGCTTCAATTATATTAATTAAACTTTTCTTTCTAAATATATAATAACATAATACACATAGCCTTAATAAAGAATGTGATTAAAACATCAATTAAGAAAAATTATAAATATTATTGGATGAAGTTAATTAAATTTTATTAAATCATCATTTTAAAATTATCCAATGTAAATTTTGGATATTTTTCAAGAATAGTTGATTTTAGATGAGTAGTGAAAAATATTGATTTAAAAAAATGTCTCTTTTTTGACAATATAATGATATAAAAATCACATCAATTCTTATAAAACATTTTTCATAGAAAAAATATAAGTTTTAATAATTAATATAATTCATATAAAACTAAAATTTCGAACATAGAAACACATGCTAAACCTTCTGAAAATATTTTTGTTGTATTTTTTCAAATAAAACTATTATGAATTATTTAATATTAATCAAGAATATATAAGGTTACATTTTTTTTGTTTTGGATTTATAGATAAAAATACATTTAATTAAAATAAAAAAATCAATTCCATTGGAAATGATTTTATACATTATTTTCATCCTAAATAACATTTATACTTAAAATAACTATTTCCCTAAAAATAGTTTTCATTATGTTTTATAAATTTATATTAAATTAAATCTCTAACACTTATATGAAATCAATCATGGAATACTAATTCAATAATTTTAACTATAATAAATAATATTACATAATAAATAAAACTTTATTTTTTTCAAAATTAATGTTAAACATAGAAAATATTTATCTGCCTTTTAGGGTTAATATGAGTTAAAAAATGTTTAAAATAAAGGGATAATACTTCAAGATAAAAAATTTGATTAAAACTAATAATTTTATTTATATTCTAAATTAACATTATAATATTAAAATCAATGGAAATTTTGTGCCACTTTCACAGGAAAATGACTTTATTTTATTTTATTCATTAATGTAATCCATGTGTTTCTATACTATCACTTATAAAATGGATCCTTTTGTCCTCCCTTATTAACATTCATTGAACCCTATAGGCCATAAAATAAATTAAAAAATATTCTTTTCTTCCTTACCATCATTATTTATCTACTTGTATTACCATATGACCATCCTTTATTATATTAATGTGTATGAAAATGGAGGAATTTCATAGAAGAGGTAATCGTCATACCTTAATCTTTCAATTTTTATTTATTGTTATGGTTCATATAAGATTTTTTATCAATAGAATGATAATTAATCTTGTATATCAAATATATTGCGATGTTATTATGAATATGGAAAACCATTTTACTCCTCCTCTTCATCATATGGAAAATAAATAAAATTCTCATGAAGAGGTACGAAAAATTGTCTCTACACAGAGGTTTAATTTGTTTTAATCACCACTTTACCTAGATGGTTATAGTAGTTTAATTAATTAATATATATTATAATTATGAAATAAATTTTAGTCTATAAATTTATGATATCATCTCCTTATTGAACATCCATATTTTTAAAAAATGATAACGTTGCATGTACGTACATGTAGATTACAACCACAATTAAGTTATGTGATTCATTTTTCTACTACCACAATGAATAGATGATTATAAAATTGTTTGTAATGAATAAAAATTATTTTAATTACTTAATTAATATTTTTTATATTAAAAAACTATTTCATAACACCTTTATCCATGAATAATATACCAAAGTAAATTTTGAGGAACCATAAATTGTTGATGCGAGAAATAATTATTTAATGAATTGATTTAAGATGATTAAAAATGACCTTAAAAATGGAATGTAGAGAAAAAATCCTAAGAAAAAATTTAATTAGATTAAATTCATTATATAAAAGGATCAAACATGTATGATTGAGAGTAGAGACACGTTATGGGATTTCGGTTAAAATATCATTTAATTTTTGGATTTTTATGATTAGATTTCGTTTGGGGTGATTTTATGATCTAAACATCTTAAAAACAATCTATTATATTCTCATCTATTTATGTTTAGGTTTTACCTATTTATTTTTCATTTCATATTTTATTGGGTTAATAATCAATAATTAAGTAACATGTAAGGGAATTTATCTTAAAAACCTTTATTTAATGTCTTCCTTACAACAATTTTTCTTCCATGTCTATGATTTTTTAAAAAAGTGAGGAATATTTATAATTATTAAAAAAATGATGATAATTTTCAATTTCATGAATTTTTTAATTTCTTTACTAAGGATTAAAAATTAATCTTTTCAATATTTTCAGTATGGGTTATTTTGAACCTTTTCAAAAAGTTAAAAAATAATGTCATTAAATATATAAAGCTTGACCTCCATTTTTAACTTCCATAATTGGAATTTTTTATCAATATTCTTTTAAATATTTCAAATTTTATTTTAAAATAAAACAATTTTCTCAATATTATGTGAATTTTTTTTCTTTGAAGATACTGAAATTAAAATTAATTATTTTCTAAATGGAATTAATATAATTTTGAATGTGATTTATCACATTGTTTTTACACTATGTTAGAAGAATATTATTTTTCATGTTTTTCATATACTTTATTTTTTATTGATTAAAATCTAGTTTATACTACAAAAATCATTATTTAAGATGAATTGATCATATTCTTTCATCCTTTAAGGATTCATGGTTTTGTCGTCTTTAAATTTCTCTTGATCACATTTCTTATCATGATATATCATTTCATTGGTCATTATTTTCTCCACCAGGTCCATATTTTAAGTATCAGGGATTTAAAAGGATTAATTTCAAAAAAAATTGCTTTTTCTGTATAAAACATCTATATATAGTATTATTTTAAGATGTTTATTGAGAATGAATATTTCATTGGCTGAGGAAATATTTTGTATTCTTGATTTAGAACAGATAAATATTAATTAATAAGGATATTTTAGAATGAATTATATTTAAGTCATTCAACATATGTTTAATGCATTGGATATAAAAGTAAAAGGTGAGGGCTAATTAAAGATAGCTCCTCAATGTATCAACATGTATCATGAGACAAAATAGCTATGTTTCCATATTATAAGTGTATCTTATTTACACATACCCATTTATTAAGAAGGACGTCTTGGCCATGTCCTTAAAGTTATGATTCACAATAACATAGACAAGGAGTTTATGAAAAGTTCATGAACATCTATTTTTTTACATTTAATTTATTTTTAATTCCATTTCCATTATACTTGTGATTTCTATATAGATATTTTCCATGGGTGTTCTTTAAACTAATGTTGTAGATCTTATGTAATGTGTTTTGATTACCCACTCTTCCATATTTATCAAACCACATTTACTCATGGTATCGTTCACTATAATTAAACCTTATATAACATCTGAGATCACCCTTTATTTGAATTACTTTACCTATAATATAAAGAAGAATATTTTTAATGATATCAATGATGTAAGAATTTTTCTCAGGATTTGTTTTCATATTTACAAGGTAATATGTAAATAAAATATGTATCTAGTTTTACAAGACTTATAAACTGATCAATACTACATGGTGAAATCTATTTTATATAATACTAATGTTATGAACTAAACATTATATCTAGGTTACTAGAGTTGGGGTATTACAGTTTGTATCAGAGATAGTTTAGTGGGAACCTTGGGAACAAGATTTTAAATGAACATGGATTATAATAGTATTATGATAATCGCTTAAGGTATTTGAGAACATTTAACATTATAGGGATTTAAAGATTATGGATCAATATTCAGGATGATTATGAGTTAACTCAATGAATTCCATTATTTAGAGATGAATCCTAGAGAAGGGAAGGGAATCAACACCTACATTCAAAATAGGTATTGTCTTACTGAGCAAACCAATACAACTAGTGTTGGAACTGATTATATCATGGATATATTTGAGAAAATGACATTGTTTATAATAAATAACTCTTCCCATATGAAGAAACTTGTTTTTCTGTATAGTAACTCACCTATATTTTATCTATTCATTTGATATAAGAATTCTAATTTTAATTTAACTAATAATCTATTGGTATTTGAAAAATGGATTAAGTACCTTGAAATGATATTTATATCCATTACAAGTAATGAAATAAAAATAGTTATTATAGTAGGGTATTTTCTGAGTGGAGATATATATCAATAATGGTAATTGATTTAGAACAGTAAATATGTTAATGAAATAGAAAGTATGGAATCAAAAACCATTGAAGTGATATTCATAGAGAAATAAATTCTTAGAGAGTAGGAAGATGAAATTGATATGAAGTACCTCACTTTAATGAATAAGGAAGAAGAAAGTGTTACAAATTATGTGGATAATGTTATATAAATAGAAAGACAAGATAATGATTACATACATAATCTAAAAAGAAAGAATGATCATTTCATTGAATGGATAATGAATGTTAACACCTTGAAATTCCATGTAAATGTTTTTTAATTAAATGGAATTATCCCGAGTCTGAAAAAATTGATGGAATGTGATTCTGAGGCCGAGAGAGCCCAAAACAGAATTTTGAACTTTTTTTAAGGTATGTTCAGTAAACGTGCTGGTAGAGAATTTTTCTATTGAACTGGTGCTTCGATTAAAATTATGATGACACTGTTGAATCCACAGCACTGAGATTTGATTAAGTAAAGATTAACTTTGACCCGAAAGGGTTGTACAAAAAGGTTAATTTTTGGACCTTACAAGAAAAATAATAAAATTACTAAACTAGGTAATTTATTTCTTTTTTTTTAACTATTGAGTGGTGGTGGCGGGATGGCTGGGTTGTCAGAGCATTTAATGTCCAGTTACACTTGGTTGTGTAACTACACTATTTGGAGATTTAATAGGTTCATTAATTTAATTCAGTAATGAACCTCATTAATTGTGATGTGGGTTGATCTCCCCTTTTCTTATATTTAAATGAAGATCAGGTAGGGGTTTTTGGCACTGAAGAAAATATTCTCTCGATAAGTGCAGGAAATTTCTTCCACAAACATAGAATGGAGAATCAACAACCACTGTAGGATTCAACGATGAGCGACATGGGATGCGAACCTTATATTTCTTCTACAACACCCTCAAACATTGACACTCCTTTATCTTCAGTAACGAATTCCAGGGAACTCGAGGTAGGTATTATGTGCTTAATTTGTCACTTTTTTTCCAAATCTTGAATTTTATAAAAAAACATGGATCAACCATCCCATGGGTTGATCCGCATTCCATTATTTAATGTTGGAGGATTATGTGGGTTTTCTGTTTGGGAGTTCTTATGATAAAATATTCATTCCAATGTTATCACGATAACATAGAGGGTGTAAGCCGAGCTGAATGACCCCCAGACCTTCCACCTATCATGGGTTTTTGGAGTTATTCATAGGAGACCAAGAAATATAGAGAGAAGGTGAAACTTCGGGCAACACAATATAGGCACTGTCCTAGATGTCCGTACGTGCAGATAGAAAAGGAATCGGACCACTAGAGCTTCACTGGTGGCCCGTAGAAGCAATGAAAATGCGATAGTGCCAAAAATTGGTGGATGTGGTGGCCCGCTACAACTATCCATGAGATGGTGATGGTGGCCAAAGGCCCAGCAACAGAAAAAGAGGCAGCTGGCATTTGTCAGCCGTGTCAGATCAGGGCGGTATGCCATGGAGGATGGCCAAGTCTTCGAGTCATGACGGAGGGTGGACCTATGTTCTACAATATTCATAGGTGACCGGCCTAGTGGGTCCGGCTAGGTGGTGTGACACTATTATATTCCACTTCTTTGAATACCATAATTCCACGAGCGTATGTGAGGGGAGCTGAAACCCACCCCTAGATAGTGGGTTGGGAGGTTCTGCGGCCCGACATGCTGCACCCAACCATGTTGTCCAAGCCATGCTCTTCGCCTAGAAGATCGGACCATGCCCAACAAAACTGGGCTGGGTCCTACGGACCAGGTCAGGTTGGTCTGACTAAGTCAGACCGGACCCGGAACCATTTCGGCCCAATTACACATTAATGGGCATATATCCTACAACATATGTCCATTTAACGAACTGTCTGCAAAACCAGAACACTTCGGACGAGGATGTCCTTTGAGATACTCCAATTGTGTTTTGGAGAAAGATGGATTATCTCTAGGTTAGATGAAGCCTGAATCCAACTAGGACCTCAACACTAAAATTCCTATAACATACAGACCAGGCGTCTTATTGACGCGTCATCTGTTGCGTTGGAACCCCTTTCACGTGGAAGCTAGTTTTATTACTTCTTCCTAGGACTTAGTTCCAGTTGATATATGACCAATGGTTTTTGTGGTAGAAACTTTCTGAATCTAGTGTACTTTGTGCAGAAATCCAGTGGCTGTCTATGACGTGAATAATGAATAGTGATCATGTTTGGGTCAGTACCAAGCGAGCCTATGTGGGTCTGCACCGAGAGATCCTGTGTGGGTGAGAACTTAGTGATCCTTTGTGGTTCGGTACCAAGTGATCTTGTGTGGGTCAGCACTTAGCAATCTTGTGTGGGCTAGCAGCAAGAAATCCTATGTGGGTCAGCACCGAGCGATCCTTTGTGAGTCAGCAGTAGAGCCTCCTGATAAAATAAGATGAAATATCTTTACAACTAATCATATGTACTTAATTATTTTAGTTATACTTGGTTAGTGCCGATTCTATACTTATGCTTTTTGATTCAGATCATACATTTTGGTTTTTCTTTTGTAGAATTCTGAGAGACCTTTGGGTGTCTCAGGGTACATGCTATGTATTCGTTACTCACCCCTACACATGCTTCATCTGCACCTTGTTGTGTTTTGTGTAGACGACAACTAACTTTGACTGAGGTTTGGGGACCTAGGACTAGACGATTCATGGAGGTGAACAGTTGATGTGGAGAGCTGCAGTGACAAGATGTACCTACCCATTAGGTAGGATACATGGCAGATGATTCGAGGAGTTGTTTTTTTTTATTTTTTTTATTGTCTCTTTCATTTGGGCATGTATAATGTCCCATTACTTTCAGTTTACACTTTTACATCTGCATTTTTACTACGTGTTTTACTTTTTTTGTGTACCTAGTTTGTGTTTGTACATGTTTGATGGAAATTATTTCCCATTTTAGGGATAGACCTTTTAGGTTCTAGTCACAAACTCATGGGCTATGGAATGTGGGATTGGGGTAGTTATGTCATGTGCCTCAGTGGATCGGTCATGACAAAGTGGTATCATTGGGAGGTCAGTTCTAATAGTATAATTAAGAGTATATGTTTTAAATAGAGAAATACTTTAATGTGTCTTTAGTTTAGGTTTTGGTTTAGGGAGTCGAGTGTTGGGGTAGTGGGTAACAAATCCGTACATCGGGACCCTAAATTCTGATTTCCGACTTGGTACATGAAAACATTGTTCACTTGTGTTTTGAAAAAGTGGTTTTTTCTTTTGATCTCTTTGAGTCAGCTCACTAGGTATAACTTATTGACCGATGGACACCTATTTTCATTCAGGATTCCACCACATAGATAGACAACTAGGATTCTAGAGAGAGATCATAGGGACGGCCCACCGAGTGATTGGGAATCAGTGCAGGGACTTCTTATGGTGATGGAAACATTGGGTGGTGTACCAGCAGCACCACCACTCATAGGGCAGCAGTTGCCTCCAGCCCCACAAGAAGACTATGGAAGCCAAATTTTCATGTTTCATGAGTTCTTTGTATAGAGTATCTAAAGGATTCGAGGTGAGACATATCCCCATGAAGCTAAGGACTATCTAGAGGCTATGGAAAAGGATTTTCTCTTATTTGAGACACTAAAAAATTAGATGGTGATACTAGATGCATGCCTCTTTTAGGAAACAATAGGGGGATGGTGGTGTTTTATGATTTAGACGTGTGAGGAGGAAACACTATACTTGTTGTACTTTGAGACGCTTTTTTGGGAGGATTTTTTACAAGAGACTTTATGCTTAGTGTGTATCCAGGATCTATTACACTTAAAACAGGGAAGCCTGACAGTGGCCCAGTACTCAGTGAGATTCAAAGACCTATCTTGCTACTCCACTTACATGATACATGACCCATTCATCAGGGTCTAGACCTTTGATCAGGGTCTCTAGTAAGAGATCAGAGCATCAATGATATCGCTCAATATCCAGACACAGAATGGAGTGCTCGAGCGAGTTTTGTTGGCGGAGAGATTTTTAGTAGAGCAGACACTAACAGTAAGATCCACCATCGGACAACAGGTATTTGAGTCATATGTAGGAGGTAGTAGGTAGATAATACAGAGGTCCAAGTGGGCAGACCTTTTAGAGGACGACCCAAGGATGCAGCGTTGTAGGTGTGGAGCTTTCAAGGAAGGGGATTTAATCTAAGGGATAAAGTTTATTACTCTTATGGAGTATAGTGACACATGGATCACGATTGTACGAATCCCCGCACAAATGATTAGGTGATGGTCAAGGGACTACCAAGATAGTGACTGAGGTTCATGAGATAAGGTTTTCATGGTGGTGGATGTGGCAGAGGAGCAGGTCGAGCAGCAGTTGGTGGGAGATTGTTTGAGGTACTACCACCACCACCCCTAGGTGGTCCACCCCAACCATAGGGAGCTAGTGGACAGGATCTAGCTCAACATCAGGTGGTAGAGGCATAAAACCATGGTGCTCTAGATATGATTATAGGTACGATATATGTCTACTCCACCCTATATGTAGTACATATTGACACATGTTCTAGTAAATCTTTCATTTCTTCGGCACTTTTTCAGAGCTTAGAGATTCTAATGGAGCTGTTGGCTCGATCCTTACTATTAAAGACTCCTATGGGAGAGGATTCGATGATTACGCATGGATTCCGACAGTGTGAGCCTACGCTAGAAGGTGAGGGAATTAGATAGGGTCTCCTAGTATCAGTGTCGAGTCCTTGTGATGTCATCTTCGGTATGGACTAGTTATCCATGGTCTATGCTCAGATCGACTATTTTAGGCTTAAAGTGCAGTGTGACTATGAGAATGGGACCAAGTTCACTTTCATCGATGTTAAAGGAACCTTTGAAGGATGTGATAGACTTTCTTAGTGGAGGGTGCATCTGATTACTCATCAGTTGTCTATCCATACAATTGGAGAAGATTATGTGAGGAGTCCAAGTTATCCTGTAGTGGTGGCCCAGTATGATGATGTCTTTCCTGATGATGTTCCTAGACTAACTCCTCATTGAGAGGTAGAAATCTACGTCGACCTGTGCCCTGGGAGGTCATCAATATCTACGCCAAAATATCAGATGACACCAACAAGTATTTGTGAGTTGAGGGTACATTTGGATGAATTTTAGGGAATGAGGTTCACAAGGACTAATGTTTCTCCATAGGCAGCCTCGATTTTGTTTTCCAAGAAGGCAGATGAGAGTTTGAGTCTTTGTGTGGACTATCGGTGCATAAACTCGGTGACCGTGAAGAAAAAGTATCCACTTCTGAGGACTGGTGATATCTTCAATAATGTGAACAGATCTCAGTGGTTTTCAATGATAGACTATAGATCGTGCTATCGTCAACAGAGGGTATGAGATGAGGATGTACATAAGACATCCTTCAGAAGTCGTTATAGCCACTAAAAGTTCTTGGTGATGCCTTTTGGCCTCACCACTACTCCAACAGTGTTCATGGGAATCACAAACAGAATCTTCCAGCCTTACCTCAATCTCTTCATGGGGGATTTCATTGATGACATCATGTTATACTCGACATTGGAGGAGGAGCATGCTACCCATCATTGATAGTTTTGGATACACTCTGAGATCCCCAGCTTTATTGTAACATCATGAAGTTCTAGTTATGGATATGGGAGGTCCACTTTCTGGGACATGTTATCTCATAGGCTGGGGATTCAGTGGATCCAGTGATGATAGAGGTAGTGCCTACGTGGTATCCACCCAGAAGTGTGACCGAGGTGTGGAGTTTCCAAGGATTGGCTGGGTATTACCGAAGATTTGAACCTGGATTTTCCAAATTAGTAGTAACATTGTTAGATTTGACCAAGAAGGGACAACCTTTCTTGTCGACAGAGAGATGCCAGTAGAGTTTCTAGGAATTGAGGCAGAGACTGATGAGTGACTCCATTTGGAGGCTAGTAGAAGTGGGAATTGGGTATGTAGTCTACAACAACACATCAGGGACTAGACTGGGATGTGTCCTGCTGTAGGAGCGAGCGATGATCACCTACGACTCATGATAGATAAGGAAGCATGAGAAGAACTATGCTACCCCTGACCTTGAGTTAGCATAATTGGTCTTTGTCTAGAAGATATAGTGGAAGTTTTTGATGGGTGAACAATTTACCATCTACTATTATCACAAGAGTATTAGGTATATCTTCTCACATAATGTCTTGAACCTAATACATCGGCGATGACATGAGTTCCTATAGGATTAAGACATTGAGATAGTCTAAACTCATGAGAAGGGAAATGTGGTGGAAGATGCACTCAGCAGGAGGTATTGTTTATAGTTGTTGAGTGAGGTGAAAGAGAAGCTAGTCGTGTTGCAGATATCCTTCATGGATAGTAATGTAGTAGGTTACCTCTAGTATATGATAGTTAATCCCCCTCTTATTCAGTGAGTTAGGGTGGAAAAAATTGGGTACGTTGACTACGAGGCACAATGTGTTTAGATATCCTCAAGATGGGATCCTGTTGTATTTTTTGAAGGTGGGGAGCACATCATATTTTTCAGGGGACACGCCATGGTACCAGTGATGCTACGAGGGGAGGGGTTGAGGGAGTTCCACACATCCCCTTTGGAAGTACATCATGGTGTGGAGAAGATGTACCAGGACCTCTAGTGTCAGTACTGGTGTCCATGGATGAGGAAATTAGTGGCAGAGTTCGTTTTACGGTGCCTCATTTGTTAGAAAATGAAGGATGAGCACCAGGTTCAAGTAGGCTTGATTCAGCCACTTGAGGTGGGAAAGTGGAAGTTGGATGACCTTTACATGGACTTTGTGACAGGGGTACCATATACGTCCATGGTAGATGATTCCATCTAGGTGATCATTAAACGACTCACCAAGTCGGCCCAATTCTACCCATTTGAGAGCCACGATCAGTAGAGGGCTCGGGACACCTCTATATACAATAGACTGTGTGGCTTCATTGGGTTCCATCGATGATCATTTCAAATCATGATGCTCATTTTACATCTCAGTTTTTGGTGGGATTGTAGGGGGAATTTAGGACTCATCTACACTTGAGAATTGACTTTAATCCTCAGATAGATGGTCAGATGGAGGGGACCATATAGATGCTTGAGGACATGCTCTGTGCTGGTGTCCTTGATTTTGGATACAGTTGGGAAGACCACCTACCAATGGTGGAGTTCTCTTAAAACAATAGTAATCAATCCACCATTGGAATGATGTCATTTGAGGCCCTATATGGGTGACCATAAAGATCAACTCTATGCTGAAAATACATAGGGGATTCAGCCCTTATGTGTTCAGAGTTGGTAAAACTACCACTGAGAAGGTGGAGATCTTCTAGGAGGGGATGAAGACTGCACAAACCCAGTAGAAGTCTTATGATGATAAGAGACAGAGACCCTTAGAGTTTGAGGAGGGATATCATGTCTTCCAATGGTCCTCAACCTGATAAGGATGGCATATATTAGGCTTGTGTGATAAGATATCTCTAAGGTACATCAGACCTTTATAGATCATCAACAAAGTAGGTGAGGTGGCGTACCCTCTAGCTCTCCCCCCATAGATGCACTAGGTGCATAATGTTTTCCATATGTCATAGTTCAGGAGCTAAATTCATGATCCATAACATGCTATCAACTGGGGAGATCTGGATATTTATGATGGGGTGACATTTTCGGAGATACCGGTCAAGATAGAGGATCAACAACAGCGGGTCCTACATGGGCAGTTGATTCTTTTGTTGCGAGTTTGGTGAGAGCATGGGAACCTTCAGGAGAGAACATGGGAGAGAGAGGCACATATAGGTGCTCAGTACCTCCATTTGTTTCCCTAGACATTATTATAGCTTTTGGGGACAAAAATACCAAATCATTTGAAAATATAAAGACCCAAAGAATACCTATAATTTTTTTAATTAAATGGAATTATTAAGAGTCTTCAAAAATTGATGGCACAAGATTCCGAGGCCTGGAGATCCCAGAATGGTGTTTTGAACTTGTTTTAAGGTATGTTCAATAAACGTGCAGGTGGAAAATTCTATCATTTGAACAGGTGCTCGGATTAAAAATCTAAGGGCGCTGTTGAATCCACAATATCGAGATTCACTTAAGGGAAGCTTAACTTAAACCAGTAAGGGTTAGATGAAATAGATAATAATTAGACTTTAAAAAAATAATAAAATAATTCAACAAGTTATTTTATTTCATTCTTTGTAACTATTGAGTGGCGGTGGTGGTACTGTTGGGTTGTCAGAATATTTAATGGCCAGTAACACTTTGTTATGTAACTGAACCACTGGGAGAATTAATAGATTAATTAGCTAAATTTATTAATGGCCTTATTTAATTTTTCCACTGGTTGATCTCCTCTTTTATTCTATTTAAACCATGCTCGGGCAGGGGTTTTAAGCACTGATGAGAGGAACCTCTGACAAAGTGCTAGCGACATCTTCCACCAATGTAGAATGGATCTTCGATGACCGTTGGAATATTCTACAATGAGCACCAAAGGATATGAACCATCTCCTTCATCTGAAATACCATCTTATGTTGGAACTCCTTCCCCATCTGAAATGACTTCTAGTGAACTTGAGGTCGGGGTTATGTGCTTCATTTCTCACTTTTTTCCCATTCTTGAATTTTATTAAAACACCCAGATCAACATTCCAACAGGTTGATCCATGTATCATTCTTTAATTTGGGAGGATAATGTTGGGGTTTTTTATGGGAGTTTTTTTGATTAACTAATAATTACCATGTTATAATGCTAATGCGGAGGGCACAAGCCAAGACGAACAATGCTCGGACCCTCCACCAATCTCAGGATGGTGGAATTATTCGTGGACGACTGAGAAATATGGAGACAAGGTGAAACTTCAGGTCGCATAGTGTAGGAACCGTCCCGGGAGGCCGTAGGCACAGACATAAAAGGAAATTGACCACCAAAGCTTTGTCGGTGGCCCACAAAAGAATCACTAGTGCAGCAACACCATCAACTAGAGGGGACGATGGCCAGTTAACGCCATCCTTGAGAAGGTGGTGGTGCCTGATGGCACCTCAATGGAAAATGGGGTGGCTGACCTTTGTCGGCCGTGTCAGAGTTGGGATGCGTGCCGAAGAGGAAGGCCATGTATACGAGCAAAGGTGGAGGGAGGACCTGTGGTCTGTGGGTTCTGCAGGTGACCAGACTAGCGGGACCTTCCAAGTGGTGTAGTGCTATCTGGTGACAATTCATTGAAGACTAGAATGGCTCGGCTATTCGAGAGGGGAGCGGACCCCCATGCATGACCAGCAGGTAGGGCGGTTCCGTGGCCCAATGGGCCGTGCCAAACCATGTGGGCCAGGGTGAACCCGGGACATAGTGTGTCAGACCAGGCCTAGCCAAACGAGCCCGGGTTAGGTCAGTCCGACCGAGTCAGATCGGACTCGGAACCCTTTCTGCAATGTTACGCTTTAATTGGCATATCTCTTAAACTGGGTGTCTGTTTAGTGAATAGTCTACGACATCCAAACCCTTTGGAAGAGGTGGTCCTTGTGAGAGACTCCACTTGAGTTTTGGAGAAATATAGAATATGGCTGGGTTGGAATGAACTTGAATCCAACCAGGCCCTCGACACTAAAATTCCTATAATATACAGACATGGAGTCTGGTTGAAGTGCCATCTGTTGCGTTGGAACCCTTTTGACATGGAAATTCATTGCATAAATTTTTCTTGGGACTTAGTGTTGGTGGAAATAAAGCCAATGGATTGAGGATCATATCCTCTTGGAATCATGCATACGTTGTGCAGGAATCTAGTGGCTGGATGTGATGTGAATAATGAATAGTGATCTTGTGTGGGTCAGCATCGAGTGATCCTGTGTGCGTCAGCACTTAGTGATGATGTGTGGGTCAACACCAAGAAATCCTGTGTGGGTCAACATCTAGAAATATAGTGTGGGTAAGCCCCTTTCAATCGAGCATTGGTCAGCAACTAGAAATCCTATGTGGTTCAGCACAGAGTGATGCTGTGTGAGTTAGCCACCGAACCTCTTGACAAAATAAAATGATCTGTCATTATGACTAATAATCTTTACATATATATTTATGTTATACATGGTTTAGTATTTCCTTGTTATTTTTGATTGAGATAATAATTTTTTGTTTTTCCTTTATAGAATTTTGAGAGACCTTCGGGGGTCTCGGGGTCCCTACTCGGTATTGTCATACACACCCCTGCACAGACCTCTCCCACAAATTGTTTTGTCTTTTGTAGAAGATGGACACCATTGATTGAGTATTGGGGATCATGGACTAGACATTGCACGAACGTGACCGATTGACATGGAGAGCTACAGTGACAAGCTATATCTACCCTTTACGTGGTATCCATAGATGACAATCTTAGGAGCTATTTTCTATGTTCTGTTGTATTTTCTTATTCAGTTGGACTTATATACAATCCCCTTACATTCAGTTCACACTTTTACATCAGTATTTTTACTATGTGGTTTACTTTTTTTGTGTACCTAGTCTCTGAGTGTATAGGTTTAAAGGAAATTCCTTCCCATTTTAGTGATACTCCTTTTCAGTTCAAGTCACCAGCCCATGGCCTTTTGAAGATTGGCTTGGGGTAGTCACAACATGGGCCTCGGGGGACGGGTCGTGACAAAGAAGAGTCTTTGATTGGAAGTGGTTTCTCAAAAACTTTTATCATATGATGATGTAGTAGCATGTCCTATCAATAAAGAGAAATATGTTTCTAGGTATTATATCTTCTTGAGAAACTAAAAAAAATATTTTTTCTAAGAATCATGAAAAATGAAATGTTTCAAATTGAAATGAGGGAATATGGGATTTCCAACATATTATAATTTGGGAAAGAAATACCTAGGTAATTTTTTAAATAGAATAGGATTCTAATTTAATTATAGAGAATGTTGTGATAAAGCTAATGATTATAGGATAAATAAAAAAACTATTTTTCAGTGAATCAAGTATAAATATATGGGGAATTATTTAATGTAATTTCCCAAACATCAGGGGATTTTTCATTAAAAATTTATAAGGGATAAATGTGAAGCTTATGTAATAACTACAGCTGAGGTGGAATTTCGTAAAGATGTAATGGATGATACTTTGACCATAGCCTAAAATTTATGTAATTATTTATTTTATTTTTTATCTTCAAAGACTTTTATATCTTCTATTTTTTCCAAGAAAGTTAGAATTATCCCAAACACATTAGTATCATAGTTTTTAATAAAGACTCAAAATGGAAATATTATTGTAATAAGGAGATGTCTACCATTTCTTATTATTGCACATAAACATACCCGATTTGAAAACCATATTATTATACCTATGGTTGAATTTAATATAATTCTTGGTATGGATTTGATATTAAATTATAATGTGGACATTTATTTTTAATACAAGGAGATTACAATTCTTGATAGATTTGTGGAATCCATTGACTTTAGAGGGGTGACTACATAATTTGAATCTTATATGGATCCATTTATAGTATCTATGATTATTCAAATTCTTAGAGAGGAAGAGTTGAAGAAACCTAGGAATGGGAAATATGTCCTCATAATATAGGATATTATTAGTTTGTAAGAATATATTGATGTGATTACTGAATAACAACATCATATCCACATGAGTGTGAAGTTTAGTTTTCTCTTGATCTCATTGCTATGAAAAAAACTATATTTAATACACCAAAAATGATGAACATAGTGGAATTAGTGTAACCAAGGAAACAAATACCTGAGTTGTGTGATACGTGATTTATACTCCATCTTTTTTCAATAAGTGGATCCCCTATTCTATATGTTAAGAAGAAATATGGGTCTATCTGGTTGTACATAGATTATTGGGAAATACATTCCATTACAATAAATAAAAAGTATAAACTTACAAACATTGAAGAATTGTTTAATAAAATATAAGTAGATAAATGTTTTTCAAAGACTGTTCTTTGTTCTATGTTTCATCCACTGTGAGTAATGTAAGAAGATATCCAAAAGATGACATTTTATATAAGGTGTGAGCATTAAAAATTTATATTCATACACTTTGGGTTGACTAACAAACCCAATATTTTTGTGAATATGATGAATAGTGTATTCTTGGATTATCTTAATAATTTGTTATATGTATTTATTAAGTATATATTGATATACTATAAAATAAATGATGAGAATAAGAGTCATTTGTGAAAAATTATTATGACTATTTGTGAAAATGTTTTATATAGAATGTTTCTAAAATGTGAGTTTTATCTTTAGGAATTTTCTTTTCATGACCATATTGTCTCAAAACACGGAATATCTATTCATCCTTTAACAAAGGAAGTAGTGATGGAATGACCAATGAAAAAGAATATAATTAAGGAACATAGTTTTCCTGGATTAATATGTTTCTATTGATGATTTTTTCCACATAATGCCCAATAATCTAGCACATTATCCAAGGTGACATATGAAGGGGTTATTTTCATATGGTTAGAAAAATTGAGAGAAATTTTAGAAGAGTAAATGAGGATATTGGCCAATGAAATGATATTGAATTTACCATATGAAAGGGTTGAATTTTTGATATATTTTTATGTATCAAAGATTAGAATTTGTTGTGTCTATATTCAAAAGGATTTGTTTATTTATTCTGTATCAGGGATGATATAGATTCTTGAATAGAATTATTAAACCCCTGATATTTAGATGGAAGCTGTAATATTTTCATTCAATATATGAAGGGATTATCATTATGGTAAAAAATGTGAAATTTATAAAGATCAAAATAATATGAAATACATATTCTAATAGAAAGATATGAACATGAGTAAAAGGGGATGACTAGGTCTACTCAAGAATTTTTATTTCCAAAAACACTACCACCATGGGAAGGAAAATAATGTCTGTGATACATTGAGTAGGAAATACCGTGATGTTTTGAATGAAATGAGGATTAAAAAACATCCTAAATAATGGATCAAGTAAAGTTAGATTTCAGAATAATTATGTAAGGTGAAACATGAAATATGTTCTAAACGATTTCCAAACAATCCTTATTAGAAAATGAAAAAATGTTTCTATCAGAATGATAATAATTTTGAAAATTAAATCATGGCTATAAATTATGTGTAGTTGGTAAAATTAAAATATGAATATAGTATATCTAAATTTATAATGTTTCTATGTGCTATGTCCATTCCACAACTAAAGAGGGAGTTATTGGATGAAAATAATAGCCCAAATTTCTCAATACACTATAGAGGAACAAAAATGTAACTTGATTTGAAAGAATATCTTCATTGGGATAATATAAAATGGTAACATGCAAAAAATTTATCAATATAATTGGTTTTCTAATAGGTAAAGGGTGAGAGACAATATTCTGAAGGATTTATACAATCTATACCTATTAATATATGGAAATACGATAATATTACAATGTAATTTGTCACTATATTTCTAGATACATAGTGAAAGAATGATTTTTTATGGGTTATTTTGGATTTCCTTACCAAATACTCACATTTCCTCAATATAAGGTAAGAAATAAATATTTAGCACATCATGTAACTCTATATTAATGATGGTCAAGACATCATGGTACTCAACATTATATTATATCTAATAATAACCCATAATTTTCATTAACAATAAATAATAGTATCTAAAGGGATACTGAAACTAATCTATATTTTATAAATTGTTATCATCTTCAGAAATATGGGAATTCTTAAAGGAATATTCAAATATAATAAGACAAACTGGGGTTGTGATCACTTATTATTCAAGGTATGAGGGTTTAGACTTTACATTTAGTGGAATATTCTTATAATAATAGTTTTGATTCAAGTATTCAAAAAGAACTATATGATGAAATGTATTGGAAAATATTCCATACACCATCTTTTTAGAATAATATTGGTGAGTGGAAGATGTTTAGGCCGAAAACATGTCTAATAACAATGGTGAATATAAATACTATTCAGAGTCATATCTTGATTGATTAAATTAGGAAATCATTTTATTCATATAATGGAAAGAATGATATATAATTTAAATTAGGGGATCATGTTTTCTGGAATATCTACATGAAATGGTGTTGTATGGTTCAAAAAGAATGGGAAACTAAGTGGGAAACTACTGATGATTCTGATTATGGAAATGAAATTTCTTATTATTATCTTTTATTTTGTTGTTTATTTTTTTAGAAGAGGTAAAATCCATTTGTTTGACCCTATATGTATATTTCCAGAACATTTTACGTTATTTAATAAAAGTTTAGAAACTTTTCTTAAATCTGGACTTGTTAACTAAAGGGAAAATAACCCAAAGTTACACTGATCCTTTTTAAATTCTGGAAATAATTGGAGTTGCATCTTAATGTTTGGAAATTATAAATTGTTTATCAAAAGTTCATGATGTGTTCCATATGTCTTTATTTAAGATGTTAATGAATAAATAATTGCACATTATGAAAATTGAGTAATTAGGATTTGATACTAATTTATCTTATGATGATGTGCCTATCAGGATTCTTATTATTAGAGAAAAAGTGGTGTGGAATTGGACCACTTAATTGGTGAATGTACTTTGTGGAAAATTAAAATAATATAGGTAACATTGGATTATAATTAAGAAATTAGAAAAAACTACCCATATTTTTTTTAAAGTCACATTCTATAAATTTCAAGGATGAAATTTTTGTATAATGGAAGAATGTAACACTAGATCTTCAATTATAGTAAGTTATATTTCATTTCTAAAGAAATTATAACATAATAAATAAATCTTTATACAAGACTGTTATTACAAATTAATTTCAAAATTTTATAAATTTAGTTTTTTGAAATTAATTACATTTTTTGATTCATCGCGTCAAAATTATCATAGGGTTAATTTTTGATATTTTTTATAAATAGTTGGGTTTTGGTTGAATTATGTAAAATTGTGAATTATTAAAAAATATATTTTTATGAAATTATAACAATAATATAATAACTTGAATATTTATTAAAATTTTTCTATAAGATAAATATATTTTTAAGAAGAAATATAATATATCTAAAAATATAATGTTGAAGTTAAAAATACAAGCTAATTGTTTTTTGAAATTTAAGTAATGTTTTTGTTCTAATAAAAAATGGTTTTAGATATTTTATCTTAATTAGGTATTTTAAAGGTTTAATTCAGTTTTGGTTTTGTTGGAAACATGAATAATTATTCTTATATTGAATATTATAATATTAATTCAATTAAAATCTAAATTATAAATTATTTTTCAATAGAATCTTTTTTATTCTTAAAACAAACTTTTTTCTAAAAATGATTTTTATTGAATTTTGTGGTCATATAAAAAATTATATTTATTCAACTTATAGGAGTTGAATCATGTAAAATTAATTAAATAATTGGAATGAAAATAATTAACATTAGGTAATATGGTCAATTTAATTTTTTTCATAACAAACAGTAACCATGGTAAATATGTTTCTCCTTGGTTAAAGGTAAAATGAGTTAGAGTTGTTAAAAATAATGGGATAAGGCTTTAAGATTGCACAAAATACATAAATAAACCACATTTAATGGTTGTATATATATTTTATCGTTATAATATTTTATTGAATTACAATTTTGTACAACTTTCATAAGAAAATTACATTATATTATTTAAATAGTTTATGTAATTTCATGTGTGTCTGTCCCCTCACTTATAAAAGGGAACATCTTAACAATAATTATTCATAAAAATTGAGCCATCTATCTCAGAAAATACATATGAAAAAAATTTCATGATTAATTCTCTTTTTTCTTGAGCTCTTTGGCTTACCCTAAGACCATCCTATGGAGGCTCAAGGTATAATCCAAAGGATTTTAGTTAAAGAAAATGTAATTCTCTTACCCGACTCTTTAAAAGATTCATTATTACTAAAATTTACCAAAATATATTGTATCCACACTAAAATAATTACTAATGTACCACCAATATATTGAATTATTATTATTATTTTTGTAGAACCATTTACCACATCGTGTCTATCATATAGAAAATGAAAACATTGCTCATGAATATGTACGACCTAACATCTCCACATAACAATGCAATTAATTTTTAATTATTAATTTACATGGATGGTTATAGATAAATAATTAATGAATATATATGATATTTAATAAATAATTAGGAATATATAAAGTTTAATATATCATCTACCTTCTAAACCTTCCATCCTTTGAAAATAGTAATTTTAGTCATGTGTACATGTAGACTACAACTTCTATGAAGTAATGTGATTCATTTTTCTATTAACAATCTTTATAGATTATTATAAAATTTTATATAATTATTAAAAAAAATATTATTAAACTTATTAACATTTTTAGATGATTTAACAATTTAAAAAAACCTTTATCAATGAAGAATAAAGTAAATTTATTTTTAATAAATTAATCGAACAACCTTAAATGGTTGATTAAAGAAAGTAATATTTAATGAATGGATTTAAAATGACTATAAATGGAATTAAAAAATGGAATATAAATATTTTTTAAAAAAATATTTATTTAATAAATATAAATTTATATTATAGGATCAAATAAGTATGACTAAGAAGAGACCTAGGTTAAGATATTTCTATCATAATTTCATTTTATTTTTGGATTTTTTATCTTCATATTTTATTTTGAAAAATTATTTTATCGTAATATATTAAACCAAATATATTTTATCATACTGTATTTATGTCTAGGTTTTACAAGATTATAAACCATTTCTTCACTTTTTGTATTATGAATAAAAAAATTATGTTACATGTTTGGGAGTTTCTTTTGAAAATATTGTTTTAAAGTATTCCTTGTAGCCCATTTTATTCCATACATAGGATCATTTTAATGTTTAAGGAATATTCTTAATTATTTCCAAATGGATGATAAAGGACATTTACAATAATTTTTGACCTTCATTATAAAGGATTTAAATGTAAAATTTCATCATTTTCGATATGGCTTATTTTATAATTTTTAAAAAATTGTAAAAGAATATTTTTTTATTTTAAAATTATTGAAGTCCCTTCCCCACCAACATAGACACAATTCATCAACAAAGACCCTACAATTTTCTAAATTTTTTTCAAAGAGTATAGTTTTCTCAATATTTTATGAATTATTAGTTTTTAAAGATACTGAAAAAGGGTCTTTTTTCTTAATTGAATGAAAATAATTTTGAATGTGATTTATAAATTCATTTTTACACAATGACTCAAGGAATTTATGTTTAATTTTCTTCTTCCACAATCATTTCTATTCCAAAAAGGCATGGTTTTACTATAAAACCTTAATTTCTAGAGAACTAATGGTATTGTTTCATCCTTTTTGTATTTTTAAATTGGTGTAATTTAACGTTATCATGCTCTCATTTATTATCACACAATGTTATTTAATTAAACATTATTTTCTTCCCACTATACATATTTTATGTTTGATGGATTTAAACGGTATAACTTCTACCATTTTGATGTTTCTCAATCAGACTCCACTTCAATATGTGGTAAAAGTTTATGCAAATTGATTGAGAATTATTTTTTCATTGACTAGGTAAATATTTTGTATTCTTGGTTCAATTTAAATAAATGCTTATTAATAATTAATTTTGAGAATTAATTGTACTAATAATTAAATATATAAATAATGAATAGGACATGAAAGTGATTCATGGTACATGATTATAGATAGACCCTTTATGCCTCGATAGGAATCATTAGCAAAAACTGTTGGACTTCCATATTATATGAGTATCTAGTTTACGATTTCCCACTTATTAATAATGATGTCTTATCCACACCTTGATGATAATATTCATGATAACATAGATGAGGTATTATTGGTAATTTTATGAATTTCTTGATCTATAAATTTAATTTTTTGAAAATTTAGTATCCATTATCTATGATATCGATATTTTTTATATTATCCATGGATTTTCTTTGAACTAAATATACCTATTTAATGGTGTATTTTTTTATTATCCTCTCAACCATATTGATAATACCTTATTTATATATGATATATATCATTGTATATTGACCTTAATAAGAATATGATCTCACCCATTATGTATTTTCCCTTCCCCAGGATATGAAGAGGGATATTTTTAATGATAAAATCAGTTATATATTATTTTATGAAATATATATATATAATGTAATATTGAATCAATTATGTATCTTGATTTCCAATATTGTCAAATTGATCAATCTTAGGTGGTGTGATCCATTGAATATTATGCCAATGTAATAAAGTGAACACTAGTTCTAGATTAATGGAGTCATAAGGTTATACATGATCTGTTGATATGACCCTTGATCTAGTATTCCTTTGAGTTACCTCAATATGAATCACAAGCGAACATCTTTGACTGAACAGCTTTTGAAATGTAAAATCATGCACTAAAAAGAATAAATATTCGTTTTAATCCTCTGATATTGGGAAATACATTAAATAGGGGGCTTCCCAAAAACTATTATGTAAAAAATTCAACAATACCAAAAAAGGAGATAAACAATGTCTACATAAGGAGTCTAAGGGTATTTTTTAAAACTCTTCTGAACATTAAAAAATATCATTGAAAACAAAAATTGTAGATTAAAATTCTATATTATCATATTATATTAAGATATTTCTAAGAATATCAAGATAAGAAATAAAATAAGTATAGATCACTATAAAATAATTAATGCAACAATTATATTGCACAAGCTACTTTCCCATCAAGGAAAAAGATTCTTGAAAAATGAATGTCTTATGCTTGAAAAACGTAAAGATCTTATAAGTGCGTAATTGGATAAGGGATAACTTCATGGAATCATGTTCACCATAATCACCACATCCCCACTAGACAAAACCTTGTATCTATAGAACCCAAACCCATTAATTCACCTAAACAGTGTTTTTGGGTGCAGTGCCACTAGCCTGAGGCATGCCTCCCCATATGCCAAAGGCTTACAACTAGCATCAAGGGTGTACAAAGGGTGATATTAGGGAAACTATGTCCTGAGTGATGATAATTTAATGGTTTTAGTGTGTTTATATATATATATATAAATGTAGCAAAATAAAATACTCAGTAGACTCAAGCAAGACCCACCCATCGCTGAAGCACATACAATATAATTCAACAGTGAATGAAATATAAAAACAGAATAGTGGAAGTAAATAGAAAAGATAAAAAAACATTTTTAGGAATAAAAATAGAGAATGCCTACATATGAGGTTATACAATACAATAATCAGTAAAGGGTTACCCATGGTCAACCAATAGTATATTCATATATAATAATTCTAAAATTGTAAAAAAAAAAAGAAATCCAACTAAGGAATGTACATTGGTTCCTTGCCTTCCATCATTTCTCACACAACCCTTTTTATCCAGATCCAGAACCCAAACCATTACATGATTAAAAAAGAATAAAGGATAAATTCATACCTAAGGGGACCATGTAGGGTGTGAGAATGAGTCTTAGTACGGTACCACCAACATGTGATTACCTTATATTTCATATTATGAATGTGTGAACTATAAAGAAAAAATAAGCACATGTATATATAATTAAACACATACTTCAATTGGGTTAAAAAGTCACCAGGAATATGTCACCATCTTTGGAAAATAACAGAATGTTGTAGTGGAGTGTATCCTTATCCTATTTCCCAAGGTATCCCTTGATGTCAATATCCCTAGGAGAACCCTCATGTTCTACCTCCAAAGAATTCAGAAACACCTCATGCAAACTGATACCTAAGTCCAAACAATATCACCAATGCCTCGAAGGCACACCCAAACAATTCAAGCTGTCCCCTTAGACCCCTCTCAAAAGCACATGCTGTCTTGAAGCCAATGTCTGGAGGCATAAGGATATATTACCTTAAGTAAAATCACTATTGGCTCAAAGAACAAAATCTCTAGGAACAATGATTCTCATTATCCGAAATTAACCTATCCCAATTGCCTTAAGACTGGAAAGCCTCATCCCCCAATCAACATCCACGATGCTATCATATGATCGATCCTCACCATCTGTATAGTTTTCTATGAGAATCACCCCAACCAATTTCTTAAGACACTCTATCAGAAGGCTCTACTCGAAACAAGTGGTCAAAACCATCACATCACTAAGTCAACCTATCTGCACATGACTCCAACTACACTTTGGCCAATAATGAGTGAATGGAATCACCAATTTAGTACTAAGGACACACAAAGTCCCGCACCTTGTGCCCCTAAGACCAAGTCAATAAATTCTTATGCCCATTCTATCAAATATCGTAGGCCATTCCCCTGACATGACAACCTTTCCACCTCAACCAATGACCATTTCATCCAACCAGTGTTCAAATCACCTATGTATCTTGGTCTAAGCCCATCATGATGACCTCATTGACTCAACTGATATCCATCACTATCTCAATCATTGGGAAATTCCTATAATCATACAATGTATCTCATTAGTATAACATAATAAATTCACACACACACACATAGATATATATAATTCACTTCAATCTAAATAACACTATTCAATTGAAAATGAACAATACACCCAACCTGACAACCTAAATGGTCAATGACCTATATCCTACCCTATCATGTATAAAAAGGTTATAGAATTCCCAAAGACACACCATATTACTAATTTTTTACTATAGAACAAACCAAATGAATTATAGGGTCTCTCTTGATCAAAACCTCGACACACTAAAAGTCACACCCCATGAACACTGAGAAAATCATAAAAATGGTATGGACCACATACATTGGATTATTAGATGTAAGAACACCTAATATTTTCCTCTAACTCTGACATGTTTGGAAGAGATAATATTTTCCCATGAACACCCTAAAAATAGGGACAAACCACTCACATAGATTTAGTTTTCTGTGAGGAAAAAAAAGATATATGGGTGAAGAATGCATTGCCGAGATGGATCTTTATACACCGATGGATCAAAAATAGGTGTTTTGATGGTGTTATTAATGATATTACTCAGTGGAAGAGAGATAGATTTATGTGGCCCCTATGTTTTACCCTTGCTATGTGGTGGAAGAATAAAAATAAAGTGGGGTTGAGCCCCTATCCCCCTTAAAGAAAACTGCTATGGTAAATTACCAGTCATGTAAATATTTACACATTATATAAATTTGGGGTTTTCATAGGGATTCCATGAAAACTCATAGAAAAAAATTTATTACATGCAGTGTAATTAATTACACCTTGTTAAATTGTCATGTAATAGCTTTTAGTAGCTGAAGCCATTATCTCTTCCACTAGTGTTTTCCTGAACACTGGCACATCCACCAATTCATATAACACGCAAAAAAATAGTCTTGTTTGGAAAGAAAATTTTGAATGAGGTTCCAAATATCAAGAAAATGATTTGTTCTAATCACCAACTCATAAATTAAAATTTACCAAAAAAACGAACCATTAAAAATTACAGGACATTATAGTATGAAAAAAGTAACTAATAATTATCATGTGATATATAAGCACTCTACAATCCATGGGATATAGTGGTGTACCTATGCCATAATTTGAAAATGAGTCTCATCTGAGGGAGTATAAAACCCTAGTTGTGGAGGGTATGTACTAATGTTTTTAGTGGATATCCTAATTCACTGATGGATGACCCCCAACCCTTTCATCAAAGAGTATCTAAGACCATCCATCATATAACAGACTCACACATTGTTGATGATATTATTATTTAGGGAATATATGTCCTTATAAAATATATAAGGGGCCCAAAACATATAGATAACAAATAAAAAAGGAGTTATCAACCTCAATACTATGTTAATAACTCATGGTCACCAAGATCCCTATCCTAGATCTAGGTATTTCCCAAAAAATAATCTAGGTGATAATCCAATAGGTTTTTTAAGGAACATCAACTGGATAAACTCACACAATAATGGGTAGTTCCAACATTAAAAATATCTTTAGAAGGACTATAATAAACCTCTAGGTAATATATTATACAATAATTCATAAACCATTATCATATTATGACTTAATTACTAGTAGGAATAGACATCATTAAAATTTAAATAACATGACTCTTATATAATGCATGAACTAACTCAACATTACCCTATAACCAATACTATAAATACCCAAATCAATCTATAGATTATCGTTGTCCTTTATATTAATTTTATTGTTTCCACATATTGTTGTTTGATTCATAAGACTAATTACTAGACTTATATCTCAAAAATTATTTTCTTAATGTCCTAAACAAGATCTCTTATAAATCCAATCTGTAAACTCTGAACACAGGACTAAGTAACCACAATGTTACCACTTGTACATGTCCTGAACACCCAAGACTAGGCATGGGCTAGTATATAGGCTAACCGTTCCACACTAATCCTACCACTAATTGTCCATTGGAATGTTGTAGGCACCAATAAGGAATGATGCACAATGGAAGGCCTTATCATTAGGTCCTCTAATGAAACCATACAAATTTTCATCCAAATTAAAAGTAATAATTATGATGATATATATCAATTATAGAATAAAATTCATACTATATATCCTAATACAAATTAACGCAATGGGTAAAAACTCAAAAAAGTAAATTAAAATATAAGTGATTGGTATCCTCAGAAGAATATAAGAATGTAATCCGAAAAATATTCCTCCATATGCAACAGAAACTCTCTACATGAATAAAAATAGTTGTCATCACAACAATGCACCACAAAAAACCAACCCCACCAACTCAGCATCCACTATAATCATCCATGAATTGAACCTATTTTTTTATAACATAACATGTGTGACTGGAACCATGATGCAAGTGAAAGTATAAACATTCCTAGTAGGATTACCTTAAATACTGTGAGAGGACTAAATGAAATGTTGAAAAAAACTAAATACAATGAGGAATAAAGATAAGATGCCAAGAAATGAATTATAGATCACTATACCAAAATTAGCATTAAGCTATGGTTTAACCTACTACTAAATCATTTCATGAAGGTTTTTCCAAAATTAAACTAAATAATGTTTTCCAAATTATTTAGCAGTGGTAATAAAAAGAACCATGAGAAAATTTAGGTGTGGGATTTTAAAAACTAGGTGAACTAATCCTCCCCTAAATCATTACATGATGTTTTTTACTTTAAATTTGTACACAATTTGTTAATTAATTAAAAAATTATGAATTATGAATTACTTATTATTTATTTTTTTATCTTATGATACAATAATATTCCATGAATGAAATTTAGAAAAAAAATATGTTTGTTATGTGAGATTTGAACCCTTTACCTCCTGGTTATTCCCCAATGACTTTTTAGGTTTTGAGTCTAATAAAAGCACATGTGGTGGGAATAGTATTAAATTTAATTTAACATATAGTTTCCCAAAACCTAGAGAGAGGATCATTTTTGATAAATTTATAATTTATTTATTTAATATTGGAAAAAATGTATACAAGATCTGTAACACCATAATATTTTATTATATGTATCTTTTTGAATTTAATATCTTAAACAAAACAGGTTTAACACAACACCAAGATTAAAGGAATAATGATATACAATTAAATATCATTATTTTAAAATGGTTTCTATAACCTAGATATTAAATTGGAAGGAATGAATATTATTTATTAAATTAATATATTATATATTTAATCAAATTTTTTACATTCATCGAAAAGATTTTACAGGCATAAGACAATAATATATCAAATTTTAAACATAAAAATTATATATTTTTCTAAACATATTATTAGTATATTTTAATGGAGAACATTTCTAAAATATAAATATGGACACTATTTTGAATTGTATTATACATAATAAAAAGTATTTTTTAAAGTGTAATATCAAAATTTACATTGGTTAATTTTTTTTTCATTTTTCCGATATGTTTCATTTTTTGATGAATAACAATGTGAGATTTGGAATAATAATGTGACTATTAGGAAAACTAATGTGTCCATTTGAAAAATAAAATTACCTATGAATGTATAAATAAAAAATATTTATCTTATAAAGGAAAATATGATATTATTATATAATTCTATAAGTAATTAAATGTTTTATAAATTATTAATTAAGTGTTGATGTTTTTATAAAACATAAATGTTTATTTTCAATTTTATAATTAATATATTGGTTTAAAAGGAAATTTATTCTCATAAAATGTATTAATAAATCAATATTTTGGTCTCTTATGATTAGAAGATAATTTTACAAGACATTAATTAATTTTTCAAAGTGTTATAAAATCAGTTATAATTTTAAAATTGACTTTTTCTATATAAATTATGATTTAAATTAAAAATTATTTTTATCATATATAGAAAAGTTATTATTCTAAAATGGAGTTATTTTTTGAATTATAAATTTCCAAAAATGGTAATGTTTAATTGTTTGTATTTTTCTAAAATAGTTGTTTTTTAGTAAATAGTGAAATACAGTAATTTATAGTGCATATACATTATAAGATAAATACAGTATTCTTTGATTCATGAATGATTTAAGAACCATAATCAAGAAAAATTCTTAATTTTTTTTATTTATTCTATGACTATTCATAGGATTTTTTCAAAAATCAAAAACAAATGAATAAAATTTAAAAAAAAAACACCCCACCCCACCGCTATAAAAACCACCCCTCACCACCTCTTCTTCTCACACCACCAATACATTGAATATTATTCAAATTCATTCCAATACCTACCCAAAACCTCTACCCCACGTTTTGGTCTTATTTGTCTGACCCAAAATACCATTTAAATGTTATTTAAAGAGGTTCTCAATGAGATGAATTCTAGAGGTAAAATCCCCTTTTATTCTTTTAATTTTATTGAAATTTATTTTATTTTATTATCCATCCCTCACATTATCTATCCAAAGTGACATCAAAACCCCCATATCTTTTTTATATATGAATTTTAATATTTCAATGTAAAATCCACCATTATATCTCTTCTCCTTTTCCATTTTATTTTAACGATGAAAACATTGTCCTTGAGGTGTGGATTTACCACATTCTAATTTTTTCAATTCTGTATTCAAGGATGGTCATAAAACCAGTTTTATGGAAAAAAAGAATAATATATATATATTACATACTATCTACTGTTTCAGCGCTAGTATATATACATAATAATAAATAAATAGACAAAACTAGTTCGTGATGAGTGAAAAACTGCCAATTTAAATGATTATCATTAACATCCTATCTAATGACTCATCCTCATCAAAAATATACAAAATAAATAGACAACCATTTAATATTATATAGGAACATTAATAACATAAAAAATTAAATTCTAGAAAACTATTCTCATTTTACCCAAATTTCCATATATATATATACACAAGTAAACTGATGAGAAAACCATGGAAACAATCACTCCCGAATGATAAAATTGAATTTTTTAACTCATAAAAAATGTTATAAAAAACATAATGAAATTATAATAAATAAAATAAATGTATAAAATGTTATTAATTAATAAATATATGGATTTAATATGATTATCCCGGATTTTGGGATCAAGTGAAAAACACATTAAACCATAAGGTAAGGGTTTTCTCATCTCACTTTTATTTCTATGAGATATCCCTTATTCACCACATATTTCATATATGTGGTGTATTTATACTTCCATTTGATATATATTATAATTTATATCTTTATTTTTATCGTATTAAATGTTTCATTTTATGATTATTAATTTTTGTACGCACGATTTGATTTATTACAATGTGGTATGGAATTCTCCTCGAACCTCCATTTTTCATTAGTGTTATGATTTATATCTATGTACCCTAATGTAATACAACATTAAATTTATATAATTATTTCATATTATGTTTATATATTCTAAACCCAGGTATCTAGATCATTTTATCTTTATATTATGGGGAAATGCATATTTTTTACGGCTCTCTTTTCTATTCCTCTCGATTAGCAAGCCGATTTTTGGTAACAATGAAATTTCATACCTATTTTCAATTAAACTGCATAATATATTTTAATCCACCAGTATTTTTCTAAAATAAATCTTTTTTATCATGAAAAATTTTCATAGTTAATTTCTGGTAGTATTCAAACATTTAATCCTTTTACCATTTTAAAGTCTCTTTAATATTTTCCCTTCAAGTTCACAAAACAATCTTATTTATAAAGATTATTAAAGAAAAATTATACATGTTTTCACTTAATTTATACATAATTTATGTCTAAAAAATAATTTCATTTTACATCCCTTTAAATTTCTATGATATACATGTTTATAATTTTATTTTATGATTAATATAAATGATTCCCATAAGAACCATTCTTTCTAATGTAAAAGGGTATTTCTCTCAGAAATTTATAAATCACTTTATTAGATTATTTTTATCTATGATTAAGATTGAAATATTTCAAAGTGCTGTTAGAAAATTTGATATAAATATATTTTTTAATTTTATTATTCTACATATGATAAATTCATTATACTTAGTAAGTGATTAGTGAGGCCCACAATATCCCCTTGATCCATTGGTAGGTCTCAAGAGACAAACTCACCATGTTTTTTTCAAGGCCTTACCCATTAATTTATAATTATTTTATGGGGCCTTGATGGTATATTTATTATGTTTGTTATTATGCATTTCCTCATTATGATATTAGTGAATGATTACCCATGTGGTTATTCGGCTAGAAGAAAATCCATAGTTTAGTTTAATTCTCATGTGATTATATATATGTCATTTTTTATTCATATTTTAGTCCAAACATATTATGGTCAACATTATTCTTCATTGACATGGGTTTTTATTTATTCACCATGAATTATGGTTTATTTTTATTCTTGATAGCTTTCATGAAATTGTTTACTGTTACTGACCATCACAGCTCACCACTTTCTTATTTTTTATTTTTCTCTAAGATGATATGATGTGTATTTTGAATGAATTAGAGGAATAATATTAGTGTTTATTGGGGTTTCCAATGGAGATTATATATTTTTTTCTATTTAATTTTTTAATATAATTTTTTTTTCTATCTGGTTTTATGAATCTATTAAACTATAGAGTCATCTGGGATGCGAACACATGTTCATAGTACAAATTTAATAAATTAATTCACTGGATCCTGGTTACTGGGGTCAGGGTCTTTACAAGATTTGATAATTTTTCACACCCTAACCATTAAAATTATATTAATTTATTATATCTTCATTTTGGATTGTCTCTTAAAGTTTCAGGTTTAGTGATGGTATAAAATTTTTGAACTTTGTTAATTTCTATGGGTTTCTGGCTGGTGCATTAGCACTACACGATTAGCTATAACCGCGTTGTCGGCCCAGATGACCATGCAGTTTTCCAATATTTAAGATAAATAAAATTTTATGAATATTAAATTTAAATAATGAATTCACAATAATAATAATATAAATTATGATGATGAAAATTATTATTATTATTAAGTCAATATTATTATTATTATTACACTATTATTATTATTATTAAGAGGATTATTTTTTTAACTTATCCTATTGCCCCCATTTCTCAAAACCATACCTCATGGGGCTTCTTCCATCCACCCCCTTACCTCACGAAGCTGTCTCCCTCCCTCCCCTATGATTCCTCCACTCCAGCGACCTCTAGAGGCCGCACATACCTTTCGGAGATCCCTCTTCCGACGATGACGACCCCATGCTCTCTCTATCTCTCTATTTCATCTAACCTACTCACGTGCGGCCTCCCCGAATGACTCCCATCCTCACTAGAACCCTCCTATTACCCCTCTCCTATCTTCGTCGCTCTCCCTTCAGCCGCACCCCCTTGTCTGGTGCGACCTCTCTCTAGTGCGACCCCCTTCTGGGTGCATTCATTAGTTTTGGGATTTTCTTACATCAGGATAAAAATATGTGTAATGGGTTGTTTTTTACACTATTTTATTGCATTTTACGGTGTTTGAAGGGTCCAAGATATCTTATTATCCCTTCTGATGAAGAATTATTGCATTCACACACCTTCAAGGTAGGTGTTTCAATCCATTATCTTTCTGATTCATTCCATGTTATACTTGAGAGATTTAAATAACATATTGAACATGATTCAAATCTTCATAATATATGAGTTTAGTTCATTATGGTATTTTCATGTTATTATAATTTTTTAAAAATGATTTTCTAATTGATTGATCATTTATTACACGTCTATTTGATTTAATTCCCCATTTAGTCTCAATAATTTATTGTATATGATTCGTGCCTTGAAAATTCGTAGAGCTGTCCTATTTCAGTTTTTTTATGTTAACATAAATTGATAAAAAATAACCCTTGATGTGAATCTCCCATTATGCATATGTATGAATGTATCATGTGTACTTGGTTAAATGATAGTTTTGTTTTGTGGATGATTTGATTTATTAAAAATATGTTTTGAGGTGATTCTGTTCTTATTACTAGGTAGGGGTTTGATTCATATTTAATAATTCATCTATATTTAGGGTATTGTGGAGGGTGTCTCGGGACCCATTTTTCCGTGTTCTCACAATTGTCACTGAATTTGTGGTTGTTTGGGTTGATTTTCTCTGCCACCAATGTTTTGGGAGAGTTGAAATCGGTTTTGATGGCAATCATGCATATTCCCAGGTATGGATATATATAAATATATATATCATCTATGTATGTGTTCTCTCATTTCATAGAGAATGCATTACTCTATTTAATGAAATATATAAGGAAGTAAGTGTGTGTGAGAAAGCTACTTCTTGGGTTAGAAATCTTCAGCTTGTCCATCTATTGAGGTTTGTTTACCCTATGCACATTCCATCTAAATTTAATAATTATCAATTTTATGTTTTTAGATAATCATTAAGTTTTAAAAATTGTTGTATTATCCTTGGTTTAATTATTTGGTGTGCTAAGTAGTATTTTATTCCTTTATTTAGGATAAATATTATTTTTAGGTTAGATAACACAAACCATCTATTTGATTAAAGGCAAAGTTGGATTTTGTGAGTAGCATGTGATATAAAATCCCAAATTTACCAATCATTTGTAACACAAATCAAACCAAATAAAACCCAAAACAAATTTCCATTATACCACCCAAAATCACTTGGGAGAACCATTCAAAGAACCCTATACATCATTTTTCTTAGAATGGAAAATGGTGTGTTACATTTATTTTTGGAAGATGGATTGTTTGTTTGATAAAAATTAGTTATGAGAAATGATTAAAATCCCATTTGGATACTTCATGAAATTGATAAAAATATTTAATATGAAAACCTCCATTGGATGCATCCCATACTTTTTATATATATAATAGATGGGATTTCCTCATTGTGGAATCATTATGATCCATCATTAAGGTTGCTTGGTGGAAACACTTTGTGTTATAATTATTTTAAGGAATGGTATTTGTCCTTGGGGAGACTCAGGGTGAGGCCTATTGTGAAATATTATTATATATATATTTCTGAGTGGATTCTCAGCTGGAATTGGTTGGCCCACCCTCATTATATACATGAGTTATGGGAACTTGACATATTAATAGAATTATATAAGAACATTTTCTGGACTGGTAGTTCATGTACTAACTGGTGGCCTATAGTAGGTGGATATATTTGGGTTTATTGCTATGGTATTTGGCCCCCAGTCTGTCTTGAGTTATGGTGGCTGGAAGTTTGGGCGTTTTTGATTTCATTATGTGTGGAAGGCAACCAGTGATGGGGTCTCATGTATTGGTGTGTTATGTATTGTTCTTCATCTCTTGGGTTCACCATGATCTATTATGTAATAGTTGCTTGTAGTAATGAATGTCATACTTGTAGGTACATTTTCATTTCCAATGATATGTGATTATTGTAGTGCCTTCTTGTGTAGTGTCTTATTGGAAGTGATGTGTTGGATTCCAAAAATCTTGTGAGAAGTTGTTTTAATTCATCGTGTTTTATAATATTTTGTGCCATTGAAAATGAAAATCATCACTTCCAATTATAAAATGTTAACAACACACTAACAGTATAAATTTTGGCTTTGAAATGAATAAGGGAAACGAGTTGCACATTGTTTTTGAGTAGACATGTAGAAATGAAAACTTTTATATATTATAGTTCAAACTTGAAAATTGATGTTCCATTTATTTTAAAGTATTTTAATTGGGAATATATTATCAGTATAGCTTAATATTTTTTAATACTCACATATACAATTTTATATTTGTTTTTTGGTTCATGTTTTGCATCATTCTTGGATTCAGTTGCAGTAGAGAGACGTTGGTTTGAGGTCGGTGGGGACCCTTAGGGTGACATGGAGGTATGTCCAGATTTATTTTCTTTTGGATTCTAGTTTTCCCTTTTGTATTTTAGTTTGTATTTATTTTTTTATCTTTTAAGTATGGGACAAATAATTCCCACATGTTTAATTATGATACCCTACACTACTTTCTAACATGTGGGGATCTGAAATGCCCTTCAGGCCTTGTCACGAGCCAAATCTGGTGACTGGTTTAGGGTTGATCTGGGTTGGTTTGTGATAAAATGGTTTCAGCAGGAGGACCTTGTTTCTTGGGGTGTCTGGTTGATAGAGATTAGGACTGTCAGGACTTTTGAGGTAGGTTCGAGAAGGGTTTTATGAACCCTTTCTTGTTCTGAACCTCTATATGCTAGGAGTATTCTAGGATTTGGGTCTTTTTTATTTTTTTTGGGATTGTGGGATGGAAATGGATGTGATTTGGTTTCATTTTGTGATGCAATATGAATTAGTGACCCATGTGATGTCCAAGTGCACGGTCCATGTCCCTCTTAGAATTATGACCTACTTGGGGAATGTCCCACTACCATGTGACTGAGTTAGGTGCAGACAGCAGTCCCTCCTTTAGGTATTTTGTTGTATGTTGTGATTTTTCATGGTTTTTGTTTCTATAATCACACTTTTGAAGATGAAATTTGTTTTTATAGATAAATTTGTTCTTCTAAATGTCTATAAATTTGTAAAGTGTATTTTAAAATAGAAATTGATTTTATTTGAAATCTGGGTGCTATTAAGAATTTGTAAGTAAATGGATTGGTGTGACCCTTGGTTTTCTTTATGAATGTTTTCACATATGGGGTATGTGTGTAGAATGTGAGTGTTGGCACACATTAATGGGAAAATAGGTTCACAAATGTGATGGTTCATAGGATTCTATGGGTGATTTCCTAAAAACTTTAAGGTATTGGAAAATTGGGTTCTCTTTGAGCAGTTGATTTTTTTGGTGAAAACGATTTCATTTTTGGAAAATATAATTGAAATAAGGTGATTATGAAATGGGGAATGATTCTATAAATTGAAATTTGGTTTCAAAATGGGGTTTTGGAATTTGGAAAAAAAATTTCCTTAAAAGTATTCTCTTTTTAAACTTGAATGGATGTGGTGGTTTTTTAAAGGTAATTTTTTGGATGTGCTTATGTTTTTTAACATATGAGTCAGTTAATTTTGGTTGAATGAGTTGATTTTGGTTGTGCTACTGCTTGATATTAGTTTTTGTTTCTTGTTTTTATGTTTTTTGGAATGTGCTTTCCAGAAAGGTCAACAAAATTTCTGATGACTCAGGCCCAATTTTTTGGTTCTCCTCAAATGTTTTCTATACTGGGTTGTGAACGAGGTTTTTCATAAGTAGTGAGGTGGATTTAAGTGGTTCATCATATATTCATGTCATTGGGATCTACCAATGTTTTCTGAGTGTGTGTTGTGTTGGTTCTATTCAAATGTCTAACTTGGGAAGAATGGTAGTTGTTCGCTGCTCCATAATTGCAAGTCAAGACAATGTGAGAAGTTTTTAAGCATATTTAAATATAATGGTTTCATCCTAAATAGGTGAAGATGATGAAAAAGGAATAGATCATTGGTTTTCAACAAATACAATGGCTGGTGAAGGCTTATGTTGACCATTTTAAGGAATTATATTCCTTTTCTTCAGAAATATAATCGCATGATTTCATGAAGGATTCAATTCTTATTGTGGGTTTTTTTCGGTAGATCATCGAGTGGGTCCTATCTTTTAAGGACCATTATTTTTCAAATATTATAGAAGTAGTATTCCTACTTGAGTTAGTCTCTGGAGCACAGGAATCTGGTAGTCTGACATCTCTTGCTTCTCATGATGGTTCCCCATCTGGTAAGAAGTATAGGCCAGAGGAAACTACTTCGAGGGGGTATCCTTGAATGGTTTTTGTTTCTGATTCATTTGATCATCCTCACGTGTGCCACCAGTGTGGCTGGAATAGGCACTCGAAGCTATCATGTCACATCCATATAACGACAATCCATCGTTGTGCTAGATTGGGTCATCTAGAGAAGTTTTACTAAAATCATTTCATGAAGAAGACATTATGACTAAGGAATTATAGTTCCTGAATGTGAGGTAGGTGATGCTTCAACCATCATAACTCTAGCCACAGGCCTCAAACTGAATTTCGTGTGTAGTTTGGGGTTGAGGAGGGTGTGTGAAACCATGACCCCATTTTTCTTTTTCATGTTGGTAAGAAAATATTTAAAGTTTTCAAGATCTTGTTTTCCTACTGTTGAAAAATTCATTGTTCATTATAGAAGTGTGATGGAATTGTTCCATTGAAATCTATCCAGTTTCACCTGTATAAATGTGTCCCTTTTGAATCGTTGGTTTTCATTGAGAATTTAACGTCAGTGCGGGTTAGTTTGGGTTTTTTTCAATTGTTATTATTTGTAGATATTTATGTTTTGTGAAATTTATGGATAATTTTTATGATTCATTTTTGTTGTTTTTTTATTTTCTTTTCACATGATTCCCTTGGAGTTTGGTGTTGTTGGTTATTGTGGAAAGTTTCTAGTTCGATGATCAAGTATTTTTTCTCATGCTATGAAAGTTGGTCTGGATAGGGTTGAGTTTTACCTACTTCTTAGTTTCATGAATGTGTGGTTTGTCTAGTGTGGAGAGGTTGAGTTAGTTCTATGTGTCCCAGTTTTCTAGATTTCCCCACTTAGTGGATTTTCCATTTATGTTCTAGTGTTGTTGGTTAGTTTTTTATGTTTTCTTGTTAGCTGAGTTTTTGAGGTGGGGATAATGCCCCCATTGTTCTCCCCTCTCCCATATGTTGTGGTTACATCTATATCAGTCAGGTGTGACTTGGGAAATATATAGTCACCCAATAATTCCTTATTTCTTCTTGTGGTGTAAAAGCATGGACTCAATTTTTGATTAATATTCATCTTGGTGACTTTCTAGGGATGAATGTTTTGTGGAGGGGAGAGTTTTCACACCCTATCCTTTAAAATTATGTTCTTACATTATTTCATGGACTTGGATAGTATCATCTACGTTTGGGTAGAGTGTTTGTTTAAATTTTTTCATGTTTGACAATTTCAGTGGGTTTCGGGCCAGTGCATGGGCACCACAAAGATAGAAGTAACTGTGTAGTTGGTAAATGTGACTGTGAAGTATCCCAATATTTAAAATAAATAATATTTTATGAAAATAAAATTTAATTAATAATTTAATAAAAATATTATTATTATTAGAAATTATTATGATGATGATTATTATTTTCATCATTAAGTTATTATTATTATTGTTATTATTAAAATTAATTTACTATTATTACAATTATTATTATTATTAAGAGTATTACATTTATTACCCTAGCCCATCTCCTCCATTTCCCCTACCCCTACATCACAAAGCCACTCCCCTCCCCCCTTTCCTCATGATTCGGCCTCCCTAGCTCCCCTATGCTTTCTTTTATCTGGAGGTCATACCTCCCATCAGGAATGCCCTCTTCTAGCCACGAAAGACACCAATTTCCATATCCCTCCTATGTGAAAAACCTTCTTATTTTCAGACTTCCTAGGTGACTCACGTGCCCTCTAGTTCCCTCCTCTTCCCCCTCTCCCCTCTTAGATTCTTTCCCTTCGGCCACACGCCCTTTTCTGGTGAGACCTCTCTCTAATGTGACCCCCCTCTAGGGAATTATTCATTTTTTGGATTTTTTCTTCCTTTAGATGAAACCTATATGTTGGGGGTTTTTTATAACTCGATTTTATTATATTTTAGGGCATTCGACGGCTCTGTACGGTCATATTATTCCATCCATTTAAGTGTGTTTGCATTCTCACACCATTGAGTTTTGCCTTTTTCATCCCTTATCCTTCTAATTCAATCCATGTTATTATTTATATTTTTAATTAATTTTTTAAAATTGATTATAATATTTATAATATATATATTTGGTTCATTATGGTATTTTCATGTTAGTATAATTTGTTAAAAATGGGTTTTTATGTGATTCTTGGTTTATTAAAACTGTGTTTTATTGAATTCCCAATTATTTCTCAATACATTTTTTGTATATGAGTATCACCTTTAGAATTCTTAGGGATACCCAATTGTGTTGTTTCTATGTTAAAATAATTTTTTTAAATAACTTTTGATGTGAATATCCAATTATTCATATATATGCACATATCAAGTGTACATGGTTAAATTAATGTGGTGTTTTGTTGATGAGTTGATTTGCTAAAAATATATTTTCATATGATTCCTTGCATATTTCTATATGAGGGTTTGATTTTAATTTTGAGGATTCATCCATTTTTTGGGTTGTGTGGAGGGTTTCTAGGGACCCATTGGTCAGTGTTCTGGTAACCACTGCACAAGGTGAAGCATCTCATGTTGAATCACTCTGTCGTCATCATTTTGGGGGGGGTGTGACTAGTTTCGAAGTCATACACAAATATTCCATGTTACACACACACACACACACATATATATATATTCTATTTGTGTGTTACCTCATGGAATAGGGAACACATTAATTAGTTTAAGGATATGTATATATATATATATATAGATGTGCGTGCATTCTAGCGGGCTACTACTTGAGTTAGAAAGCTTTGGCTTAACCATCCTTTAATGTAGGTGTTTCCCAGGATCATGCCATTTAATTTTATGAACTTCTTGTTTCATGATTTTTTTACCTTCTATAATTTATTGATATTGATTTATCATCCTTTTTTTAATCATTTGGTGTGGAAAATAGGATTTTTCCATGACCTATTATGAATAGAATTGTTGGGTTAGATAATCCACACATTGTGTTTGATTAAATTCCTAATTGGATATTGTGAGTAAGTTGTGATATAAAGTGCCTCATTTGGATATTTAAATAAGTTATTATTATACGAAATAACGTCTTTGGTTCATTTTATTGGTTTCCCATGTGATTTCTGGTTTTATAAAGAATGGGTATTCGGTTTTACGTGTTTTTATATTTATTTGTGATTGGATGATTGATTGGAATCAGTTGGCCCACCCCTATTATATACAAGATATAGGGTAACCTGGTATATTGAGAGAATAAGCTAAGAATGTTTTCTGCACTAGTAGTTCATTTACTAACCAAATTACCATAGTAGGGGGATATATTTGGGTTTATTTCTATGGGATTGGTCCCCTTGGTCTGTCCTGAGTTATGGTGGTTGTGCATTTCATAGTTTTTTATTTCATTGCATGTGGAATGCTACCAGGGATGTGGTCTCATGTATTGGTATGTTCTAGATTGTTCTTTATCTATTGGTTTCACCTATGTCTATTAGCTCTTAGTTTATTGCAGTGATGAATGTGGAACTTGTAGGTATATTTTCATTTCCCATGATATGTGAATATGGTAGTACATTATTTTTTAGTGTCTTTGTGGATGTGATGTTTTGGTTTTTAAAATCCTGTAAAAAAATCATTTAAAGTCTTTGTGTTTTATGATATTTTGTGCAATTGAAAATGAAAAGCATAAATTCCATTTCTAAAATGTTATTGGAACACTAATATAATGAACTTTGTTTTGGAAATGATTAATGGAAATTAGTTATACCTAGTTTTTTAGTAGACAAGTAGAAAAGAATACTTTTATACACTGTACTTCAAACTCGGAAGTTGGTGTTTCTTTAATTTTGATGTAAGTGCATTTGGAGTAAATTATTTGGCTAGAATATTATGTTTTAATACTCAAATTTATATTTTTGTCTTTGTTTTTAGCTTTGGGTTCTGCGTCTTTCTTGGATTCAGCGAGAGTAGTTTGATGTTGGTTTGAGGTTGGTGGTGACCCACATGGTCACTTGGAGGTATGTGTAGATTTATTTTCTTTTTGAGGCTAGTTTTCATTTTTACAGTTATGTTTATACTTATTTATTTATATTTTATTTATGATCCAAATTATTCCCACCGGTTTAATTTTTATGCACAATAATTGTTTCCAACCCATGGGGATTGGGAGAGCCCTTCATGCCTCACCATCGGCTGTCTCTAGTGACCGATTTACGGTCGACCCGAGTTGGTTCATGACATGATATTTCTTCAATGATGATATTTATCTTTCAAAACCCCTTTCATATTTACATCACTACATTATGAGGATCCAAGGGTTGAATCCCTCTATAAGTGATCCACTTGTGATCCTTTGATCTCCAAACAATACCTATTGGTTTTTGCGCTCTAGCATGGTGAATCAATCATCTAGTGTTTCTCATCATAATTATTGACGATCCATCAGACCTGAATGATTTCTTAACAATCTCAAGAGGTAGAGATAAAAAGGTGTAATTCCCGAGAGAGAGATGTTTGTTATGCACAAAAATTCTAAATTATCAAATATGGATTTTAACCCTATAGAATTGACCATACCATCTATTAATGGTGACACAGTTTAGGTTATAATACAATTTAGTATGATAAAGGCCCAAAAAAATAATAATAATAAAATATTATTATTTTATGGTTTGCGCTAACTCAGATAATGATAAATAATATTTATCTTCTTGTAAATAAGTATTCATCACTGAACATGGCCTTGGACTACTCAAACACCTCTTTATTTAATTAATACAAAAAAATCAATTAAATAAATAAATATATTTTATTCAAAATATGGTGAATAAATATTTATTTAAATTGTGTGATCAATAAATCATAAAATCAGTTATTCATTGGTATTGAGATTAATATTTATTATTTTAATTAAATTAAAATATAATTTAATCATGATCAAACAAACAATTAGTGTTTGAACATATAGGATTCTTTCTCATTATAATTAGGTGGGATTTCCTAAAGTCCAATATTATTGTCACGTAACGGGTCGAGGAACTCAAGAAAAATAACTTAATGATGTAATGATGACAAAATAATATGAATTCTTAACTATATGATATAATCCCTTATTCACAATATCAAATCTAGTAGGTTTCACATATTTTTCATCAAACTATATAATCGACACATATTTCTTTGAATTTCTAAAATAAGAACATCGTTACACCATGACCATGGAATTTAAGGATAGGGATGTATTCTAATCAAAGGGACAAGTTATCATCTTAAATAAAGAATAAAGGGACAAATCCTTTATTGACGTATCCATTAATAATATGTCATTCATGATGTGCCCAATATACTATACTTACCACCAACATATGGTGTAATGGCTTTTATAGTATATCTAAGTGAATGATCCATGACATTTGATGAAGCTCAAATTTTCATATATTTTATACTGTAAAAAAAAATTTATAATCCCAAAAAAGTGTTATTGAATGGGTAATTATCATGTTTTTAGGTTTTAGTGTTATTTTGAACCAAAATGTGAAAACGACTAATTCTGGATTTTTGACAGAATTTTACGTCAGGGGTATTTTGGTCATTTCAGGAAAAATAAAATTCCAAATTTTCTAATTAAAATTTTATTATAATCCTTATTTGATTTCCTTCATTTTTGTCTTCTGGACCAGGATCTTATTCGGTCATCTAAAGGGTCTAAAACATCATTGAAGATTGGAATTTGTCCGGGCGGGCAGCATGGACCCACCCAACGTAACAGACATCAAACGCGGCCTACACATATCCAAATAATGTGTTTCAACCTGGGATACCTCGAGGACAGATAGTTCCGTCTCCACAATAAATTTGGAAGATGTCGGAGGTCATTAAGGAGGCTATTGAATGACATTAGTTTGGATGAACCTTCCTAGATGCTTCGTCCAGAAACAGAAACCGAGAATGAAAAATTCATAACTCATACATACTGTTTCCAAATTATCTTAAATTTGGAGAGGAGACGTCCAAGACATTTATCAACAACATTTATGAAGGGTTGAACGCGTGAATATGTAATTAATGGGGTCTACAGCGCTTCGACAGTTGAGGGACAAATTCTGCCTATAAAAGGAGGCCCTCACCTCCTTCCCAAAGCATCCCATTTTTCCATCCATTCCATCAAGGCACCAAGGAGGAGATCTCCACCGAGGGAGGCCGGCCGCAAATCTTCCACCTTTATTTTTATTTTATTTCTTTTATTTATTTTTAGTTTTTAATTGAAATTTAGATTTCTAATAAATTCATGCATTGTTTTTATTTTTGTCCACCGATTCACCCACTTTTCTTCCTCTCATCTTACCATCGTGAACTATAATACTCATGATCATGAGTAACTAATAAGAGTAATATCCCAAGGGATTAATCAGGTTCTTGATCCCAATAACATCTTCTTAATATTCTTTGAGTTAATTCTAAGGATAATTTATAGTGGGTGTAATCCTCACTGTGGTTGTCTAAAGGTTAACTTCTTAATCTACAACCATTTTCCCTCGATTGAGGAGGTGGATGGAGGGTGTGCTTGGCGATCGCTAAGTAGGATTTTCATTCACAACTGGGGTAGAATAAGGTGTTCACACATACTATGGAGTGTGTACACTAAGATTATTTGAAGCTGGCCAATGAAGGTGCTCCCTGAATATTCTCTCGGGAGAACTTCCTTTCTTCCCTAATTACATTCTGTTTAGCATTGCATGGTAATTTAGAATTAAATTTGAGTTTCTTATGATTTATGAATTTCATTTATTTTATTAAATTACATTTATTTCATAAAATATTAAACAACAAAAAAGAATTAGATTAGGTGGAATAGAAGTAGTGATTTATTAACCACAAAAGCTCCTCAAGAGTACAACCTAGGTCAGCCACTATGCTGCACTTAGTATAAATATTTTTGAGAGCCCACACGACAATTCTTCGTCAAATTGGCACCGTTTCCGAGGAGCCAAGTGGTTTTAATTCACTATTTTTATTCACACTGTGTAAATAATTTTCCTTTCATTAAAAAAACAACAAAAAAATCATAAATTTCAAAAACTAAACAAAATCTTCTTTGTTCATGATGTATTCAAATTAGGATTATTATGCATGGACTGATCAATATCAAGTGCAAGAAAATTTGTACAATGAACTAGATGCACAATTTCATAGGATTAGTGATAAAGTGAAAAACTTGGAGGGCCAAATAGAATTGATTGCAGAATATGTACGCGCATCCCAAGATCAACCCGAACCTGAATCGGAACCTGAACCAGAACGAGTGGTGGAAGAGATTTCACCCATCATTTTTTATGATAAAGAACCTGAGGGGGGTGAGAAGGATCTACTAAAAGAATTAATCACATCATCCCGCACTCAACCATTTCTCCAGGAGGTCCTAGAAGTAAACATTCCAACTGATGCACTGATGGGAGGTCAACATTTTTTGGAAGAATCTTGGAATAACTTTGTTGAAGATAACTGGAAACATGATCTTCCCATACATAATAATGAAACATCATACACTTTCTACCTCTCTCTTTCTTTGGAAGATAAGGAAGAAGATGCACCTGCTGAGATTGAGTTTCCAATGGTCATGCCTGAAGAGATCAATTACCATGCTGAATTACTTGAAAGGGAAGATTTCTTTATTAATTCTTCATGTTTTAATATTATTCAAGCTAAATTGTTTTCTGACATCTCTTCCTTTGAAATTTCTGATACAGCACAAATGGAGCAGACCATGGATGATATGAAAGATACCACTAAAGTAGTGGTGATCATGGAAGAAGATGTGGAGAAGGTGGCGGTGGTGCGACTACCTCCTCAAAAAAAATTCATACCATATGGAGGAGGACACCACCGAAGTTAACAGGGAGAACCCTTATCTTTTATTCCCTCCCACTTCGAACCTCAAATTTCTTCTTTATTCTTTCTCGGGGGTTGGGAACATTCAAATCTTATTTGGGGTTATCTACTTTCAGGTTTTACTCATGGATATCGGGAAAACTCACATGTGGTGGTTCATCTCAAAGAAACCACACCCACCTTTTGATTGGGGATAAACCACTGAAACTGCCTGACTAGGGGCAGTAAAAACCTAGCACCCGCTTGGGGGTCTAAACCAAGCATTATCTCTTTTCTTTTCCTTTTCTCATTCTTTTTATTTTTTTTCTTATTTATTTTTATTACTTTCTTGTAGTCTTAAAGTGGTTCCTTCTAGGAGCTTAACTCAAGGAATCTAATTCTAAAATAATGTCAGGTTGTATCTTTCCTTCCCTTTTATTTTTTACCTTTATATTTATATTTTGTTGAGTTGAAATAAGGGGTAGTTAAATTTAAGTGTGGGGGAGTGTCAACCTGCTTAGTTCTTCTTGTGTGCTTTTCATTTTTTTAGGATTTTTGAGCTTTAATGAATATTCTTATAACTTTTTACAAATCAATTGATTATAAAGAGTTGAAATGATTTTTTAAATAATCGATTTTAAATGATTGTTGATGTGAAAACATTTTTCTTGAATTGGATTGTCAATCATTTTTATGAGTTTGACTGATTTTTGAAATACATGACCATGAAACACTGACTCAAAATATTTTTTTCCAATCCTGTGAGGTATTCTAAACCACTTTTACATATTCTTCCTAATACCCACACTTTCTTGAGGGAAACTTGAATTTTGTGTGAGAACCAGAATTTGTGAATATTCTCTTTAGAAGCTTTGGATTTCATGGAATGTATTTAAAATGATTGAGGCATCTCATTGGCTAGCCACATTTTATCCTGAGACCCACCTTTACATTTATCCTTCGTAATCCCTTAAATGCCATGAATTGCCTTATAGGTTAAAGCCACATTACAAGCCAATTTTTCCATACCTACCCGCACTTTTAGTATTTTTGCATGGATATTTCAAGTTTGAGTGTGGGGGAAGGGCCTTTCGTGTGCGTTCATTGGGATGTGTATCATTTATGGATAGTGTGAAGTGTGTGTCAATATTTTGGGCAGTGGATAACAAGAGAATTGGGCATGTGTCATCATTTCATTGTGCTTTATTTGGTTCATCCATTTCTCCTAAAAAAAGAAGAAAAAATGGAGATGAGCTTGAATATTCATTGTACATTCTTTTATGACTCATGTCCCTCCCAAAAATCAAGGGAATAAATTGTCATTCATTCATTGTATTCAATTTTTCAGCTCATCCTCTATGAAAAAAAAAAGAAAATAAAGTTGTGCCTTTCTGGAGCTTTTAAAAAAAGAGGAGAACTTAGATGATATCATTCATTATAATCACTTATTGTCTCATGTACCATGTCATAAAGATGGGTGGGGTTGTTTTTCACCTTTACAAGCAATATTGAGTGAGTAATTTCCTGTGTTTTCACTTGATTTAATCATTCATTGTACTTAAAAGTTCATCCTCCTCTTTCTAGCTTGGAACATTTTTCAATCATTTTACCACTGACCCTAAGCCAAAGAATCATTTGACCCATTAATTAAAGCCCTCATGATTAAATTCATTTTCATGTTTCATGCTGTGGAGAAATGAGAATTTTCACAAACCTATGGTGATACATGCGATTTTCAAGTATGAGTATAACTCTAGATTCAATTTCTCTTTAGTGAAGAGTGACATAAAATTCAATGTGAGGTAGGTTGTGATTGGGCCATGGATTGATTTATGAGGTTGAACAAATTTTAATGATTAAAATGAAAATGAGAGAATTATTATTCATAAAATGAGACATGATGGAATTCTATTTTGGATAAAATCATTGATATTTTCTCATTTTTGATTGTTGTGTGGATTTTGATTTGGATGTAAGATGATTGCCCAGGAGTGAAATGTTTAAGTGTGGGGGAGTGATGAAGCTCAAATTTTCATATATTTTATACTGTAAAACATTTTTTATAATCCCAAAAAAGTGTTATTGAATGGGTAATTATCATGTTTTTAGGTTTTAGTGTTATTTTGAACCCAAATGTGAAAAACGACTAATTCTAGATTTTTGACAGAATTTTACGTCAGGGGTATTTTGGTCATTTCAGGAAAAATAAAATTCCCAATTTTCTAATTAAAATTTAATTAGAATCCTTATTTGATTTTATTCATTTTTGTCTTCTGGACCAGGAGCTGATTCGGTCATCTAAAGGGTCTAAAAATCATTGAAGATTGGAATTTTTTCGGGCGGGCAGCATGGACCCACCCAACTTAACGGACATCAAACGCGGCCTAAACATATCCAAATAATGTGTTTCCACCTGGGATACCTCGAGGATAGATAGTGACGTCTCCACAATAAATTTGGAAGATGTTGGAGGTCATTAAGGAGGCTATTTAATGACATTAGTTTGGAGGAACCTTCATGGATGCTTTGTCCAGAAACAACAACCAAGAATGAAAAATTCATAACTCCTACATACGGTTTCCAAATTATCTGACATTTGGAGAGGAGACGGACAAGACATTTATCAACAACATTAATGAAGGTTTGAATGCGTTAATATGTCAGTAATGGGGTCTACAACGCGTCGACATTTGAGGGACAAATTCTGCCTATAAAAGGAGGCCCTCACCTCCTTCCCAAAGCATCCTATTTTTCCATCCATTCCTTCAAGGCACCAAGGAGGAGATCTCCACCGAGGGAGGCCGGCCGCAAATCTTCCACCTTTCTTTTTATTTTATTTCTTTTATTTATTTTTAGTTTTTAATTGAAATTTAGATTTCTAATAAATTCATGCATTGTTTTTATTTTTGTCCACCGATTCACCCACTTTTCTTCCTCTCATCTTACCATCGTGAACTATAATACTCATGATCATGAGTAACTAATAAGAGTAATATCCCAAGGGAGTAATCAGGTTCTTGAACCCAATACCATCTTATTAATATTATTTGAGTTAATTCTAAGGATAATTTATAATGGGTGTAATCCTCACTGTGGTTGTCTAAAGGTTAACTTCTTAATCTACAACCATTTTCCCTCGATTGAGGAGGTGGATGGAGGGTGTTCTTGGCGATCGCTAAGTAGGATTTTCATTCACAACTGGGGTAGAATAAGGTGTGCACACATACCATGGAGTGTGTACACTAAGATTATTTGAAGCTGGCCAATGAAGGTGCTCCCTGAATATTCTCTCGGGAGAACTTCCTTTCTTCCCTAATTACATTCTGTTTTGCATTGCATGGTAATTTAGAATTGAATTTTAGTTTCTTATGATTTATGAATTTCATTTATTTTATTAAATTACATTTATTTCATAAAATATTAAACAACAAAAAATAATTAGATTAGGTGGAATAGAAGTAGTGATTTATTAACCACAAAAGCTCCTCAAGAGAACGACCTAGGTCAGCCACTATGCTGCACTTAGTATAAATATTTTTAAGAGCGCACACGACAACGCTTCGTCAACATTCATAAATGATAATATTAATATCTATGTATCATTACACATGATTCTAGATAGTAATAACTAATGACACAAAACATTCAAAATTCCTATTTGTGGGAAAATTATAATAATCTCTAATCTTGGAGACTACCAATTACAAACTTCATGAGATGAAGCCTAATCCAATTTCAAGTACTCATACTTTATAGTCTATGCAATATATATTGCATCATAACACTTTATTCGACTAAAGAACTATTTTCAAGAATATCATCATACCAATTCAATAATATTATATTTTATTAATATTCAATAAATCATATATATATATATATGTAATCAATGTAAAAATATTTTTCCTAGGACACCAACTTCAAACAAACTCTCATTTGTACTAGAGAAAACTACCTACAACTTTTAGTCTTATAGAATACACATGATTATCATGTTTTATTGCGGACAATGATTTAGTCAAGTGGGTTCCATTTTTTCTTCCATGGAAATATTACTCACTAAAACATCACCTTTTTGAGAATAATCTCTCAAGTGGTGATACATACAAAGTATGTGTTTCATTCACTCATGTGACCTTGGAACATTTGTGGGAGCTACCACTATTGTATTATCACAATAGAGTGTCTTAGAATCTTTTCTATTAGATACCATGTCAAGATCATTTAAAAAAATTCACATCCATACTGCTTCTTTATCTTCCTCTAGAGCTACAATATACTTATAATCTGCTATAGAATCTATGACTGAAACCTTCATTGAGATCTTCCCAATCGAAACACCTCCATTAAAATTGAATTTGTATCTTGTTTGTGTGATCATATCATATTGATATTTTTGGAAAATAGCATCTATATATCATCTGATGATTGGTTCCTCATCTCTTATATAAACCTTGAATATATTGGTAGGACACCCCAAATACTTAAATATAGTCTTGACTTTCATCCAATAATAGAAACCTAGGACATTTTGATTTCTTTCTACCACACTTATTGCATGTGTGACATATACCCTCTCATATAATATATCATACATTATTGAACCAATCACTAATGAGTATAGAATAAATTATATTCTATTTCATTCCTCATGGGTTTGAAGGAAATGTTTCTTAGAAAGATGAATTCCTTGTGACACTGGTAATAATCCCCACTTGTATATTTCTATAATGAATATCTAAAATATATTTTCAATGTATGTACTTTGAATTAGTCCTAGGATCCTCCCTTGAAGGATCTTAGTCCCAATAATACATGTTTTGTCACCTATTTATTTCATGGAAAATTATTTGTTCAATTAGGCTTTAACAGATAGTAGGAATGATATTTTGTTTCCAATGATTAGTATTTCATCAATTTATACTCTCTAGAAAACAAATTCACTCCCATAAAACCATGTGTAGAAAGAAGTATCACATTATTTCATTCTAAAAGCAAATTCATTTACAAAATCATCAAAATGAATGTTTTATAACCAGGATTTTTTCTTCAATCCATTAATGGATTTTTGATACTTTCATAGGTTTTTGGAATTATTTAGAGTCACAAAATCTTCCAATTGACTCACATAAACATCTTACTGAAGGTTACCATTAAGTATGTCTATTTTGACACCCATTTTTCAAATATCATATTCATGGTAATTCCTAATTGAAAGTATAATTCTAAGGGATTTCAACATAGTAATTGGTGAAAATGTTTCATTAAGATCAATTCCATGATGTTTTTTAAAAACATCTGATGTTATTCATGCCATATGGGTGCTGAATTTTCCATCCATGTCATGTTTATTCTTTAATACTGATTTGAAACACAGGGTATTTACACCCTTTGTAGGATTTACCAAAATCTAGACACGGTTTTGGTACATGGAATCCATGTAAGAATTGATGGATTATTTACACTTGGAAAAATTTATTCATCTTACCAGTTCCTTATATGTTATATAATCATTATTATAAATTAATAATGAGTCACAATAATTAGTGACTAGATAAAAATAGTATTCTAGATCTCTAACCTACCTTTTACTTATACATAGTACTTGTGTCTGTGGAACAACTTCTTCCATGAGGATTTGTATAATCTGTTATTGTACCAACTCTTTTGTACCTTGATCCTCGACATCTTCAAAGTCTATCTTGCTCACACAGTCTTTTTTTATAGATGATATCTGTCTCATGGAATATGGAATTTCCTACAAATATAACCATTTTTTATGATTGTTCCTATATGTAATATACCCTTGTTTCATTAGGGTATCCTATAAATGTAAACATTGTGCCTTGGGGTAAATTTTTGTTACATGAAAATTCCTTAACAAACTCTTCTTCCCCTACACCTGAAAACTCAAAAAAAGGATTTTCATACATTCCAAAATTCATATGGAATACCATTTATTGATTCAGTTAGTACTTGGTTTTGTATATGTGCTGTAATTTGTTACATGTATCCCCATAATGATCATGGAAGATTCGAATGAATCATAATTGATCTCACAATTTCAAACAAGGTGAAATTCCTCTTTTTGATTATAACATTCCATTGAGGCATATAAGGATGAGTGAGTTGGGATATGATCCCAAAATCTCATAATTAATCATTGAAATATTCATTAATATATTCTTAACAACAATCTATGAGGAGTTTCTTAATTTTATTACCATGATAGTTACCAACATCATTCTTGTATTCCTTGAAATTATCAAATTAAAATGAATTAAACCTCATTAAGTAGATATAGTGAAATATACTAAAATAATACATAATAGATATGAAGTATTAGTTCCCACCCCTTGATTCAATACGAATTGGCCGACACACATCAATATAAAATAAATAAAGAATCTCTCTAGACATTCCACCTTTTCAAATAAATAGGGATTTTTTTATTTTTCATTGTAAACATGAAAGAGATAAAACAAGTGGTTTTTGTTAAAAATAATCTAAATAAACTTCTAGATGTAATTTAGTCAAGTGATTTTTTTTACATTACATAATATATGATGCCAATGTTTTTTTTCATGTGATTTATGTGAAGTATTTTCATTATCTATTACCAATACATGGTATGTATAATCTAATAGATAATGATGGATATTTAATTGATCATTACCATCAAAAAATATTATCATTATAAAATAAAAACCATTTATTTCCGAACATGAAAATAAAACCATCCATATCTAGTTTTTATATAGATATAATGTTGTTGGTAAGAGATGGTACAAAATAAAAACCTTTCAAAACCAAGATAATTCCAGTAGGGAATGTGCAGTGGTAGTTCTTGATAGCTACAACAAGTTTTTCCCCATTTGATTCCCATAGATCTACCTCCCCTTAGTCAATTCTTTCTAATTGACTTGGTTTTTATATTTTCATATACATGTGACTTCCAAAAGATATATCTAATACCCAATTTAGAGAAAAAGATAAATTAATATTCATAAAAAATGCACCTATAGTGTCCCACTACTTATTTGGATGGGTCTAATTTTTATTCCAGTGGCCCTTCTCTCCTCATGTGAAACCGATAATATCATGTTCCTTTACATACCCCTTGATAATAAACTTTTTCAAAGGGTAGTATGAATTAGCCTTGGACTCGGGGATCTTCACTTTTCCTCTACAATTTTCACCATAAAAAATGTATTTTTTCACCGCGTAACCTTATCTACTTGGTGAAGAATAGTAAGTATATCTAGGAGAGACTTATCAATGTTTTTCATAATAAATTTTACAACAATGATGGAGAATCTTTGATCATGTGATGTAAGAATGAGATAGATGCCATTTTATTTTTGTAGTTAAAACTCTAGAACCTCTAAGAACTAAATATAGCCAATGATATTGACTACATGAGGACCACCTTGGGTATCCTTTCTAATATTACTCTAAAAAAGTACCTTAAAGATCTCAAACCTCTATAGTCTAGAACTCTCCTGATATATTACAAGAATATTTTCAAACATACTATAAAAATACTTATTTTTATGAGACATCATTATATTTCTAGAAATTAATGATAAAATCAATCATTGAACATCCACAACATCACTAAAATGTTTTTTATAGAAAAGGGGATCTTCATCACTCGCATCCTTATCATGAAGATCAGGTAATGAGTATTCTATCATGTAATATTTCTATTTAGGGTGCAACACAACCTGAGGGAATCTAAACAACTCCAAGAAGTTACTTCCAGTAAGGAGGTTATATATAAGGCCCTAGACTTATACCTTACTTAATATTGAGTTATTACAAGATTACACATTGAGGATCTTTTCTGGTTTAGAGTTATAGAGAATTAGATCATAAAACTGGAATTACATTCCACATTTAAACAAAGCGGTTACATAAAAGATAGTATTCATTTTTCCCATAAATGGAAACATATTTAAAATAAAACATGGATTCTTTCTTGACACTTCTTTGACACTATCATCATAGCATGTACCCTTCCCTTGACCTGTGAAAAACATTTCAAAAACATGGGAGGAGCATAAAAATCTCAGTAAGGGATATAAAAATATGGAAAGGAAACATGAGTACATGTATACACAAGAATCAATGAAATCATACTCTACTCATAAAACATAAGCACTTTAGCATACCTCATCAAATCATGAATAAATCATAAGACATAAAGGTAACTTGAGGCATTCATAACATTCTTACGTAGGGAGTAACCCTCTTGGTTATGTTTGGAATACCCATCATAGTATATTCCCTAAATCTCTTCAGAGAAACCTTAACGTTTAACTCCTTCATGTTACCCAATGCATTGGAGAGCTATATCGGGCTCACCCGCCCTTAGTTTATCACGGAACCACCCGTCTTTATAATAATTCCCACGAACCATAACATAATCGTATCACATCAAACATGCATAAAGGAAACATAAAATTTCCACTTTTCAATCACAAGATATAAATACAACACATTGATATAAAAACATTTTGAAAACCATTATCAATACCAAAATAAAAGAAAAGTAAAACATGGTATTTATTTTTCATTAAAAAAATGTTATGGCTTTTAGAGGAAGCCGAAACTCAAATAATGGTCACGGCGGTGGAGAATTAGTTGTCTCCACATACGTACGACAAAAACATTCCCTTTTTTCATTTATTAAAACGCTTAGTATAAAAAATATTCCTTTTGGATAAATGTAAAAGTCAAAGGGGTTTATAAACCGTATAAAAGATGGTTGTGTATAAAACAAAATATGCCTCAATGAAAGGAGATTGAGATGAAGTCCCATAAAAAGATCATTTTTTAAATAAAATAGATCTATTATGTGAATTCACTATAATTACACATAAATAAATTAAAAATATAAGATAGGACATAATAATATCATGACATAATTTGAAAGTTAGAGATTAACCCAAAGAACGGAAATTGGGTTAAGAAATTCCCTTACCTCGGGTCCGAATTGACTCGATCATTCTTTAACCTCCTGAATAATAAACTTTAGTTAATTTCTAATTTTTCAAGAACCTTTTTCAAGTTCATTATTCCTTTTATATCACTTATTTCCATGTCATGAACACTATGTAATTATTGAAGTTAATAACGGTCGATTTAACGATCATTGGTACTTGAGTCAAAAATAAACTCTTTATAATTACAAGTTGTTCATGTATCCATTATATCCAGAGTTATACTCATGATTTAGATATCATATATATAATATATATCCATTATATACATGCATTTATAATATTACATAACTTTTAGAGGTAAGAAATGAAAGGCACTGTTCAGGGAGACGGTAAGCCGTACGTATGCATGAACGCTACTTTCATTTCTATTTCGTATTTTATGTAATGGAATCATAATGATATAAAGGTATATTATAATTCCAGTATAATATCATATATAATACCATTAATTACATCCTTTATACGTCCCACATATGGCATTAACGAATCAAATCACTTTGAGGGGGTGGTAGTCCGCACTTCCTAAAATTAAGATATCGTGTTTACCCATAATGGAAACCATAAAGGTATGCCATAAATGAAAAATAAATATGCTTAAGTAAAAGATAAACATATTATATATCATATATAAATATATTTTCATATTAATGGTCACCTTTGAAGGTGTTAAAAGAATATTGAACAATCATCGTTTCGTGAGGCAGAAATTCACCATCCACAGAAACAGTATGTTCTTTAACCATTAGATGTAGGTGTGTGTAAGTGTAGCTCGAATCCTTTTCATAAAAACATCCTAGTATATATAAGATACTGCTTTTGTTACAAAATAAATGAATAAAAAGAGTTTAGGGGGTTGGAGAAGCAAAATAAAACATAAGAACACAAGAGAAGACACTACCTTTAAATCGGACAACTCTTTTTGATTTGAGCTCAAAGGAATCCTTGGGAAGACTTCTGCCCAACGTGAGGCTTCTAAGAGTTATAGAGGGATGTGGAGAGACAAAATGGGCAGGGGTTGGCCGAGCCAAAGGCTTTGGAATTGTGGGTAAGGTGGTAGAGGTGGGGGACTTTTATAAGAGTAGAGGAGGGGCACTCTTGGAAAGTTAAGAAAAGATACTTTGTTATAAAATGATTTTCGGATACAAAACGTCCCAAAATTATAAATTTCTAGGATAAGGTGATAAGGGTTCGAAATACACACATCAAATAGGTTTTTGACAAGTGTAGGTCTTAGACTTTACATTATATTTTCATTTTATTTAAATCGTTAAATAATGAGGTAATCGTTGCATCATCACAATGTCATAAATAATATAATTTATTTAATGTATAAAAATACAAATAAAAATACTATGATATATTAAATATTTTTAGATTTCTAATGAATTTTTATAGACAAAAATATGACTTGTATAACCCCATGTAAAAAATGGCTTAGTAAAACAACCCATGTTTGTGTCATTTTTACTTTTACTTTAAATAAAAGGCATTAATGTCTTTATCTTACCCAAGTGGCTCCATGGGGTCCACAAAAATAGACCCATGGGTTATCTTGGTCGTCCATGACACATCCAATAAGGGTATGACATGTTCCAAGTTCATTTTATATTATTAAAACATTATTCTTATCTTAAATTACACTAATTACCTCTAATTGCGTTTAAAAACTTAAAAGTTACTATTCAACAAAAAAATTATTTTAATCCCATTGAACCACATTTTACTTCTTAATTACAACCATGTATGTCAGATTTTTGAAATTCAAAACACAGAGGTGGTAAAATTTCATTTAAACGAAAAATCAGTTTTTTAAGTACCACTTAGTGGTTTCACTATTCATCAAAAATTGAAGTTTTTCAGAAAAATACCAAAACATCACCCTAAGCTATATTTGATATTAAAAATTCAAAAATGGTGTCTATTTTACAAAATTAAAAACATATAAGTTTCATTAATTAATTTAATAATTAATTCCCGTTGTTAGAGCAAATAGCGTGTTTTTATGAAACAATAAGTATCAAAAGATTGACAGTAGTTTAAGTCCAATTTCAAAGTGAAATTAATTCTAACGACCAATATTGGATTAAATTGTAAAAATATATTATAATTTAACTTTAAAACCAATTAAAAATATAATCTAACCATATAATTAAATTAGATGAAAAAGCAGTTTCGATGTAAAATGCAGTATTTTTCACTACTCATTAAAAAATGAATATTGTCAGAAAAATACCAAAAAATTATCCAATGTAAATTTAAATGTCCCAATAATGAATAAAATGTTTATTTTGACAAATATAGCTTATAAAATTGTCAAAATATTTATTTAAAAAAAATTTTCCATTAAAAGGTAGTAAAACAATCTTTTAAAAATATTAGTGTATTCCATGCTTAAGATTGGATTTATTCTCATTTTAATCCTCTAAAACACTATCTAATTATTTAGTAGAAATAGATAAAAAATATCTATTATTCATTACTTACTTGGGATGTTACATTATCTTTCTCTTACATAGAACATATGGATAGTGTGGATGATGATATTTCTATTTATTCAAAAAATTTAAAAAGCTGATTATTATTAATTTTATTGAATAAAAATTATGTGATAAATAATAATAATAATTAATATTTATAAGTCTCCAAATATTTTTTCATGTACTAATACCCCTCACCATTAAACTCATAATGTATAGTTACAAGGAAACTCTATTAGAAATGATATATATTCCACTTCACATAACCCCAAAAAGGTTTGTTCAAACTACTTGAAGGTATTTTGGTTGGGAGGTATTTTTCAACTATGGACTTATGGTTCCTTGAACTATTTTGTGGATTCTCTATTCCAGAAATCCTAACTTGGATTTTTGCATTAATTTCCCTAGGATTGAACCAAATATAGATAGAGATACTTCTATTGATGATATATGTTTAATTCAACCAAGAAACTTCATAAGAAAATACATTATAAAAAGAAGTTTCACAATAAGTGTTGGTTAAACATATAGTTCTAATAGTTTCAATACTAATCATGTTATTGAAGTCCAAGTTTGAATTAATATATGATTGATGGATTTTAATTTATTATGAATAAATTATATTTTATTTTTTCATTACATTCATTTTTAATATTAACTGGATTTTACTTAATTAATTAACAATGTTAGATAAAAATTTTTTTATAATATATTCATTTACATTCCATATAATCAAACTAAATAATTTATTTATGTGATCATGGTCTAAATATAAATAAAGAAAGAACTCGATCATGATCGTATCACAATTTATTTAATGAGAACAAATTTAATCATCCTTTAAAATATGGTAAATAAATTTTATTGTTGGTCTTTCCATTAGTTATAACATTCCACCATTAATCATGTATATCACATGGGTTAGCATCATTATGGTTTCATCTTGAACTACCTCAATGAAGAATGGGAAACCTCATTAATTATAATTATTTATAACTCACACATAGGTGAGGGGAACAAGGTTTTTGGTTAAAGTGGGATTATATATACTACCTTGGACATGTAGGTCCTAAAAAATAATGGATGTGGGGATGAATAATAGAAAATAAATTTTAATTTAATATTAAATAATTCCAAACCCATGGAATAAGTTAAAATACAATTTCCAACACATACACTTGTTTAGTCATGTACCTTGTTTAGACCATAGGACATGTACCTTGGTCAAACTACACAACATGAAAATTCTAGTTTCACAACATTTATCTTCATTCCTTGTGTTAGAGATTAATGTTTGAGCTTAATAATGTATATCAATGGAACTACATACTATGTAAAAACCAGCTACATTCCATGTGGTTTGAATTCTATGCACCTGAGAAACTCGCTAAAAGAAATATCATGTTATCAAATGAGAGGACATATGACATGTAAAAGCCAGCAACATGCCATGTATCTCTAATTCCTTGTGTTATATTTTCACATTGAATGGATCAGGGTGGATTTTAAATATATTAATTGATGAACTAGATTTTTCATACAATGGATACACATTGTGTATGTCATTAAGACTCTAGTTTTTCAGTATCATGTGGTTTATCTGTGTATAATGACAACATGGATTGTGTGAATTTCACCCATAACTTGTGTAGAATACACGACATGTAAACCAGATACACACTACGTAATCCGATAACCCATGGGCTAGGTTAGCATAGTCTACATGTAGTGTGTATTAAATTCCCCGTGTGTAGTTTTCTCTTTCTCGTGTCATGTGTCCTATGACACATCTGGGTGCAGCTTACTGGGGTACACAATGCACACTCTAGCAACATTCCATATATTGAAATGCTATTTGACCAGATCCCTCAGCACTTCACAACAGAATCATGGGTTGTTCTTCATATGTTTTTAGTCTTTTAAGAAGATGATACACTGAATAAATAGGATTACTGTGAAAAAAACATATTAATTCAAATCATTTTGATGAAATTATAATATGAAATGAAATGTTCATCCATGAATTCATTTAGATCAACAATTAAATAAATAATTATAAATAAAAAATAGGAAATTATAATATAACTTTTTGGTTTTGGGCATAGGGGAAGAACATGTGGTTTGAATAATATTAAATTTCTTTTTACATAGACTTGTATGAAACCCCGAGAGAGGAAATTTCATGCTAAATTTATAATTAATTAATTTAATATTGGATGAAATGAATACATGATATAAGGATATTTATTAAATTATGATTTTGATCTTATTGAAACCCATTTAGTTTTTTGTTGCACTATGAGGATCCAAGGGTATAATCCCTCTAGAATTGATCGACAGATGATCCTTTGATCTCAAAACAACACCGATTGATTTTCAAGTGCTAGTGTGGAGAATCAATCATATTGTGTTGTTCATCTTGATCACCCAAGATCCTTTGTGATTAAAGGTGTTCTTATTGTTGAGGGGTTTAGAGAAAGATGATAACTTCATGAGAGAGAGAGTGAGAGAGAATATCATTGTGCACAATGAATCCCTTTTCCCAATTCTAGATTTTAACCCTACAAAATAGACATTACTATATTTTTATAGCTCTAGTGTTTATGATGAAATGTTTTTAAATTTCACGAAGACCCTCAAATAATATAATAAACATTAACAAACCCCATCCAAAATATCAATAATAAAATATTATTAATTTTTAGCATTCATTAACTCATCTAACAATAAATATTATATACCATCTTGTAAATAAATATTCATCACCAGACACTGTCATGGTCCATTCGAACTCCTCGATATTTGTTTAATACCCATATAAATAAATATTCAATAAAATAAATAATTATTTATTATACACTATAAAATGAAAAAAAATATTTATTTTATTTATTCAATTGATAAAATGTGAATAATTTTTTTCCCAGTCTTGAGATTATTATTTATTCCATTAATTAAATATAAATAGAATTTAATCAAGTACAATAGAAACACATTTTCTGTGACCCTCTAGGGTTCTTTCTCATTTGAATTAGGCCATCTCTACTAAATACTATGATTAAAATCTAGAAATGAGTGATGAAATTCAAGAGAAATAAATTAATGTCGTAGTGAAGACAACCACATACAAATGCTTACTGTGTAATATAATCCTTTTTTCACAATATCTCATCAATAAAGTTTCACATTTTCGTCATCAAAATATATTCTTGAAATGTATTTATTTGACTATCTGATATAAAAATGTCATTACACCATGTCCATAAAATTTAGGGAGATAGTTCTATTCCAATCAAAGGGCAATGATATCAGCTTCCCAAAAGATGAATGTGATAAGTACTTCCTCAACTTATCCTTTAAGAACATGTCATTTATAGGACTCCCATCACACCCTACGTCCCACCATCATATGGAATTATGATTTTAATCAGAAAATATATGTGTCAGTCATGAAATGCATCATTGATAATCTTAAAGTCTAAGGACCACTACTCATGCTCAAATATTGGAATATTTGATGACAAAAAACATGCAGAAATCATATTGGTGGGTCTTCTATCATAATCTCCCATCATGGAGATTATAATGTGCGAACTTTGGGAGGGAAATCATGATCCACTTATGAGTACACTAAAACTATAGTCTATATAACCTATGTCCCATCATAATAAGGTATCTTACCATAGAACTATATTCATGAATTCCATCATAACACTTCAAGGATCCCATCATAGAGAAGAACTACTATAACCATATAAATGAACCATATACTATAGAACACTATTACATTAAAGGATTACAGAAAATTGGAAAATATGTAATACTAAGTTTATTAATATTTAATACATCAGATATATATGTAATCAAAGTGCAAACAGTTGGTCCTAAGACACCTACTCCAATAGACTTTAGCACTCTAGCAAATTGTTCATGTTCCATGTGAAAAAAATGTAATATATGTATGTATATATATATATATAATTATATATAAATACATATAAAATTTTATGCATAATTATTAATATCAAAGAATTAAAAAAATCAAATAAAACAAGACAAATAAATATGAAATAAATAGTTAATAAATAATAAAAAAATAAATTATAATAAATAATAAATAAAAAGTTATAAATAAAAAGTAATAAATAAAAAATAAAATAAAATAAAATAAATAATAAAAAATGATAAATAATAAGTAAAAAATAAATATCAAATAAATGAATAGTAAATATATTATATTTAAATAATAGAAAAATAATAAACAATAACAAATAATTATTAAAAAATTAATGTATAAATAATAAATAATAAGTAATAATAAATAATAAACAAATAATAATTATTAAATATAATATATAAAATATAAAATAAATAAATAATAAATTGATGATAATTTATTAATAAATATAAAATAAATATAAAATACATAAGTAATAAGTAATTAATAAATAAATAAAATATAACAAATAATAATTAATAATTAATAAATAATAAATATATATATAATTACAAAAAAGTTTATTTAAATATAGTTATATATATCTTATAAAGACATATAAATATAAATAAATTGATATAAAATCATATAAATACAATGATAGACACACACACACACACCAACCAATAGAATACATATAAATATAAATATATATATATATAAACATCACATTTATAAATATACATTAATGAATATAAATGTATATAAATATATATACATAAATGTAATTTACATAAATATATATAAACACACATTCATATTACATAAATATGTATAAACACAAACACATATATATGATTGTATATTAATATAAACATATATATACACACACATATAAACAGAAGTAAATATAAATATCTGTATGTATATATATAGCCACAAACATATAACAATCTATAAACAAAAATATATATAAATGTTTATAAATTTATGTGTCTCTTTGTGTGTATATGTATATGTATAAATACAAATATTCATAAATACATATAAATTTATCTACATATATATATAATTACATATAATTTTAAATTAATATTGATAAATATATATCAATTATAAATAAATATACAAAAATGTAAAGAAATACATAAATATATATATATATAAGATAATAAATCACAAAAAGAGGGAAACCACAATAATTGAAACACTATCAAATCAATAAAAATGTAAATCCATGGAATAAATTTTCAGCTAGCAACACAAGCATATGAAGACACTCTTAATCAAAGATGAATTCACATAGAATGTTCAACAATCATATTATCCAAATAAAAAAACTTAGTTCTGGAGTCCTTTTGAGCCTTTTTCGACCTAAAAAAACAGTTCAGGGAACCCCATAATTTATATACCATAGATCTCTTCACAAAATTTGCATGACATCTTGTAGAGCCCAAATAGAAACTCAGATCAAACGTTACAGTCATTTAACTTTGATGTTTGATTTTAAACTTCCGTCAAAACTATAGTAAATTTTATTCTATTAGCTATTACCATATTATTATATAATGTCATTACATTTAATTTTATAAGAATAAATTTGATTAGTTGTGAAGTTAAAATAGACATCCAAAACAAACGTTATGGTCATTTAATACTGATTTTTTATTTTTAACATATCCTAGAATTAACTGTATGTTTCAATAAATTATTAATTAATAATTAAAAATAATTAATAATAAACATAGAATAATTAATTAAAATTTTAAACAATAAAGATAAATGATTCTAAATAATAAATAATAAATGATAAATATTAAAAATAATCTATAATTAAATATTAAATATTAAATATTAAATATATTTTTCCATCAATAAAAGGAGGTTTTTATAAAATTAACCTAAAAGTAAATAAAAAATTATTTAGAATTATTTTTTTTGAAAAAACAGAATTAAAAACAAACATATAATTTAATAAAAAACACATTTTACTATTATTTTATAAATCACTGAAAAAATTACCTCATATTTTTTAATGAAATATTTAGCATTGGTTTTTAAAAAATACCTAAAAACACTCAAAAATTAATTTATTTAATGTGGATAGAGAACACAAGGATGTTTGAAATATCCTACACTTTATATTCTAGATCCAAATAGATAATATGGCACCATAAAATCAAGGTACCCAGTAAATCATATGCCTCAAAATATCCAAACTACCAAGATTTTTGTATACTAAACCATATCTCTCTAAATATAGTGGAAAATAGATGTCTAATAAAATATTTTTCACATCATAACTAAAAACCTAGAACAAAACCACAGAACCGATGGTGGGGATACACTATACCTATCAACCATCCCATCATAAGGAATGGTTATAAAACATCTCAAATGTTGTATAAAATCATAACTATAATTGTCTACACCACTATTCGGTTAAATGAAATAGTATAACCCTCAGATGAAATCTCCAAAAATCAATCAGACATGAAATTCAATTACTTGGAGTTTTTTCCAAATTATTTTTATAAATTAACTGGGAAAATACGGACACAAGGCGCTGAGACGACATGAGATTCCATGGCCCAGTGTTACTGGAATCAATTTTGAATAAATTTTAGTTGTTAAATTAAAACACTTGAATGGATAAATTTGATCTCTAATGACATATAAACTGGTGTCTGGATTATAAATATGAGGGAACTGATGCATTCAAAATAGAAAATTTACCTTAGGCAGGTCCCATCCTTGACTGACATAGGTCGAGGGTGAAAGTTAATTTTTGGATGTTTAAAAGGAGAATAAAATAAACAAAAAAAAAATTATTCCTTTTGACGTGTTTCAGTGACGTAGTGACTTTGTGACACCATGGCAGGGCATCTGGTTTTCTTTCATAAATGAAACAATGGGACGACGCTGCAACACAGTGATGCAGCAATGATGAAACATGTTTTTTTATTTAATATCTTTTGAGGGATACATGATTAGATTAAAAATTACGAAGAAATTACATGGACAATCTGGATAAGAAAAGCATTCTTGACACCTCTAATTGAATAATTAGGAATGACAACGATACAATGGATCGAGATCATTTGTGGATGGATCCCAAATGATGATGAATGTTCTTCATGGATAGATCCAAATCCAAGGTTGGGTCTGTGTTTAAATTGATTTCCCTCCTCGTTCATTATCCTTTCCTTTGAATAATGTGAATCAACCAATGAACTGATTGATTCATGGGTCATGCATAGCACGAGTTTCATATTTATGTTTCGGTGTTGATTCTGGATATATCCATGTTTAGAATTGATTCATGTTCATAGTTTTTTGATCTTTACACCTTCCTTACATTCTAATGTGGATGGATTGAGTCTGACATGAACAAGGCCCATATCTTTCCACATTGGGTTTTCATATGCCTCGACACCTTTCCCCAATTGTTTTATTCTTATTGTTCGGTGGTTTCAATGATCCATCATAGGATTCAGAACTTAAACAACTCATGGTGCTGGTAGTGGGAGGTGGAATCTCTAAACTTTTTGGGCGGATCACAGAGAATCAAGGCTATAAGAGGGTTGGATGATAGTGGTGTCGACACTGGCCCAACATGGAAATTGGGCCAGGAAGACCCAACAAAGTGGCCTCTTGTTAGACATTCGGTGACAATGGTGAACTATAGTTTAGGTGGGACCACTATGATGGAAGGCCACGGCAGTAGTGGCCCTGGGCGGTGGTATAAGGCCACAACATTAGAGGGATGTATTTTTTTGGAGCTGCATCGGGCGGAGAAACCGCGATGGAGCTGTTAGTGTACATAGGTCATGCACACTGGGGTGTCGATTGGCATGCGGTTGGGTGACCATGGTGGGGGAGCCAGGTTGTTGTCTAGTATCCCAAAAGTCCAGGTGTGTTCAGCATGACCTAGTCCATTTGAGTCAGTTCAGGTCGGCCAAACCAGGTTGGATCAGGTTTTCCAGACTGGTTCTGGTCGGACATAGGCCGAGCTGGACCCATTTTCACAAAAATATGCATAAATTTTGAATTAATGGTTCATTTGATGAGCCATCTAAAAAATTAGGACTCATTTTAAGATAAGGTACTTTTGATACAATCTATGTTAGTTTTTCTGTAGGTTTTCATACAATATTTGTCTTGAAGAGTAGGTTCTCCAATAATAATCATGCTATGAACGGAATCCTATGGTTGGTAGAGACTTAGTGTCTACATGAAATAGTGTCTACATGACTGGGTGGGCTTGTATATTGGACCATTTTACATTTTTTACATTACTTTCCTGTTGCACTCTGGATGTGGTGTATGATTAGTAGTTTTCATGAATGATTTACTTAGTGTTTTTTTACATTTCATCATTTGTGGGCTTAGAAATGCGTGCATGCATACATGTATATAAGAAATGCCTACCATATTAGTGATATAACTAAGAGGTGCGAGTCACTAGCACCTGGCATATTAGAGGCGACCTTAGGGAGTCTGGCATGAGATCATTTGGGATGGTTCCTGAAAAAGTGGTATTAAAGGAGGTTTAGTTCCAATTTGGGACTGGGAGTCTATGAAATTTGTTTGGGAAAAACATTTATGTGCTTCGAGTTTGAAATAAAGGCCAAATACACAGGTTTTGGTGCGGTGGTGGACATGTCCATACTCCAAGGCCCCAAAAACCTGTTTTCTGACACAGTACATGAAAACATAGGTTTTAGGGATTAAATGGTACATGCATCATATAAGATTTTGGAGTGTGTCCTAATGTCCTTCTTAGTTCATCTCACTAGGTATACTATATTGATGGTGGTTCATCATTATCTGTTTTAGGATGATTTCAGGTAGACAGCTAACTAGGATTCCATTGTGTGACCATGAGGATGGTATGCATAGTGATGAGACATTGGTACATGAACCCGTACTAGATATACACTCTACACTGGAGATAACACATATGGGTGGTTCACTAGTGATACCACCACCAAATGAACATCAGTTACTACATGTGTTATCGATAAAGGATGTTGTTAGTCTCCCAATTCCATGGAGCATACACCAATGATGTGTCGATGTACCATATTCACTATAAGCGCATTGCTATTTACAATGTTCAAAGTGAAATCACTATCTCTTCTGGTTTACAACCAATCAGAATAAGAAAATCTCACTACTCTATCAACTGAAGTTTTCTCCCTGTTTCTTTAGAAGATCCACTCATAGATTGAAGACTTGAATCTCCCTTCATTATCAAAAATGAATGCATCTTTCTCTGTGTGTTGATACTCAGTTGATGACCAACTTTCACCCACATATTTATCTTACTTTGCACTGGAGGTACCAGGAAGTCTTCTAACTTTCATGTAGCCCTATAAAGAAAGGCACACTTCTCTAAGCCTAGTACACTTCTCAATTCGTTGACACACTCTTCCAAGCATGGAGCACAAGTTTCACCAAACCACTTAAACCACACTCCCTTTTCTAACTCATATCTTGTGTGACTCACACCCTTTTACGCCCAAACCAATATTGTCACACAACTATCAACTGGAACACAACTTCTAAATAACCTTATACATATGTTCCTTCACTACTACTTGCACGCCCAAACCACGTGTGTGACTAGAGCTCTAATTTTATATAATTTTTGAGATTTTTCAAAAATGAGGAGGGTTGGCCCTCAATTTATTGGCATTTTGGGCACTCTAAGAACCGGTGCGCAAGTCTCCTTTCGGCATGCATGTCCAGCTGACCTATTCTCTGTCGCCCAAGTCACCTTTCATGACCAAACCAAAACTTGTGTTCCCCTCTACCCTTTTCCATATTTTGATGATGTGATATTGAAATACATATTTTGTGAAACATTCCAATCATGGATTGTTTAAAATATCCCACGAACATGAAAAATAACTATATAAACCCCCGTCGTAAATAAATTTGTACATTGTGGTCTGCTTTTCCAACAAACACAACACGGAGGCTCACATTGTCATCAAACACAATCACCTCACAAATTATTAGATATTACATTGATGGGTTGTTTCCCAATATATGCATACAGGATCACTAAATTTCAAGAGTTCCAAAGGTAGTGACCTCCATAATTCTAGGGGTGAGATAGATCCCCTAGTAGATGATGATTGGTTGGTGGTAGTCACTCATGTCTTTCTTCTAGTCAAGATTCCTACTGTCCAGATAGAGGTCCAAGCCATGACCCTTTTTCAGGGTTCAATGAGATGATGGTGGATCTTAGTGACCTGTGAAAAAGATAAGGTGACCCTATATATGTAATACATTAAGAGACTCATCAGGTGTAGTTTTTTCCAGCTACACTATAGTCAATGCATATCAAAGAGATCTTGTATCTATAACAGCGCAGTCAGACAGTTGTAGAGTACTTGGAAAGGTTCACTGTTCTGTCTTGTTACTCCATAGATATGGAATGATACCCATTATTCAAGGCATTAAATTTTGGGTAGGGTCTTTTCTGGGAGATCATGGTGTCGATGATATCCCTTAGCATTATGAGTTATGCTGGGGTATTAGAGGGAGATATACTTGTGGAGATTTTTCTCGTAGAGTAAACGCTTATTGAGTGAGAAACAAGTAGGTATCAAGTAGCCAAGTATTTAGTGGTTGGTTGCCAGAACATACACATGGACTCAAGTATATCAATAACCCTAGAGGATAACGCCAGGACACAGAATCTGCAATACAAGGCTCCCAAGGGTGAGGGAGTCAGCCGAAGGACTTGCAGTGCAACATGATCAGTGGTCGGGGAAAAATGGATCATTATTTCCTGACTATCCATATAGACAATCGACAGACCGTCAAGGGACCATTGAGGAAAAGGTATAGGTTCAAGCATGGTGGTCTGTAGGGTGGAATATGTGGTCAGGGATTATCCAGAGTATAAGACTGTGGTAAAAGGTTCAAGGTACTACCAACACCACCCACAGGTGGTCCACCATGGGCTCTAGGAGCTAGTGGACATGGGAGATTCCAACATTATGAGATGGAGTCTTAATAGACTAGTGATCCATAGATTATTAGATGTATGATATGTGTATTATACACCCTCTTTTCATTTTCAATATACATATGTTCCGGTCACTCCATCATTTCCACACACCTTGTTTAGATCACAAAGATTCAGGTAGAGCCGTTGGCATGATCCTTAAATTTAGAGACTTCAATTGGAAGGGATTCGATAATCACACATTGGGGCCAGTATTGTGAGTTTGGTGATGGAGTTTAGAGAATCTGTTGGGATCTCCTAGTAGAAGCGTCGTGTCCTTACGATGTCATTCTGTGTATGGAATTCTTATACATAGTCCATGTTCAAATTGACTATTTTAGGAATAGAGTGTGGGGTGTCCGTTGATAGGGGAACATGTTTTAAATTATAGGTGAAATGTAAATGAACATAGAACATGATAGAATTTCGTAGAGGAGGGTGAGGCTGATTACTTACCATGTCGCTTGCCTCACCCTTAGTGCTATAGATGATGAGAGTCCCTAATTTTCTATTGTGGTGGGGGAGTATGAGGGTGTATTCGTTGAGTATTTCACCAGATTTCCTCCCAATATGGAGATTTAATTACGCATTTATCTATACCCCAATACATCACTATTATCTACACCGGCATATCATATGGCTCCCATGGATCTTTGTGAGTTGAGGGTATAATTGGAGTACTTTCAAATAAATGGCTTTGTGAGACCCAATGTTTCACCTGGGGTAGCCCTAGTTATGTTTTCCGAGAAGATAGATGGGATCTTGATGCAATGTGTGGACTACTAGGGCCTAAATCATGTGACTGTGAAAAAGAAGTATCCACTTCTAAGAATGGACAACCTCTTCGATCAGTTGATGGGAGCATGGTAGTTCTCAATGACAGACCTTAGATATATCTATCATCAGCTTCGAGTACGAGATGAGGATGTACCAAAGACAAAAATCTGATGTTAGTATAGAAAATATGAATACTTGGTGATTCTGTTTGGTTTGAACGTCACCCCATCAGTGTTCATGGGACTCTTGAACAATATTTACCAGCCTTAGCTTGAAAGGATCATTTTCGTCTTCATTGATGACATCCTGGTGTTCTAATCATCTGAGGGGAGCAAGAAACACAAATGAAGTTGGACCTGGATACACTCCGATAGAACTAGATTTATGATAATATCTCTAAGTGTTTGTTCTTGTTTCAGGAGGTCTACTTTATATGAAATTTCATTATAGAGTTTGGAGTTGCAGTGGATCCAGCAAATATAGAGGTAGTGCTTGCTGGGGAGGCACTTAGGATCATTATAGAGGTAAGGAGTATCTTGGGGTTTGTTGTGTAAAATTAAAGTTTTATGACCAAATGTTCTGGGGTATAATCACCCTTGATATCTTTGACAAGGAAGGAAACACCCTTCATGTGTATAGAGAAGTACCAATATAGTTTTTAAGAGTTGAGGAAGAGGTTGACGAGAGCTCCCATCTTGAGACTTCCAGAGGAGGGTGTTAGTTATATATTTTTCAGCGATGCATTTGGGACTAGGCTAGGTTTTGTCATGATACAGTGTAAATATGGGATTACCTACAAATCCTATATGTTGAGGTTGCCTGAGAAGAACCACGTGATCCATGACCATGATCTAGAAGTAGTCATCTTCACGTTGAAGATGTGGGAACATTACATTTTTTGGAAGCAGTTTGTCATCTAATATGACTAGAAATTCCTAATGTGTATCTTCTCCTAGAAGGATATGAACAAGGGTCAGAGGTGATGTATAGTGTTCCTTAAAGATTTTGACATTGAGATTTTATATACACATGGGAAGGATAACATGGTGGCAGACACACTTAGTAGAAGATTCTACTTATAGTTGATATGTGAGGTGTCATGGTAGTTGACCGCACTACATATATCCTTTGTAGATGATGATCAAGTAGGTTATCTTTATTTTATGGTCGTCACCCCTTCACTCTTATAAGATTCATAGAGGTACAACTAGGGGATATTAACTCTGAGGATATATGTTCTTAGTTGTCCATAGGGAAGACCTCTGATGGATATTAAATATGTGGGAAGAACATTATCCTTTTTAAAGGGAGAACTGCTGTACAAGAGGAATTGTGGGAGGAGGTACTGAGGGAGGTCCACACATCCCCTTTGGAAACATATCCTATGGTGGAAGAAGAGTACCACGACCTCAGACATTATTTCTGGTGGCTGGGGATTAAGAATGAGGTGGTATATGTCATTTCTCAATGCCTCACTTGTCAAAAAGTGATGGTAGAGCACTAGGATCTAGTAAGATTATCTCAACCACTTGAGGATCCAGAGTGGAAGTGTGATAGAATATATATGGAATTTGTGATGGGTTTACCACACACATCTAGAGGACATGATACTATCTGGGTGATCATTGAAAGACTCATCAAGTCAGCCCACTTCCTAACTATCTAGGAGTAATGTTCAGTAGAAAGTTGGGGATACCTCTACATGCAGGAGATAATTTGGCTCCAAGGGGTTCCCTTGATGATCATTTCAAATCATGATGCTCATTTAACATCCTAGATGTGGAAAGGGTTTCAGGAGGCATTTGGATCTTAGTTCTTCTTGAGATAATCATTTCATTCCAAAATAGAGGACAAGATGGAGAAGACTATCTAGATTCTAGAGGACATCCTACATGCTTGCGTCCTAGACTTTGGTCATAGTTGGGAGGATCACTAACCTCTAGTGGAATTTGTGTATGACAAAAAACCACTCCAATATTTGTATGAAACCATTTTAGGCCCCATATTGGCAACAATGTAAGTCACCGCCATGTTGGACAAACCCAGGGAGTCGGAAATCATTGGCCCAGAGCTGGTGCGTCTTACCACGAAAAAGGTAAAGATCATACAAGAGGAGATGAGGACTACACATATGAGACATAAATAATAAGCTGACAGGATATAGAGTCCCTTGGAGATCGAGGATAGTGATGTTGTCTTCCTTCGGGCTTCACCTCAATGTGGATTTGTAAATATTTAGCAGGGTTCATGTTATCTATAAGATACATCATCACATTCCAGATTCTGAGTAGAGTCGGTGAGGTATTGTAGAGCCTATATCTACCCCCATATATGCATCATGTTCATGATGTATTTCACGGGTCACAATTGAGGAGGTACATGCATTATTCATTTCATGATATCCACTGGGGTGAGCTAGACTTTGAAAATGGGGTTATTTTGGTGGAGTACCCAATTGAGATAGAGGATCAATATGAGTGGATACTTCATGGGTGGTTGATTCCTTTGGTGCGAGTTTTATGGTATCATGGGGAACTCTTAGAGAGAACTTGGGAGAATGAGGCTCAGATTCATGCTTTGTACCCTCAAATTTTTGTTGAGTGGTCCATGTTTTGGATTTTAGGGACATAAAGTCCAAATGTGGGGAGAATGTAAAGACTCGGATTTTTCTCCAAATTATTTTAATAAATTAATTGATAACATTATGAGACCATTCACTGAGATAGAAGTGGATTCTGAGGCCCAGTGTTCCCATAATAAATCTTTGAATAATGTTTAGTTATTAATTTAAAATGCTCCGGAAACTAACTTTAGACATTAAAAGCTTCTAAACTGGTACCTGGATAAGAAATATAAGGGAACCACTATGTTTATAACAATGACTTTACATTATGTAGGTCCTATAATTGACCAGCATAGGTCGAGGGTGAAAGTTAATTTTTGGACTTTTAAAAGGAGAATAATCTAGACATAAATTTTATTTATTTCTTTAGGTATTTTATAGCAATGTAGCGACACTATGATACCATGACAGGGAAGCCCATTTTATATCATAAATAAAATATTGTGGTGATGCTACAACACAGTGATGCGAAAATAATAAAATTTGTTGTATTCAATTAATAGCTTTGTAGGGAGATGAGATTATGTTTACAATCCTAAATAAATTCCATGGAAACTCTAGAGAAGAAAAGAGTGGGTGAAACCACTTATTGGATAATGAAAAATGAATAAACAAAAATAGATTGAGATTGTTTGTGGATGGATCCCTAATGAAAATGATCTTTCTTCATCGATCGATCCAAATCCCATGTAGGGTGTGTGTTTCAATTATTCCCCCCCAATTCATTATCTTTTACTAATAAGAATGTGAATCAATCAACAAACAGATTGATTCACGGGTCGTGCGTTGTGTGTTTTTCGGATTTATGTTGTAGGGTTAATTCGTGATTTATCCATGTTTAGAATTGATTCATGTATATAGTTTTTTTATCTTTCTTATTTCCTTCAATTATTAATGTGGACAGATTGAGGCCAACATGAACATGGCTTAGATCAATACACTTGGGGTGTTCTTATGCCTCACATCCTTTCCCCAATTTTTTTCATCTCATTCTTCATTGGGTGAATCGATCAGGAATGGGATTCGGGGCCACAACAGGTCAAGTTGGTAGTAGTGTGAGGCCAAGACTGGAGGTGGTGGCTTCGACCTTTTTAGGCGGAGCATGTCGAGGCAAGGCCACCATCAGGGGATCGAACGACGGAGGTGACACTAGCTCGATGACTTGAATGAGCTAGGAAGAATGTTCATTGGTCAGATGGATAGAAAACATAGCAACCCATGGTATAGGTGGGAAAAATTTTGTTGAAGTCCATGATAGGATCCCATTGTGGTCCAGGCACCTGACACATTGGTGTCGTGTCAAACAAAGAACATGTGATGGAGCTGTGGGTGTGTGTCAATCATGCATACCAGTTGTGTTGGCAGGGGAACTGATTGGTATGCAGATTGTTGATAGTAGGGGGAGGGGAGCCACCAGACAAGATTAATCTAGTGGAGTAGGGCTAGCCTACATGTGACAAGACGGGTTGGATGGACTGGGCCATTCCAGTAGCCATGCGGGCTGGACAGTGTGGTCTAACAAGCTGCCTTCTAGGGGCCCTACGAGCTGGGACCATTGGGTGGGGCTGGTTTAGACCATCCTAGACTGACTGGTTCATGTTAGGTCGGCCAAACTGGGATGGGTCATGTTTGATAGACCAATTATTACCAGACTGATGCCGATCAGGACTTGTTTTCACTCAAATGAGTATAAATTTCAAACTAAATGTCCATTTGAGAAGTCGTCTACAGCATTAAGACCATTGTGATGAGGTGGAATTTTTGATATACTATAGGTGATGTTTTATGGAGGTTGGAATTTGACCTTTGGCTTGAGATGTATTTTCTCGAGGAACAAGTGTGCTACGAATGGAATCCTATGGTTGGAAGAGACATGGTTTCTACTCAAATTATTGTCTACATGACTGGGTGTGCTTGTTTACTGGTACAGTTTACCTATTGTACATTACATTACTATCGTACTCTTGTTGTTGTATATTATTAGTGTTTTTCATGCATTATTTAATTATTTTTCTTACATTTCAACATTTTTTCCTTAGAGATGTGTGTGTGTGCATATAAGTAAAAAGGAACTACCTCCCATTTCAGTTTTATGCCTAATTGGTGATAGTCACCATCCCCTGGCCTATTAAAAGAGGGATTGGGGAGTTACAAAACGGGCCCCGTTGGGAGGGTTCCAGAATTAGTGGTTTGAAGGGGTGGTTTAGTTCCATATTGGGATCAGGAGTCTATGATATTGGTTTGGGGAAAAATTATTATGTGTTTCAGGTTTGGATTTCCAGCCAGGGACTCCAGTATTGGTGGGGAGGAAAATGTATCGATACAACATGACTCTAGACACATGCTTTTTGACTTAGTATATGAAAACAATGGTTGAAGGGATTAAATGGTACTTGCATCGTATATTATTTTTGAGTGTTTCCTCATTTCCATCTTAAGTCAGCTAACATGGAATACACTATTGACTAGGGTTCATCTAGATCTATATCAAGAAGCCTCACATAGATAAAAATCTTGGATTATATTGCTTGAACATGATAATTTTATGACTAGAAATGAGGCTTCAATACAGGGACTCGTATCAAAGATAATTCCTACATAAGAGATAGCACACCCGGGTAGTGCACCGGTGATACTCCCATCGAGAAATAGTTACTACCCGCACTTGTAGTATAAGATTAATGCAGTATTATTGCATTGCATGAGTTCCATGGGTAGTGATATCCCAGGTTTATGGGCGAGACAGACCTACAGGTGGATGAGGATTGGCTAGAGGTGGTCACTCATGTCTCCCACCTAGTAAGGACACCTTCTACCCAGATGGAAGTCCGATCCAGGGGCCTTATTTAGTTTTCAACAAGATTATGGGGGATATTAGTGACCAAGAAACATTATGAGGTGACTATATCTTGGGAATACATTTAGATACTCTTTAGAAAGGATTTAATTCTAGGTATGTTGTTGTTAGTGTGCATCCAGTAGCTCCAAAAACTATATTTGGGTAGTCAAATGGTAGTAGAGTACTCATCAAGGTTCGTTGACCTATCTCATTACTCCATAGATATGGTGAAATACCTATTCTTCAGGACATATACCTTTTCGAAGGGGCTATGTTGCGAGATAATGACATTGATGATATCCCTTATCATTCTAACTTATGATAGGATACTGGAGTGAGCACTACTCATGGAGATATTTCAGGTTGAGCAGATTCCAACAGTGGGAGCCTCAAGTAGGCACCAGGTAGATTATTCTTTGGAGGTGGGGGTTTGAATGAATTTTTTGGGATCCAAGTGGTTCAAGCACTCATGGTGACGATTCTAGGACATAGGCTTGGAAATATGTGGCTCCAAAGGCAGAAGGAGACATCCAAAATACATGTTGTTCTACACGTGCGGTGGTCAAGGAATTATGGATTGTGATTTCCCAACTCACTGTACATATGATCAATAGAAAGTCAAGGGACCACTGAGGCAGAGGTAGAGGTTTAATCAAGGTGGTCCATAGGGTGGCAGATGTGGAAGGGGAGAATCCAGAGAATAAGGCAGTGGTTGGAGGTTCAAGTTACTATCACCACCACCCCTAGGTGGTCCCCCACTATATCTTGGAGATGGTGGACATGGGAGAGAATTGCTACAATAAATGAATACTTATGAACCCAGTGCTACAGAGAAGATTAGATGTCCGATTTGTGTCTTCTCCACCCATGATGTAGTTCTTAGATGCGTAGGTGACATTCCGTCCTTCCATACCACAAACCTTGTTCTGAGTTCGGAGAGACCTTGTATTGCCATTGGCTCAATAATAACATTTATATACTCTAACCAGAGGTGATTCCATGACTACACACTAGTTACAATAGTGTGAGATTACTCTTGGTGGGGAGAGCTTTGATTGGGATCTCCTAGTAGTGGAATCAAGGCCTTGCGACATCGTTATGGGTATAGACTATTTATCGACATTCCATGATCAATTTGACTATTTTTGGTACAATGTGTGGTGTGTCTGTATAGAAAGGACTGAGTTTTCCATTACTAGTTGAAAGGAAACATACGTAGTGTATGATGGAATTTATAAAAGGAGGGTGTAGTTGATTACTCGCCAGTTAGCTAGCCTGACCCTCAGTGTTGTAGATGATTAGAGTCCCCAAATTCTTATACTGATGGAGGAGTATGAGGATGTATTTCATGAGGATGTCCCTGAATTACTTCCACCTAGGGAGGTTGATTTATGCATTGATCTAAACCATGATATGGAACTAGTATCTACACCTGCATATCAAATGTCTCTTACGGATATTCGTGAGATGAGGGTAAAACTGGGGGACTTGCAGAGGAAGGGATTCATGAGACCTATTATTTCACCCTAGGTGGACATGGTTTTGTCTTACAATAAGGAAGATAGGGGCTTGAGAATATGTGTGGACTACGGGAACCTGAATGAGGTGATAGTGGAGAAAAGGTATCCACTGCCAATAATTGACAACAAATTAGATCAGTTTATAGGAGCATGGTTGTTCTGAAAGATAGACATCAGATCTAGCTATCATCATATTCATGTATGAGATGAGGATGTACTGAAATCAGAGTTTGTATGACCCTTCGATGCTCTGTGTGCAAACCCAGATGCTCCATGTTTCAACAACGCTCCATATTCCACCTTCAATTCCCCGTTCACTAACCCAGACACTCTGTATTCCATCAACATTCCATGAACCACCATCAATTCTCTGTTCTTCCATCGACACTCTATGCTCTTGTATCAACGTTCTGTGCACTGAAACTGATTCATCATGTTCCATCGATGCTCCATACACCCGGAATGATGCTTTGTGCAATGAAAGTAACGCTATGTTTCCCAAGGATGCTTCGGGCATCATCAAAACTCTCTGTGTCATTAAGAAGATAATTTCTAAAGACTATTATTTTAATTCCCCATCATGATATAGACTTATACATGTATTATATTACTATACATCATGTGTACTCTCCATAGTGGTTTACTTGGTGTAATTTCAATTATGTTTTCCTTAGTGGTTTCCGGGTGTCCTGTTGAGTATTATTTTACTGACCCCTACATGGGCCACACCTATACCCACTATGTCTTATGCAGAATATTGACCCTTTGATGGAGTTCAAGGTAGACTAGGATTAGGTGGTTCCTAGTGAGATCAGACAGATGTGGTCTACTACTATGGATCCAGGTAGCTTCCCTACTCCGACCCTTCTAGTAGGGTTTTCTATGGATGAGTCTTTAGGAACATGTGCTTTCATTTGTGATCATTATTTTTTTGGGTTGGATTATATACTGTCTATGTTTACCTTCTGGTACATTACTTCCCCATTGCACTCTGGTTGTGGTATATGATTAGTAGATTCCATACGTGATTTACTTAGTGTTTGTTTACATTTCAACTTTTTTGGGGTTAGAAATGTGTGTGTGTTTACATATACATAAGAAGTTCCTCCCGTGTTAGTGATATTCCTACTAGGTGATAGTCATTGTCCCCAGGAATATTAGAGATGGCCTTGGGGAGTCGTAGCATGGGCCCCTTTGGAATTGGTTGTGAAATGAAACCCTCACATCCTGACACAAGCTTCACTGAATTTTGACATCCTTACATCCTCAATTAATAATTTCTTATAGAAAAAAAATCTTTTTCCATGAAAAACCATATAGTCTTCTTTGTTGAAAAATATTTAAATTATTAATAGATTATAGTGAGGGACTTTCTCTTCAACAAGGGATTCTTAAATTTTTAAGTTGAGTAAAAACCTAATATTTGAAGGAATCACACCCCATCCCATGGTTGGTTCACCAGTATATCATATAGAAAGGGAGATTGTACATCATTTAAAGTGTATCAATAGAAAGAGTCTCCAAAAAACCCTACCTGACATGGAGAACCAAAATCACAACCATTGGGGGAGTATGAAATCTTTCAATGAATGGGGAACCAACACCATATCGATTATGGGTTGACTAAGAGATCACCTAACCACACGATCAAACATATCACTACCTCATGATTATCAAATACTAAGAAATAGTAAAAATATAATTCCCTAAATACTTCTAAGAAGACACCAAAATCTCTCACTTTCATTGTATTCCAAAAAATAATCATATCAAAAGAAACAGACCTCTTTCACATTTTTAGCCAATATCTAGGACAAAAAAATACTAGAATCTCATTATTTACATCCACCTTCTCATAGAAACACACATGAATCCCACACAAAGGATCAATGGGGTGGATAAAAATCATATAAACCCATAATATTTATGGATAAAATTTATTAGGTTAACAGATCATTCTTAGATAATGATACTTGATAAATTAGTATAATAACAACCCTTCTACATTCAATCATTATGAAAACTACACCAGCTCTTTGAATATATAGTGGGAGGAGTCATACCTCATTGAGGATATTGTGTCAATTGAGGGATCAAAAATTTTATATATGAATGACCTAAACTCTAGGTCTGTGAAGGAGTACCAAACACTATATCACATTCAAAAGACCCAAACCCATTCATCTATATATCAATATGGGAGTACCAAACTATCAATCTACTTTGAAAATATAAGCTGAACTTAGTCATTATATCTACAAATATAAAATGAATAAAAAATATAAAAATCATTAAAATTTTCCTTATATGTATAAAAAGACGCATAAATCATTATTTATATGGAAAAATAATTAAAATGGAATATTTGTTTGTATAATAATTTTTCTAGGGTGAGAATATGTGATATAAACTCAACGTGGAGAAGTAGAAGTCGTAAAATTTGGAAAAATGGCATGTGTTACTTAAGTAGAATCTTTTCATGTACTTCCATGGAAATATCATTCGATTTATTAAACATGCAATGTGGCTATTACTTATACACATTATGAATTTGGTGTGGGGAGGGGTACTCAGGAATTTATTCCTATGACCTATATGTGTAGTTTATCATGACATGTCATGTGCTTATCCATCACATACTATGTGTGCTATGTAACCCTATGAATACACTCGAGGAACTATCCATGTGTGATTACCCACACCCATTATGCGCTTCCCTAGAACATGTCGTGTGACGAAGCTAGTCAGAAATTTTCATCTATTCATAAAACTTATTTTTCATTTCCCCTTTCTATAGTAAAGATCATCATTATGTATCTTCTTTTACTAAAAACTTACCTGACTATAAAATCTATACTATCGTGAGCTACTATCTTGTTGTAGTGTTTGAGCTACTACCATTCCATCTTTCTTTAAATTCCTTATTCAACATCACACCCTTTTTATTCTACATAACTTGAGTGGAACAAGATTCACTTTTATTTTCTTCAACCCACCACTAAAATAAAACTTCGTAGAATTCCCTATGATTGTTCCACTTCCTTCAAACCATCATCCACTATCAGTGTCAACTATTGCTTCATTTCTCATAATAGTTAAGTTAGAGACATGAGGGGGATAAAGATATATGGGGATGATATCAATGGTGGAAGGGGTTCATCAGTTATATGAAATGGCACCAAAATGTTCTGAGGGTCAGTCTACCATGCATGAACAGTCAATGTGATGCACAACCTGGGAATGGGGAGTATAAAGGTGGACAATAAGGGACTAACCTACCTTTAATCATGCATAATATTTCAAATAACCCAATTTTAACAATCTTGAAAATGAAAATATATTCCCAATTATTGACTAAAATGATAAATAAAATCTAGAATAAAAATGGAAATCTATTACACTATCAATGAGGCAAGATTAAAAGAAAATTACTTAACATGACGATGAAACGTAGAATCATTACCAATCCAACATCGATCACTAAATTTATCAGCTCCAACTTGATGAACAAGATGATCCAATCATCTAGGGTTTATAAAATTTATGGTGACTAACCATATTTAAATATATTAATGTTAAATTTATAGGGGAGTCCTAGATCAATATAGTAAATTTTTAACGACCTTAAATGATCCCATTCCGGGTCTTAGAACACAAATTAAAAATATATCTTGCCTATATAAATATCTCCTTCTTAAGTCAGAATATTATATTTGATTTTCCTTCTTAGTCTCTTTATAGGAGATATTGTCATAGCCAATGATGTTCACATTCATTGTATTAATTAATTAATTAATTAATTAATATTTAAATTACTTTGAAAAACATAAATATGTCAATAAATTACTAAACTCGCCCCAAGGGAAAAAATCTTATCGTGAGATAAAAAACAATCAATTTAATTATGTTGATTATAATTATAAATTTACTATTTTACATTTTTTAGGGGTTTTGGATTCTGAAACTCACAAATGTGTGGAATCATTCTCAATAAAAAGCCCAGTTCACAACTTATCTGATATTTAATGATATATTTTATTGTGATTGTTGGTCCCAAAATTATATATCCCACCGATACATTGAGTAAATATTGTTTTAACAGGATTATTACATATAGGGAATGGGTCAAAATCCCAAGACATTATTATTCAATAGATATGTGGTTAAAATAGTCTACTATGTTATAAATGTCTTGGTGGTTGAATTTGAAATATTTTCCTTACTTATTTCGATTATATATGTTTCATATTGTTATATTTTTCAATGTTATTATTTAATACCACATTTTGGATATTTCTATGTGTTAATTATGAATTATATTTCATATATTTCTTTTATAATAATTCTCTAAGTTCAAATATGGATGTTTCCTTTCTTTATCAATGTAAAAATATTATAATTCCTATATTTTACAAATAATTTAAAATCATATTTGTAATGTTGGCTGGGTATTTTATAGTTGAATATATTTATATATGGGAATCTATTATGGACAAACTTTCTAGGCCTAACATAATATCATTCATTGTTCTATGTTTCTCCAATTTCGTCCCTTTTCCTTATCCCACACTTTCCCTTCCATTCCAGCATGATATGTATAAAGTTTCAATATATATTTCCATGATTTATTATTCAGATATAATGGTTAAGAGGTTGGTTCCAAATGACTATTCCATATGGTTATTAACATGCATGCATTAGAATCAAAACTTGTATTTCCACATTTCTTAGGTGTCAATTTTATTTCATTATAATGGTGATATTTTAGACCATTCTATATGCTTTTATCCCTCCACACATCAAGCCCTATTTTTTGAAATCACTACACTACCAACCATTTAATTATTACATGTTTTATTATTATAGGGATATAATTTTAATAAATTTTATTCATTCATGAAATGATTTTTCAACTCATTCGAGCGAATTCTTCTTCAAAAAAAACTCGCACCCATGAGTGAAATAAATAGAGTTTGGAGAGAGATAAAGGAGTTCATAACATATTCATTCTTAAAAGCCCACATCTACCCATTCTTATACAGATTTTTGTACAATTAAATATTAGGAAATGAAAAAATAGATATGTATATATAGTGTTTCATTATAAAATAGTCAAAATATCAATTTTCATATAGGAATCCATGTTCTTGTTATAATATTGGTGTCACAAGACCCTTTAAGTTTTTTTGTTTATATCAGACTCTTTATTTTATACATCCAATATGTGCTTTGTGTCTGCATGTATTGATTGAGTCAAACAATCATGGCGGTGAATGATACATTCTTAAAGCATGGTTCCCTTATGAAACCTATTTTAATGAGGATCACTCCTGAGATAGATATCTAGACCATAGTCTTTCTTTTAATTTTAGGTTACCTATTTATATAATCATAAAAAATATCTATGGGTGTTATTCTAATTATTCACATAGAACCAATATTTCATGAATCATGTAAATACTTAGTGTTATTCACTTTACTACATTTTCATTTATTTCTTATGCTTTTCATTCTTCTATCTTCCTCATTTAATTTGAGATCTTTTCTTTTTAACATTAAATGATAAAAAAATATTATCAATCTGGACCTTATTTACTTCAGGTCACTATAGCTCTGAAAACATTATTCCAACACTTACAGTAGGACAATGGATGCACAATGAAATTGTTATAACTAGGGTAACATGAGTTACTATAACAATGTTTTTCATTATAAACCCTATTTTAGATAGGGTTTTTGGATGCTCTGAAATCTCCCTGTAATCATGATCCTAAATTTATTAAAATTTTATACTACTCCATGGAAATTGATATTATCATAAACCAAATAAATATATATGTCATGTAATATTATTCTTATTTTTTGCTCTTATTCCATTACTAGGATTATTAAAATCATAAATTTTTCATTTCTCCCCAAATTGTTACAACAAGCATAGTGGTAATACTAGGTTTTAAGGTTTACCACACTCAAAAAGTATTATCGAAGATACTATTGATTTATTCAATATCACTTTTAAATCATGATGTTGAGAAATTCAATATAGAGAATATAGTTAATATATGAAGAGATAAAATGTATAAACTACTTTTCAGCAATGTACTTGTAAATTATTTTTGCAGTTCAAAAATGTAAAGCCCCACTCTACCCAATGATGTACAAAATAAAATTTATTATGTTAATTTCACCTCTAATATTCATGATAAATGTTATTATCTATATCCTATGAACCTAGGATATTGTGTATTATGTGAATTAGCATATGAACCTACTATTTTTGTTGCCTAATGAATGTTATAGAAATTATATAGTGCTAAATCTCTACATGGTAGGTATATAAGAGGATATGACTTTATACTGTTAAAATGCTTATTGGAAACACAAATCACGTTCATTGAGATTCTTTTAAAAATACCATATTAGTTTTAGTTAATATTGATGTCAAATTAGATTATGACGACAATAACATTATTTTAATGACTTACTTACTTGATTTATTTGATTCTATAATGTATTGTATGATGTATAATACGAAGTCAAGAACCCCTAAGGAAGTGAAGGTTGTGTTACTATCAAGATTCAAACCAATGGTATAAAGTTGAATTTAGAGGTATAATGGAATATTGTGAGGAGTTAACCTAACCAAATGTAATATCGAAGAAGGATGTTTGTTGGTATATGGGAATTAAGTGTTATAAATACTTTGAAATTGATCATATTCTGTGATTTTTCTCAATAGGATTTGTTCAAGTGATGGTGGATCATAATATAATGTTATCATAATTTCTTTTGAATGTTTTTGTATCCTATAAACCGACACAGTTCCCTTATTGTAGATTTTGGGTGTGTAACTTATGTTTTATCCTCCTATATTCCTACCCATGTCTATACTTTTAGTTTGTATGCGATTCTTGTTGGGAGGTGAATTACTTTATTCTATGATAGGTAGTGTAGTATATTTATTAGGGGGGGTCTAAATATAGGATATATATTTATTTTGAGAGTGTGTCAGTCATTATATTTTTAAATATTTATTTTTTATTTATTTGTTTCTTCAGTGACTACAAAATGAAAAATAGAGATTTTCATTTTTTTTCATTATATATGTTTATGTCAAGACATGTCTACTACTTTGTTTTTTTGAGTTGTATATTGAATATTCTAGTTGGATTAACATCATTATATAAGGTGTAGATTCAAGTTTATTTTGACACCCTAATATTTTTGAATGTATATTTTAAAATAAATACTATATTTAATAGTTTGTGCCACATTAAACACCGATATTAAACGAACCATGATATTCTATTGAAATATATTTATTTAAATATTATTGTAATAACTTATCAATTGGTTTGAAATGTATCAATATAAGTAACCAAATTATGAAATATATGTTAAAAGGTTTTCCTTAATCGAATTTATTGATTAGTTTTTAGGAAATATGTTCTCAATTTTAAATGATATGAATTAAATTATATAAGGTTAAGACCAATTAATGTTTTAAATGTTCAATTTTCTATAAAATCAAGGGACCTTATATTTTTAATTTTTCATTTAAAGGATAAATTTATAAATTTTTGAATTTTAATTTGAGGAAATTAACTTATTTTGTTGATTAATCTGGTCAAAATTATATTATGATTACTTATTGGAATATTTTTGAAATAGATGATTTTTGGATGATTAGAGAAAATAAAAATTTTACAAATATTTCCTCTTTTAGAAAATTTTTATGATATAAAAATGATATGAAAGTTTGTGAAACATTTTTTATAGTACAAACATATGTTCCAGAGGAAATAAAATTCATTTAAATATATAATTTTCTAAATTTAACACCTCATCCCCGGAAGCTCAGAGCATACATATTGTTTAAATACATTAGAATGATTATAAGGAATCAAACCCCGAAGGAATGATCAGTTTATCTATTTTGGAATACCATATTAATGTCATGGTACCAATAATATATTGGAAAAATAAAATAAAACATGATACATTAAAAAATAAATACTATACTTTAAATCTTATTCAAAGTTTTCTTCTTCATAACCTAGGGAAATGTAATATAAGAAAGGTGTGAGTTAAGATGATCTATAAGGGGAAGTAATAAAATGGAATTTATCATAAAAATAAACATTAGGCATGGTGAATAACTTAAAACACATGCCTTTAAAAATAAACAAGAGCACATTATGGAAGGAAAACAAGATGAATAAATAATTATACAATAAATCATAATCATGGGTGTTACACTAGTAAAATAAACAAATGAAATTACAATTAATAATTTCATAATTAAGGAATTCATAATGATGGACATTATAACAATACCTTCAAGGCCTCATTATAAAAAAATAACTATTTTGTTGAGGCCTCGTTCTAAGACTGTAGTTTGTCTCATGAGACCTACCGATGCGTCAAGGGGATATAGAGGGCCCCACAAACCACATTCAATGTAAAATTAATTTCTCATATAAATGGGGTTATAAATTAAAATAATACACATATTCAATGTAAATAACATTCCCCAATCTATAAACATATCTTCTAATCATTCAGAGTAATATGGTGAATGAAATCAAGATAGCACATCCACAGTCAAACTAATCAGAAAACCTTCAAAAACATATTTTATATGATATAAAACAAGATATACCATAATTAATTATGTGATTCAATATATTATTTTTAAAAATATGAAGATACTTTTAAATGAGACCATTGAAACATTCTAGTGGAAATAATCTTTAAATGATCCAATGTGTTCCATACCACCTTGAAACATTAAAATAATAATCCCCTAGGATATCAGGATAATAATTATACTCTTGATATGATATACTAAGGGTAACTACATATACTACATAAAAGGAATAAGTGTTGAAAAGACATATATCTCATAAAAGTTAATGTGAGATGAGAAAAATCCCTTTTACTTTGTAATGAAGTGTTATTTTGGAAAATAAGTTTTATTTTTGATGAAATGAGATTATAAACATGTATATATAAGAAAATAAAAGGGATGAAAATTGAATTATATTTTAGGAATAAATGATGTCCCACTGATGTTAAATCATGTAAAAAGTTTTTTTAAGATGATTTATAAATAAAAAAATTTAGTACACTTTAAGGAATAGATTTTAAAGAGGCAATTCATGTTTGTTTATGTAAAACCAGAAATTAACAATGATATTTTTTCATGATAAAATGTCTGATTCAAAAAAATAATGATGGATTAAAACATATTATATAGTGCACTTGAATGTGGGTAAGAATTCGAGAAGTTCCTGTGAATCATACTTGTTTATTGGGATGAATTGATAAGGAAACCATTATAAAACAAGAATATCCCCCCTAAAATAAGGATTATATGATATAAATATATTATTTAGGAACATATAAAAAGAATTAATAATTATTATACAAAAAAAAGCATTACATTTTAGTAAAGTTAGATAATGTATAACCAGATGTAAAAAATGGGGGTTCGAGTAGAATTCTGTACCACATTGTAATTAATTGAATTATACGCCCCAAAATTAATAATCATTGATTTATACAACTAATAACATGAAAATAAATATATTCCTAATATTATACATCAATGGTCCATATATTTAGACCATACACAAGAAATATTGTGGAATATGGATTACATCACAGAAATTGTGGTGAGAAGAGAAAACCCTTACCTTAAGTCTAATGGTGTTCTTCACTTGATCTTAATGTACTAGAAAACCAAATTAAATTAAATAATAAATATATCATAGAAATAATCATTATTTAATAGATTTATTTTACCTTATTAAGTTCATTCATGGCCTTCTTGATGAGTTTAGGAGGCTCAATTTTATTGTTTGGGAACATTTTTCCCCTTGGTATTCATGACTAGTTTTCTTATAAACATGTAAGGATAAGCATTTAATATGATAATGGTTGTCTGGAATAGAAGTTTTATTTCAATTTTTATCATCCATAATATTATATTGTTATAAAATTCTTTTTGTAATTGGTAGTGAAGATGAATCATTATACAAAACTTCAATGATAATTGTTTGAGTTAATTGGCAGTTGTTTATCATAATGAACTCATATAAATTAATATCATGTATAAAAAGTGATTCCCAAACCTTGAACAAGTTATAATACATATATAATAGTCTGTTACAACCAAAAAAAGGGTTTCATGACCATAATTGAAGATGGTAGTTGAAATTGAAAACCTATCGTCCTTGAATATGATAAATTGACACATCTCAGATGGTGTTTTCATTTCTAGAATAAATTATGGGGAAAGGATAGATGATGCTGAATTATTCCATTATCATATTTAAATTCCAGTATATTAATGGTAATATATTTATTATATCATTTTGACTAAATTAGGTGAGGAAAGAAAAATAAAAGAAACAAACTCAAAATAAAAGAAATGAAAACATGAATTTACCTCTTGAAGATATCTTCCATGAGAGCCTCTTTATAGGAGAGGTTTTAGCATTTTTATGAGGCCAAGGGCTAATGGACATGGGGGAGATGATATGGAGGATATTTTAGAATAATTTAGTGAAGCAAAAATTATATATAGGAGTGATGAGAAGAGGGAGTGGTGGGAGGGGGGGTTCGATAGTTGATGAGAGGAGTGTTTTTTGAATATCTTATTCATTATATTATTATTTTGTTCAAGACAAGAAATAATATCGATTATTTTGATGAAAAATAATAATATAAGAATTTTATTTCTCACAAATGGTTTCTTATATCATCCAAGATGCAGGTAATAGTGTACATAACTTAAAATGTATATATACGGTAAATTGTCGTATTTCACTATTCACTCAATAATAAAATATTTCCAAAAAATACCAAAAATCCCACATAGCCATTATTTAATATGTATAATCCAAAAATTGACACCATTTTACCTAAATAATTTTATAAATATGAGAAAATTAATTTTTAATTAAAATCACTATTCACTCAAAAAATGCAGTTTTAAAACCAATACTGATTTTATAATAACCAGAAAAATTAACTATGGTTTTATTAAATAGTTATAAAGTGATAGGAAAAAAATATTTATTTAAAAAACCAATTCAGAAAATTAACTAATTTATTAATTTAAAATTGTAAATAAATATTCAGCACTCTCAAAAATATGCATACTTAATTAATAATTTATAAAATATTCCACTTCATTTATAAAGTGTCTAAATCATATTTATACTTACATGGGTGTGGATAAAATTCATAAGGGTAAAATACTATTCATATGGGTCTTGTTACTATTCATAAGGCTATATTACTATTCATAAGGGCGATATTACTATTAAAAAAAAAATATGTTGGTCTTATGAGACTCTAAAAAACATACTGATCGTAATAGTGTATGTTTATCTTTCAAAATTCAAATCATAGAAAGAAAAAAAATTATGTTCATCGGAAAGGTTATAAAAAAGTGTTTTTTAACAGTGTCTCAGTGTTTTGTGTGTATAAGATATCGATGGAATTGAAATTATTTAAGAAGATCATTCCAGAAAATCATGGTATGTCATATTAATATTGATTATATTCATAACAAAATTTAGTATTTTTCAAAATAATTATAATAGTAAATAAATATATTATTCATTAAAATATAAAATTATCTATTGATCTAATATGTATATTGATATTAAATTATTATTTCACACAAAATAATAAAACTTGTTTTTTTATATAATAAATTAATTAACATGAATGATCTAAATTATAATTATTTATAAATATTATTATTAATTAAAACTCATAATTTTAAATTATTTAAAATTATTAAATAAATTACTGGGGTGTTACATTATTCCCCCCTTAATGTAATTGCTTACATGCAATTTGAAACAACATTCGGAAACATAAAGGTTGATTCTTGAATATTCCCTTATGGGAAACCAACATCATAATTGGGGTTAGTAAAATACCCTCTTAAAAGGTGGTTATGGGAAATTTGGTGCACACCACAAAAAAAATTCATTTCAATGGGGTGACATTATATGGAAGTAAAAACCTGGACATGGAATAAAAATTAATCTTTGATATTCAGATGAATGGGGATAGGGAACATGTTCAAATGATAGTTGATTACTAAAAACAATAATCTACTAAAGAAATTAATTGATATTATAATATATTATGATATTAAGACAAAATTTTATTGAATACACTTTTCCTTGAGTTAGGGAATTATTCCAATCTATAGGATTATAAATATACATTTCTATTTCATAAACATTGTATTTTCCTTTGATTGTGCCTTAAAGAATCTATACATCATCTCTTAGAACAGGTTGCATCATGTGGTGAAGTAATACATCAACCTCATATACTGATCAACTTAAACCATCAATTTGTTATTAATCATTCTGAAATATAATGATTCATTAAACTAGAAAAAAGGTCACTGGATTTCCAAAATGAACTTATCCCTAATGCAACTCTAAATATACACATTCAAAATATTTGAATAACATCCTCATGTATCCCCTTGAAATATGGAAATAACTCGAATTACAATAAAACCTCATTGGAAAGATGAATTTTTATGTATTCCTTATGTAGGATTCATGTTATTGGATATATTATCTAAATTGAAAAGTGTTGTAAAATCCATCGATTATAGCTTAAACAGCTTATGGATAAGGAAAACATTGGTTACAAGGTATCCAGTACTTATCAAAATCAATAATTTATTCCTCATTATCTCAGAATCAGAAATATTTTAAGTGTTTTCATTCCCTTAATCATTTATTTTCCCCAAATTTAAATTTTATAGTGAATATCTTTTCGTGGCACTATTCAATATATTTTCCCAAATCCTTAATGAAAAATTTGTTCCATACAACGATCATATATCACATAATTCTTATAACAAGTATATTACTGATAAGATATTCAAATGAAATAATTCCTAAATATACATATTAATTATTCCGCTTAATCTTTTGTAGTAGAATAACATGATAATTATCCAATATCCTCATTTGGGGTATATTTCTCTAAATATTGGCATATTGATTCACATAGTGTCCCATCTCATCAGAGTTGAAACATTGTACATTGGAAACCTTTTTATTACCCTTGAAATCATAAACATGGTGTCCTTTTTCTCCACACTTATAAAAAACATTCATTCCTTTCAAGGATTTTCTAGGGTGATTATTTCTACAATTATCACATATTGGAAAAACATTCATTCCCTTTTCCCCATTATCCATCTTTTCCTCTTCCATCCTTTTATTATATTTCTTTCCTTCAAAGCCATAGAAATCGTGTAATTCTTCACATATCTTGTTAACAAATGATATTATTTCCCCATCTGATGAGGATAACTTAGAGAATATTTCCCTTTAATATTTCATCTTAAGACAATCAATGATATGATCCTTATTAAACTTTTTATTTTGTGCATTTGTTGAGTTTCCATTCCGTATGCTAGGCACCATTTCCAATCAATTCCACATACTAGATTATCTCCTAAAATTATTATCATTATGTAATTCTATTCATGTTATAGCACATAAAAAAATTATGAATTTTAAATCCTAGGACCATATAATTTGATTACATTGGACACATAAATACCTCATAATGGTATTTAAGAAAAATGTGAATTATCCTCAGAAAATCCCTCAGAAGTGTCAAACTTAGATCTCGGTAAGGCCCGTTTTCAGGTACTAGGTTTCCTAGAGTCATTCTCATTACACATTGTCAAAGATTTTTCCCCTTGGTACATCTGTTCCAGAACCATTTCTACTTGTATGGTCTAGATAGGGATTCATTTTCTATGAAGATCCCCATAACCTATAAATGAACAAAATTATAAGATGTTGTTCGATTGTTATGCTCAATGTATATCTTAGGGTATGTTATCCAACCCATGTTTTCGAAATCTAGAGTCTAAGGTTACCCCTAAATATCTTTTGATACCAACTGTAATGACCCATCCCTAGAATACCAAATATGGAGTATTATTTTAATATATTTATATGATTACGAGGAATCAAATCCTGAAGGAATGATCCGTTTTGCATTCTTGGAATACCAGATTACAGTGATGACACCCATAATACAATTGAAAATCAAAATAGAACATGATACAATATGAAATAAACTGCATCAATGATGTCTTATTTAAAATTTTCTTCTTCATAACATGGATAAAGGAAACCTAAGAAATGGATGAGCTCATATTTTATGTAAGGGTATGTAATAAAATGAAATTTATCATAAACATAAATATTAAGAATAATGAGTAACTGAAACCTCATTATTTTAAAAATAAACATGAGAACATATGGTAGGAATAAAAGTTGAATAATTAATTCCATAATAAATAATAATCATTGGTATTCAACTAGTTGAATATTCCTATGAAATTTTTATTTCTAGTTTCAAAATGTGGGAATTAATAATGCGAGATATCATAACCAAACCGTCAAGGTCTCATGCTAAGACCATAAATAACAAGTTATTCAATGCCACTTGCCAATAATGTAGTTTTTCTCATGAGACCTACTGATGCATCAAGGTGCTATAGATGGCCCCACCATTAAATTTCTATGTATAATACATTTCTTATATAAATGGGGCTATACATTAACATCATAAACCTATGTAATGTATATAACTTTCCTCAATCTATAAACATACATTCAAACCATTCAGATTAATATGGTGAATGGAATCAAGATATCCCATCCACAGTCAAATTAATCAGAGACCCTTTAATAGAATATATTAGATGATTTCATACGAGATAGACCATTATGAATTAAAAGATTAAATAAATGATGTTTAAATAGATGAATATACTATTAATTGAGACTATAGAAAAATTCATGAGGAAATAATCCTTAATCATTCCAAAGTGTCCCATACCACCTTGAAATGTTCAAATCATAATCCCTTAGAATGTCATGTGAATAAGGAAAATATTGATATGGTATACCAAAGGGATTTTGATACACCAAATTAATGGAATAAGTGGTGAACAAGGCACAATTCTCAAAAGAGTTAATGTGAGATGATAAAAATCTTTTTTTACTTTATAATGAAGAGTTCATTTGGAAAATCAGTTTTATATGTCACGAAATCTTATTGTAAACATTTATATCCCATAAAAGATAAGGTAAAAACATTTAAAATATAGTTTACGAATAAATTATGTCTTACTAATGTTAAATAATGTAAAAATAATTTTTAATAATCTTTAGAAATAAAACATTTTAGTTCTCTTTAAGGAAGAGATTTTTAAGTGGAACTGAATATTTGATTTCATTTAACTAGAAATGAACCAATACATTTTTACATAATTTTATGCATTCTTTTGAAAAAATAATTATTTATTAAAATATATTATATAGTCCAATTTAAAATGGGGGTGAATTTGAGAAGTTCCCTTGATTTTTGCTAGTTTATCAGGAAGAATTGAGAAAGAAACAATTTTAAAACATGAATATACCCATAAAATAAGGATTATCTGAAATAGATATATGATTTAAGAACATATAAATAGAATTTATAATAAGGATACACAAATAAAGAAGCATTAAATTTTAGTAAAGGTAGATAAAGTGTAACCTGAAATAAAAACGATGGTTCGGGTAGAATTCCTTACCATTTTTTAATCAATTGTATTATATGCCTCAAAATTAATAATTATCAAATTATACAATTAATACCCTGAAAATAAATAGATTTATGATATGATACATCAATGTTCAGTATAAGTACACAATTCATTGAAAATAAGGGCAAATAAGGAGTACCTCATAAAAATAGAACTGAGATGAGGGAACCCTTACAATAAGTCTGATTGTGTAATTCACATGTTTTTAGTGTCATTTATAACCAATTTAAATTGATTAAATGATATTTAAATAATTTATTATTTATTAAATTGATTTATTAAAGACTTATTATGTTTATTTTCGGCCTTCTTAATGGGTTTAAGAGGTTCAATTTTATTGTTTGGTATCTTTTTTCCTTGGTATTCATGACCAGTTTACTTATATACATGTAAGGATAAAAATAAAAGATGGGAATGGTTTCCCATAATATAATTTTTATTTTATATTTTAGAATATATAATATTACATGGTTGTAAAATACATTTGGTTACTAGGAGTGAAGATGAATCATTATATAAAACATTAATAATAATTGTTTTGGTTAATTGGTTGTTTTTTATCACAACAAGCTCATATAAATTAATATTATGGGTAAAAAAATATTCTAGAACCTTAAATAAGTTATAAAACATATATTATAGTCTTTTTAAACCATAAAAATTTTTTCATTACCATAATTTAATATGTTAATATAAATTTAAAACTCGTCGCCCTATAATGTGATAAATTAACACATCTGAGATGGTTTTTTCATTTCTAATAAAATAGAAGGTGAAAGGAAATTTGATTTTGAATTATTCCATTATAAAAAAAATTAATCACATATAAATTACATATGTTATAATAACATTTGTATTAATGGATGTGAGGAAGGAAAATGATAAGAAAGGAACTCAAAATAAAAGAAATTAAAAGTGGAATTAACCTGTTTAAGTTATCTTCCTTGAGAGTTTCTTTAAGGTAAAATTTTTGGACTTTTTATGAGACCAAGGGATTTTAGATGTGGGGGAAGATATTTTTAGGATATTCAAGTATAATTTAATGAAGTCACACATATTTAGATTAGTTAAGTGAAGATGGAGTAAGGGGGTTATATTGGAGGAGAGAAGTGATTTTTGAATATCTTATTCATTATTTAATTATTTTTCTCAATAAGAGTAATAATATTGATTATTGTGACTAGAAATAGTAATATATGAATTTTATTTCACACTAATGGATTCTTACATTATTAATTATGCAAGGAAAAGTTTATTTAAACTATAATGTATATATACGGTAAATTACAAAATTTCATTATTCACTAAAAATTAAAATATTTCCGAAAATTCCCAAAAAAAGAACTACAGACATTTTCTGACATGCAGAATACAAAAAATGTATTGAATTTTATGAAAATAATTCCTTAAATATGGTAAATTTAATTTTTAATTAAAATCATTATTTACATAAAAAATGTAGTTTTAAAACCAAAACCGATTTTATAATATCTTAAAAAATCAACTAATGTCTTATTAAATTATTAAAAATTTATTTGAAAACAAAATATTTATTTGAAAACACAATTTATAAAAATTAAATAAATTATTCGTTTAAAACTGAAATTAAAAATTTATCACTCACAAAAATACTAATACTTAATTAATACTTTATAGAATATTATACTTTATAAATAAGGTGCCTAAATTTTATTTATACATACAAGGGTTATGATAGTATTCATAAGGGTACATTAATATTAATATGGGTCATGTTACTATACATAAGGGTATATTGCTATTCATAAGGGTCGTGTTACTATTCACCAAAAAATAAAGTTTATCTTATTATGCTCTAAAAAACACATAGATCCCAACAGTGTATGCCCAATTTTCAAAATTCAAATCACAAATGAAGGAAAATTATATTCATTGGATAGGTTATGATAAAGATTTGATTTATAGTGACTTAGTTTTCTTGAGAAAATAAGATATCTAATGAATTGAAATTATTTAATAATAACATTCCATAAAATCATAGCACATAATATTAATATCAAATATATTTGTAACATAATTTATTATTTATAAAAATAATTATAGCATAATTTTTTTTATTATTCTATAAAATAATAAATAATATATTGATCAAATTTGTATATTCATATTAAAATATTCTTTTATGAAAAATAATAGTTGTTGTTTTAATAACATTAATTAATTAATTTCAAAGCTATAAATTATAATTATTTATATGTATTATTATTAAATAAAATAAATAAATTTAAAGTACATAAAATTAGTAAACAAATTACCAGGGTGTTATGTTATTCCCCCCTCAACAGAAGTGCATCCCAACAATTTGAAACTGCACTCTATATGATAATGATTGATTCATGAAAATTCTCTTATGAGAAACCCACATTAGAAATAGGGTTATTAAAATATAATCTTTAAAAGCGGTTTAGGTAAATGAGGTAGTCACAAAAAAAATTATTCTTGAAAATGGGGTAAAATTTGAAGGAAGTAAAAAAAGTACATTGAAGTAAAATCAATCTATGATTTTCTAATGAAAGGTGATAAAGATCATGTTCAGATGAAATGTTTTATTAAATAACTGTAAAATACTTTAAAATATTCATTGATATTATAAATTATTAAAACTATAAGACAAAATTTTATTTAAGAATATTTTCCTTGATTTTAGGAATTATTCCACTCTATAAGAGTATAAATATACATTTCTATTTCATAAACCCAATCTTAAACTTTTATTGTGCCTTGAAAAATCTATACATCATCTATTAACAAAGGTTTCATCATGTGGTGAAGTAATAAGTCAACATATAAAACCACATATAATGATCAACATAAATCATTCATAAATTATTAAACTTTCCAATATATAATGATGAAACACTTTATAATAAAGGTCACTGAATTTACAAGATAAACTTATCCCTGATGAAACACTAAACTTTCTATTTCCAAACATCTAAATAACTGCATCATATATCCTCTTTAAATATGGTGATAACTCAAATGACCATAAAAAATTATTAGAAACATGCATTGTTCTAAATTCCTTAATTAATACACATGTTATTGGATACATTCCTCATGTGAAAAAGTGTTTTAAAATCTATCAATGATAGAATCAACCACTTGTTGATAAGTCAAAAAATAGTTCTAAGGAATTAAGTACTTATCAATGTCAATCATTTCCTCATCATTACCTCAACATCAAAAATATATTAAGGTTTGTCTTTCCCTCAATAATGTATTTTACAAAAATTTCAACTTTCTACTGAATATATGTTTTGGTACTATTCAACATATGTCTAAAATCCTTAATGAAAATGTAATGTAGTAAAATCATTAAATATTCCAAAATTTGTATAACGAGTAAATTTCCAATAAAATATTCAAGTGACATAATTATTGAATATTAATATTAATTATTCCTCTTCAAATGTGGTTGTATAATAATTTGACCATTATCCAATAGTATAATTTGGGGTGTATTTCTATATTGCTGGGGACATTGATTCAAATAGTTTCCCATCTCCTCATAGTTGAACCATTGTACATTGGAATCATTTTTCATACACTTTCTATCACCAAATTGGTGTCCTTTTTCTCCACACTCATAACAAACTCTCATTCCCTTCAAGAATTTTCCAGGGTTATTCTCTCCATAGTTTTCAAATGTGGGAAAACCCTTCATTACATTCTTCCCTTTATCCATCTTTTCTTCTTATATCCTTTTATTTTATTACTTACCATAAAATATATAGGACTCATATAATTATTTACATATCATATTTATATGTGATTTTATTTCCTCATATACTGAAGAATACTTGGAGAATATTTCCCTTAAAAATTTTAGATTAAGATGATTAATGATATGATTCATCTTACACATCTCATCACGTGCATTTTTTGAGTTCTCATTACTTCTTATAGGTACCATTTATAAATAATAACATATAATATATCAGTAAATGAAATTATGAACTTCATATAACTGTAATCATTATATAACACATAACATAAATTTATACATCAAAAATCCAAGAACCATATACATTTTTTACTTTGGAAGAATAAATATTTCATAATTGTATGTAAGAAAATTGTGAATTAACTAAAACATATCCCCTGGGAGTGTTAAACTAGGTGTGTGGTATGGCATGTGGTCATGTACTAGGTTACCCTGAGTCAATCTTGGAACCCCTTACCGGAGTTTTTTCCACTAGGTACATCTGTACCAGAATAATGTTTACCTATTGTATCTAGATAGGGATTTTTTTTCATGGAATATCTACATAATATATACATTAACAAAATTGTTTCATGTTCTTATATTATAATCATCAACGTCTATTATAGGTTTATTTTACATTACCTATTTTTTCTAAATATTGTTTCCAAGGTTGTTGGTAAGCTTCCTTTGATACCAAAATTAACACCTCATCCCCAAAAGCATAGATTGAGAACATTATTTTAATACATTGGCATGATTATAAGAATAAAATCACAAGGTAATTATAATTTTAGCAGTGTAATTCCCCGACCCCAGTTACCTAGAGTCGGTGCATTATTTTAATACACTGGCATGATTACAAGGAATCATGTCCCGAAGGACCGATCAGTTTAGCAGTCTTGGAAAATAGATTACATACATGAAAATTACATTACAATTTCAAACATACAACACATCATAGTTAGTTCTTTGAGAAAACCATTATTCACTTAGCTTAACCCTTCTTATTAATCAGAATAAGCTTCTTGGAATCCTGGAAAAAATAAAACATAGAAAGGGGTGATCTCAAACGCTCAGTAAGGGTAAGCAATACAACAGAAGATAACATAAATATTAAGCATGGTGAATAATTGTAACCACATACCTTTACCAATAATAAACATGAATACTTTTATGGAAGGAGTATGAGATGAGTAAATAATTCCATAATAAACCATAATCATAGGTATTCTACTAGTCGAATCACCCCAAGAACCATCAATACTATTTTAATAATGAGGGAATGTATAATGCCAGACATTCTAAAACATTTTGTCAAGGACATGTCCAAGACATATAAAAATGATTAAGGCCTTAGACAAAACTATATATCAAATTGGGAAAGGGCCTCGGCCAATTCCATGTCTAGTTGTCTCATGAGACCTACCGATGCATCGAGGAGCTATAGCGGGATCCACCCGTCACTTACTATGTCCAATACATTCCTCATGTGAAAAGGATGAAACTTAACACAAAAATTTGTATAAGAAATAGGATATGAAATGTCAATACTTTAACCAGAAAACATGAATGCTATAAAAATAACACATCCACAGTCAAACATGGCACCAAACCTTCAATACAATATGGAAGTTTTGTATCATAATAAATAAACTTCAAAACAAGTTTAAAATCCATTAATGGATTTGACATAGATGGAAATGATTTGTAAAACTCATTGATTGAAATATCCCTTTTCATGAAAACATTTAGAAGTTACACAATTAAGAAAGGAATACATTTAAAGAAATTTTTGAATCAATGTGTCCCATACCACTTTGAAACATTTGAAAGGAGTTAAAATTTTTAAAACATTCATGTCCATATAAATAAATCTTTAAAAACCATTTCGAAAACATGTTCCTTAATGAGAATGATTTATAAGAATAAATATTTAAAACATTTAAAATGATGTTTTAGTAAAACTTACGTTAAAAATAATCCCTTTTAAAAATCATTTATGAAACTTGGACATTGATAGTAAATATGACCCAGTAGACTCTTACGCAAAAACTACCTCGGATAATAATGAGATTGTGAAATTAACCATTACCAATTTGGTAACTTACTAAACATAAACCCCATGAAAGAAGTATCATACAATGAATATGTAAATAAACATAAATTAATGTTTATTACACAAATAATACAATTATGGTCAGTATATACACCACACAAAAGGTAATAGTGGCAATATGGCATGAATCTCATGGGAAGAAGGAATGAGATGAAAACCCCTTACCTCATGTCCGATTAGAACCGTTCGTTCTTTAACATCCTGAATAATAAACTAATGTTAATTTATACTTTCTTAAGAACCTTTTTCTAGTTTCTTATTCCTTTTATATCACTTATTACAATGTTATAAACATTATGTAATAATTTATGTTAATAATGTTCATTTTGTCGATATTTGGCACTTGAGTAAAAAATGAACACCTTATAGTTACAAGTTGTTCACATGGTCAAAAGATAATTATATCAAGAATGATATTAATTATTTAGATATCATATATATAAATGTATTTATAATAGTACATATCATTTTGTGGTAAGAATGAAATGTACCGTTCCTGGAGACGGTAAGTCGTACGTACTCATGAACGCTACATTCATTTATATTTCTTATTTTAATAGACTTCAAACATAATGATACATAGGTATACTATAATTACAGTATATTATAATGTCTTATATATGTTACTTATTTTCATTAACACCATCCTTTATATGTTCTATGTATGGTATAAATGAGTCAAATCACTTTGAGGGGGCGGTAGTCCGCACTTCCTCAAATGAAATTATAGTATATATATACAACATGAAAAGAATAATGGTATGTTGTAAAATGGAATTAAAGAAGATTATATATAAAATAAATATAATTAATATCATATTTAATTACAGTTCCATCATAATGGCCTCCATGAGAGGAGGAAGGAGATAATTGAACAATCGTCGTTTCGTGAGGCGTTTGGTTGCCATCCACAGAAACATTATGTTCATAACCCATTATATGGAGGTGTGTGTAAGTGTAGTTCTAATAATTCTAATAACAATATCCTAGTATATTTAGGATACAAATTTTTTTTACAAAATAAATGAATAAGAAGAGATTAGGGGTTGGAGAAGTAAAATAAAAGAAAAGAAGCTAAGAGAAATTGTTACCCTTAATTTGGGTAACTCCCTTTAGTTTGAACCAAAACATACTCTTGAAGTGCCTTATGCCTAAGTTTCAGCTTCTTGGAGGAGTAAAGGGATGTAGGGAGATTAATTGGGTAGAATTTGGACGAGCCAAATGGCTCGAAAGGTGTGAGGAATTGGTTAGAAGTGGTGTCCTTTTATAAGAGGGAGGAGGGGCTCTTTAGAAAAAACATAATGTATTAATTTATAATAAATTCAAATTCGGTTTATAATGTCTCCAAAGTGAATTATTAAATGTAAAAGGTGGGTATGGGTCGAAATCCACTTAACCAATAGGTTTTAGACATGTTTGGGTCACTTTGTTAACCTTATATTTTAGTTTTAACCCTTAGTTACTTAGTTTGACATTTACCATGTCTCTTTGTATTTTTATATTATATGGTTAATAAAATTACTATAAACTTCCAAGAGACCCCCAAGTGGTCCATTAATGATGAAAATATCATTATTTAAGTCCTTTGGCCGAACCGTATATTTTTAGGAATATAATATCAATTAATAATATAATATTTGTTTTAAATATTAATTTATGTCAATTTTGACACTATTTGGTATTTTGTTTTTTTGAAAGTAATCACAACTTTAATACTTCTAACAAGATAAATTTAATCCTCCATAACATGTCAAAGTCACCTATAAAAATCTTGGATGTCATAAAAACTTTGAAATTATATTTATTTCAATATTTATATTACCATTTATTTGATTCTTTCATTAATAAGGTAATTATTGTATCATCATTGTGTCATAAATAAATTTAATTATATAATGTTTAAAAATATAATTAAAATACCATTATCTATTAAATCCTTTTATATTTCTAATGAATATTTACAATCGAATTTATCTTATTTATAACCCTATATTAAAAATGTTTTATTTATTAAACTTTGATTTTACCTCTTTTAACTCTTCTTTGAATTAAATAATAATAAATGTCCTAATCTAATCCACGTAGACCTAAAGGGTCATATTTTATTCCTAAGGTTGTTTTTGGTCTAATTATACTTATCCAATAGAATTAGGACATGTGTTAGGGTAATAATAATATCATTTTTACCCTTAATTACCCTATTTACTTTTTATTGTGGTAAATAAAAGTAAAAATTTACTATTCACCAAAAATTATTTATATCTTATTGAACCACATTTTACTCCTTGATATTTACCGAGTCTCCTAGATTTTTGAAATTCCACTCACAGAAGTGGTAAAATTATGTTTTATGTGAATTTACAAATTCTCCTAGGAGGTGGGTAAAAGACGGTGAAAAAGTTCAATAAAATTTTTATATATCTAAAATTATAATAAACTGACTCCAATGAATTAAATTGAATTTATATAGCTATAATGTATCTATTTTGACCTAAAATAAATTTAAATAATTTAAATTATTATTTAAATAAAAATCTGATTTTAAACAGTAACTCGGTGTTTTTCACTATTCATCAAAAATTGAATGTTTTCAGAAAAATACCAAAAATTCACCCTAAGATAATTTTGATAATACGAATTAAATAATGAAGTATATTTTACCAAATTTAAAACATAGAAGTTTCATTTATTAATTTAAAATTAATCCTCACTGTTAAAACAAAATGCGTGTTTTTAAGAAACAATAACTATCAAAAGATTGACAGTTGTTTATGTTCAGTTTAAATGTGAAATTATTTCCAATGACCAAAATTGGATTAAATGGTAAAAATATATTATAAATATAATTTAAAACCACTCAAATTCATTATTTATCACTTTTAATTATTTCGATTAAAAATGTGGTTTTTAATTAAAATTTAGTAATTTTCACTATTCATCAAAATATGATAGTTATCTGATAAGTACTAAAGTTTCACCCAAGGATAATTTCGATATTCTGAATCCAAAAATGGATTCCATTTTGAGAGATAAAATTTATAAAATTTCAAAAAGTGGTAATTACTATTCATAACGGCTACTTTGATTCATCGTGACATGTGTTAGAACTCGATGTTGCGTACAACACATGCTACTGTATTATTCAAAGATAAACATACCATAGAAGCATGGGGTGTTACATTATCCCCTCCTTTAATAAATTATGTCCTCAAAATTTATTCTCTGTATTGGAAACTTGGGGTTGATGTTTCAAAATTTCATAGTTGAAATCCCACATCGAAAAATGAATTAATGAGGCTTCTATTTAAAATAAAGTGTGTTAAGTATGAAGATTACCGAAAATAACACATACAAGGGTTACATGTTGGAAAATATGGATATGGAAGAGAAATATAACCATCAATATCTGATGGAGAGTGGTAGAGAACATAGATATGAAAAGTCTAACAATCCCAAAACCATAAATTAGTGATGATCTAATGTACTATCTAGGACAACATTTTTGTTTTAAGTTTCTTTTCTCATTATTGAGGAATTTATTTATGAGATTATTTAAGATCATAAGGACATGTACTTACTTTATAATTAGAGTTTTATCCATTAATAAATTTCTACCACAAACTCATCTTTTACCCCAAAACATAATACAACTCAAAAATACTATATTTATCCTAATCATATAGGGTTCCAAATATAATGAATTTATAATTCACATATCAGGCCCTTTATGAAAAGAAACTACATTATACCATCCAAGAACATCATGTAGTACAATGGTAGTCAATAAATCCCAATTGCACTATGGTAGTGGGTCCGATTCCAACAGCTTCTTCCGACACGATCGGTCGTCACACGGTCTGTGTGTTGTCCTTTTATAAAAATCCAAAAATAACCTTTCAAACTTAATCCCTTCAAACCTTTATACTTATCCGAAGTACTTCTGTAAACTCTCAGTCCAAAATTTATATGAAATGTAAACATAATGTAGATTCTTTTTACCCCGTAATAGCATGTGAATACCTTCATCATGTATTCTTTTAAAACACTGAAACATCCTGAATTACCATCAAACCTTATTGATTACATTCATTCACCCTTATTCCTTATAGAATACTAGATATACTTCATCCATCCAAAAATGGTGTAAACTCCAATAATGATGGAATATACAAATCATTAATCAGTTTCAAGGCAGTCAAGAATATCCAATATAATTTACCCAAATCAACCATATCTTATTCCAAAATCAGAACCTCAATATTAAGACCTTATTAAGGTTTATCTTTCCTTCAACCATGTAATTTCCAAAAAGTTTAACTCATTTTAGAGTCACTTTTATTAGTACCATAAAATCTCAAATCCTCAATGAAATAGTATTGCATTACAATCCTTATTTATTTCCAGTACATCATTGATACAACACTTCAAAGAAATAATTCTGAAATAAAAACATAAGAACACTAGTCATCCATCTTCATCTATGGTAGTATCATAACATAACTATTATCCAATAGCATCATTTGCGGCATAGTCTGATAACTAGGACATTAGTTCGCGTAGTGTCCAAACTCCTTGCAGATGAAGAATTGTACATTTGAAACCTTTTTCTTACCCTTACAGTCATGTATTTGCTGTCCTTTTTCTCCACACTTATAACATACTCCCATTCCCTTCAAGAATTTTCCAAGGTGATTTTTTCCACAGTTATCACATATGTGAAAATCCTTCTTTACCTTATTCTCTTTATCCTTCCTTCTCTCTACCATCCTTTCCTTATCTGGCTTCCCTTTAATTCCATAGAACTCCGAGAATTCTTTACTTATCTTATCAACACATGGTACTATTTCTTAATATGATGATAATATGTGGGAGACTATTTCCCTTCTAAATTCTGGATTAAGACCATGAAATATGTGACATTCTTACTCTTTGTATCATTCGTATTGCTGGAGTTCTCATTCCTTCTATTGGGCGCCATTTCTATACAATGGAATACACTAGATTTGTTTATGGATAGCAATACCTAATCCCAAACTTGTAAAAAACTTAACATAAATTAAATAGTTTATGGATATAATCTTTAATCATACAAATGTCTTCTTTGAAGAAGTATATACTCATAAACCATTCATAATGGTTTGTAATGTAAATGATAATGGTCCTAAGCATAACCCCCGAGAGTGTCGTAACCAAGAGTGCAGCAAGGCCTGATGTTGTGCACCAGTTCCCGTTCGAGTCTAGCTCATGAGATGTTTTAGGGTTTTACCCCTAGGTAAATCTGTGCCAGAGCCTCCTCTACCTTCTCGTATCCAGAAAAGGATGTATTTCTCAAAAAACTCACAAAATCTCTACAATATCAAAATTTTTGGAAGTTCATCTCTACAAATCCTCAAATTCTATCTTAAGGCTATGTGATCTAATCATATTTTATCTAAATATAACTTACAAGGATATTGCTAAACTTCCTCTGATGCCAACTATAACTCTCCAACCCCAGTTACCTAGAGTCAGTGCATTATTTTAATACATTGGCATGATTACAATGAATCAAGTCCCGAAGGAAAGATCAATTTAGCAGTCTTGGAAAATATATTACATACATGAACTTTACTTTACAATTTCAAACATACAACACAACATAGATAGTTCTTTGAGAACGCCATTATTCACTTAGATTAACCCTTCTTATTAATAAGAATACACTTCTTGGAATCCTGGGAAAAATAAAACATAGAAAGGGGTGAGCTCAAACGCTCAGTAAGGGTAAGCAATACAGTGGAAGATAACATAAATATTAATAATGGTTAATAATCGTAACCACATACCTTTACCAGTAATATACATGAATACTTTTATGGAAGGAATATGAGATGAGTAAATAATGCCATAATAAAACATAATCATGGGTATTCTACTAGGAGAATGACCACATGAACCATCAATATTATTTTCATTATGAGGGAATGTTTAATGCGAGACATTCTAAAACATTTTTTCATAGCCTCAGCCAAGTCTTCTAAAAAATATTAAGGTCTCGGATAAAACCATATATCATAATGGGAAAGGGCATCGACCAATTCCACATCTAGTTGCCTCATGAGACCTACCGGTGCATCGAGGAGCTATAGCGGGATCCACCCATCACTTACTATGTCGAATACATTCTTCATATGAAAAGGATGAAACTTAATATAAACATTTATATAAAAACTAGGATATGAAATGTCAATACTTTAACCATAAAACATGAATGTTATAAAAATAACACATCCACAGTCAAACATTTCACAAAACATTCAATACAATATGTAAGTTTTGTATCATAATAAATGAACTTCAAAACAAGTTTAAAATACATTAAAGGATTTGACATAGATGGAAATGATTTGTAAAACACATTGATTAAAATATCAATTTTTAATGAAAACACATAAAAGTTACACAATTTAGAAATGAAGACATTTAAATATATTTTTGAATCAAAGTATCCCATACCACATTGATACTTTTTAATGGAATTAACATTTTTAAAACATTCATGTCCATATAAATAAATCCTTAAAACCCATTTTGAAAACATGGACATTAACGAGAATGATAAAGAAGAATAAATATTTAAAACATTTAAAATGATTTTTTAGTAAAAAGTCCCTTAAAAAGAATCACTTTGAAAAATAATTTATGAAACATGGACACAGATATTAAATATGACCCAATAGATACTTATGCAAAAACAACCTCAGATAATAATGAGATTGTGAAATTAACCATTACCAATTTGGTAACTTATGAAACATACACCCTATGAAAGAAGTATCATACAATGAATATAAAAATACACATAAATTAAAGTCTATTACACAAAGAATAAAATTATGGTCAGTACATACACTACACAAAAGGTAATTGTGGCAATATGGCATGAATCTCACGGGAATAAGGAGTGAGATGAAAACCCCTTACCTCATGTCCGACTTGACCCGTTCGTTCTTTAACATTATGAATAATAAACTAAAGATAATTTCTACTTTCTTAAGAACCGTTTTCCAGTTTATTATTCCTTTTATATCACTTATTACCATGTTATAAAAATTATGTAATCATTTAAGTTAATAACGTTCGTTTTGTCGATATTTGGCAATTGAGTAAAAAATGAACACCTTGTAGTTTTAAGTTGTTCACATGGTCAAAATATCATTATATCTAGAATGATATTCATGATGTAGATATCATATATATCATATATATACATGTGTTTATAATAGTACATATCATTTTGGGGTAATAATGAAATGTACCGTTCATGGAGACGGTAAGCCGTACATACGCATGAACGCTACATTCATTTCTATTTTTTATTTTAATGGAATTAAAACATAATGATACATAATTATATTATAATAATAGTATAATATAATGTAATATATATGTTACTTATTTTCATTAACACCATCCCTTATATGTTCCATTTATGGTATAAATGAGTCATATCACTTTGAGGGGGCGGTAGTCCGCACTTCCTCAAATGAAATTATCGTATATATATATATATATAACATGAAACGAATAATGGTATACTGTAAAATGGAATTACAGAAGCTTATATATAAAATAAATATACTTAATATCATATATAATTATACTTCCATCATACTGGCTGCCATGAAAGGCGGTAGGAGATATTTGAACAATCATAGTTTCGTGAGGCGTTTGGTTGTCGTCCACAGAAACATTATGTTTTTCACCCATTAGATGGATGTGTGTGTAAGTGAAGTTCTAACAATTCTCATAAAAATATACTAGTTTATTTAGGATAATGTTTTTGTTCACAAAATAAATTAATAAGAAGAGTCTTGGGGTTGGAGAAGTAAAATAATAGAAAAGAAGCTAAGAGATATCGTTACATTTAATTTGGGTAACTCCCTTTGTTTTGAACCAAAAATGACTCTTGAAGTGCCTTCTGCCTAAGGTGAGGATTCTAGGAGGAGAAGAGGTATGTAGGGAGCTTAATTGGTCAGAGTTTAGATGAGCCAAAAGTTTTGATATGTGTGAGTAATTGGATATAAGTGGTGTCCTTTTATAAGGGGGGGGGAGGGGCTCTTTAGGAAAAACATAATGTATTAATTTATAATAAATTATTATTCGGATTATAATTTCTCCAAATTGAATTATTCAATATATAAGGTGGTTATGGGTCGAAATAAACTTAACCAGTAGGTTTTAGACAGGTTTAGGTCACATTATTAACCTTATATTTTAGTTTTAACCCTTAGTTACTTAGTTTGACATTTACCATGTCTCTTTGTAATTTTATATTATATGGTTAATAAACATACTATAAACTTCCAAGAGACCCCCAAGTGGTCCATTAATGATGAGCCTATAATGATATAAGTTCTTTTGCTGAAACTTATATTTTTAGGAATATAATATCAATTAATCATAAAATATTTGTTTTAAATATTAATTTATGTCAATTTTGACACTATTTGGTATTTTGTTTTTTTAAAAGTCATAACAACTTGATTACTTAGAAAAGGATACATTGAATCCTCCCTAACATGTCATAGTCACCTAGAAAATTCGTGGATGTCATAAAAACATTGAAATTATATTTATTTTAATATTTATATTACCATTTATTTTATTCATTCCTTAATAAGGTAATTACAGCATCATCATTGTGTCATAAATAAATTTAATTATTTAATTTCTAAAAATTATAATTAAAATACCATTATGTAGGAAATATTTTTATATTTCTAATGAATATGTATAATTGAATTTATCTTATGTATAACCCTATATTAAAAATGTTTTAGTTATTAAACTTTGATTTTAACTCTTTTAACTCTTCTTTGAATTAAATAATAATAAATGTCCTAATCTAATCCAAGTGGACCTAAAGGGTCATATTTTATTCCTAAGGTTGTTTTTGGCCGAATTAGACTTATGAAATTGAATTAGTACATGTTTTAGGGTAATAATAATATCATTTTTACCTTTAATTACCCTATTTACTTTTTACATTGGTAAATAAAAGTAAAAGTTACTATTCACCAAAAATTATTATTATGTAATTGAACCACATTTTACTCCTTGATATTAAACATGTCTCTCAGAGTTTTGAAATTCAACTCACAGAAGAGGTAAAATTACCTTTTATGTGAATTTAAAAATTCTCCTAAGAGGTGGGTAAAAGACGGTGAAAAAGTTCAATAAAATTTTTATATATCTAAAATTATTATAAACTGACTCCACTGAATAAAATTGAATTTATATAGGTATTATGTATCTATTTTGACCTAAAATACATTTAAATAATATAAATAATTATTTAAATAAAAAGCCGGTTTTAAACAGTAACTCAGTGTTTTTCACTATTCATCAAATATTGAAAGTTTTCAGAAAAATACCAAAAATTTACCCTAAGATAATTTTGATATTACTAATTCAATAATGAAGAATATTTTACCAAATTAAAAAACCTAGAGGTTTCATTTATTAATTTAAAATTAATTCCCGATGTTAAAATAAAATGCGTGTTTTTTAGAAACAATAACTAATAAAAGATTGGCAGTTGTTTCTGTTCGGTTTAAATGTGAAATTATGTCCAATGACCAACATTGGATTTAATGGTAAATATATACTCTAAATATAATTTAAAACCGCTAAAATTAATTATTTGTCACTATTAATTATTTCGATTAAAAAATTTGTTTTTAATTAAATTTAGTAAATTTCACTATTCATCAAAATATGAATGTTATCCGAAAAGTACAAAAAATTCACCCTAGGATAATTTTAATATTATGAATCAAAAAATGAAGTCGATTTTGAACGATAAAATTTATAAAGTTTCAAGAATTGGGTATTACTTTTCATAACGACTACTTTGATTGGTCATGGTGTGTGTTAGAACTCGAAGTTGCGTATAACCGACGCTACTGTATTATTCAAAGAGAAGCATACCGTGGAAGCTCGGGGTGTTACAAGAAGCCATGGAAGACCAGATTACATTAATTATACCTACAATACATTGGAAAAAGGAAATAAAACAATTCAATATGAAATAAATTTCATTTTTGAAAGATTATTCTATGTTTTCTTCTTCATAACATTGGGAAAGGAAACATAAGAAAGGGGTGTGCTCATATTCAACATAAGATTATGTAATACTAATAAAGTTATCATAATCATAAACATTACTCATGGTGAATAACTAAAAACACATTCATTTAAAAATAAACTTGAGAACATTATCAAAGGAATAAGAGATGAATATAGAATTCCATAATAAAGCATTTTCAATGGTATTAAACTAGTTGAATAACCTCATGAAATTTAAATTACTTGTTTCATAATGAGAGAATTTATAACACCTAACATCATAACCATACCATAAAGGCCTCATTCATAGACCATTAATAACCATATCTTCAAGGCCTCATTTCTAGAATGTAGTTTTTCTCATGAGACCTACCATTACATCGAGGGATATAGAAGTACTCCCCCTTGACATTATAATTCCAATGAATTACTAATATAAATGGTTTTATACATTAACATCATACACATATGTAAGATATATTATTTTTCTGAATCTATAAACATGACTTCTAACCATTCAGAGTAGTACGGTGAATGGAATCCAGATAGCACATCCATAATCAGAATAATCAGATACCATTCAACAACATATTTTAGAAGATATCATAGAATATTTACCTTAACTTATTATATGATTCAACATATTATGCTAATATAGATGAAGATATTTTTAACTGATACCATTGAAATATTATTGAGGAAATAATCCTTAAACATTCTGAATTGTCCCGTACCACCTTGAATAGTTCAAATAATAATAACTTAGATTATCATGTGAATAAGGAGACTATTGATATGATATACCAAATGGTATTAAATACACAGCATTAATGTAATAAGTGGTGAATGAGTTATATATATCATAAAAGTGAAAGTGAGATGAGAAAATTTCTATTTTACTTTGTAATGAAGAGTTATTTTGGGAAATCAATTTTATTTGTCATGAAATCCGACTGTAAACATGTATATCACAAAAAATAAAATGGAATAACATTGAAATTATATTTTAGGCACATATTATTTCCATTTAGGTTAAATTTTCTAATAAAAATTTTTAAAAAGCATTATAAATAAAATATTTTAGTACACTTTAAGGAAGATATTTTAATGCGGAAGGGAATGTTTATATTCATAGAACTAGAAATGAACCAAGATATTTTTTTGTGATCAAAGTTGTGATTTAATAAAAATAATTATGGATTAAAATAGATTATATAGTGCACATAAAATGGGTAGGAATTTGAGATGTTTCATTGAATCATGTTTGTTTATCAGAAAAATTTGAGAAGGAAACAATTTTAAAACATGAATATAAACTTAAAATAAAGCTGATTTGATCTAGATATATGATATGGAAAATATAGACATAATTTATAATAAGGATACAAAAAATAAATAAGCATTTCATTTGAGTAATGGTAGATAAAGAGTAACCCAAAGGAAAAACGGGGGTTCGAGTATAATTCCTTACCACATTGTAATTGATTGAATTATATGCCCCAAAATTAATAATCATCAAATTAAACAATAAATACAAAAAAAAATGAATATATTCATGATATGATACATCAACTTTTATTTTACGTACACCATACACATGAAATACTGTTGAATAAGGAGTACTTAAAAAAAATGGAAGTGAGATGAGGAAACCCATACCTTTAGTCTGATGGTGTTCCTCACTGAATCTTAGTGTCTTGGATAACCAAAAAAATAATTTATTAATATTTCCATAAATTTATATTTAAGTGATTTATTTATTATAATCTTATTAAGTTCATTAATGTAGTTCTTGATGGGAATAAGAGGCCCAATTTTATATCTTGGTAGTCTTTTCTTCCCTGGTATTCATTATCGATTTACTTATATACATGTAAGAATAAATATGTAAGATGATAATGTTTTTATAGAATAGAATTATTATTTTATTTTTCAATAACATGAAGATTACATGGTTAAAAAATTGTTTTGGTTATTTTGATTAATGATGAATTATTATATAAAACTTTAATGACAAATGTTTGTTTTAATTGTCAGTTTTTGATCACAAGAAACACATATAAATTAATATCATGGGTTAAAAAAGATTATATAACATTACATAAGTCATAATACATATATTATTGTCTATTCCATCCATAAAAATGGTTTCATCTCTAGAATTGAAGATGATAATAGAAATTGATAACCCGTCATCCTTGAATTTGATTAATTAACACTTCAAAGATGTTGTCTTCATTTCTAATATAAATGAAGGGGAAAAGAGAGATGTTGATGAATTTTTCCATTATCAAAACAAAATTTTAGTACATTTATGGAAATGGAGTTATCATAACATTTCTATCAAAGGAGGCGAGGAAATAAAATAAAAAAAAAGGAACTCGAATCAAAATAAATGAAAATTTGAATTTACCTCTTGATGTTAGGTTCCTTGAGAGCCTCTTTAGGGGACAGGTTTTGGACTGTTTATGAGACCAAGATCATCTGATCATGGGGTAAATTATCAGGAGGATATTTGATCATAATTTATACAAGGATCATGGTTTTAGGGGATTGAAGAGAAGAGGGAGTGAGGGGGAGGGGGGTTATAGTGGAGGAGAGGAGTGATTTTTGAATATCTTATTTATTATTATTTTTTCTCATGAAAAGAAATTAAATTAATTTTTGTGACAAATAATAGTAATATGTGCATGTGAGTTTTCACTAATAGTTGATGACATCATCCATGATGGATGTAGTATTGTATTTAACCTATAATGTATATATACAGTAAATTACCATATTTCACTATTTACTAAAAATTAAAATACATTATAAAAATCACAAAAATTCACCATAGACATTTTTTAATGTGTGGAATTCAAAAATAGAATCAATTTTATAAAAAAAAAATTCTAAACATAAGAAGTTTAATTTTTAATTAAAATCATTATTTACTTGAAAAACATTGTTTTAGAACCAAAATTGATTTTTAAAAACCCTAAAAATTTAACTAAGGTATTATTAATGTATTATAAAATACTAGGATAACAAAATATTTATTTAAAAACCAATTTTATGAAAATGAATTAAATTATTAATTTAAAATTACAATTAAATAATTTTCCCTCACAAAAATACGAATACTTTATTAATAATATATAAAATATTCTGCTTCATTTATATGGTGCCAGAATTTTATTTATACTTACAAAAGTGAGGTTACTATTCATAATGGTACATTACTATTCAAATGGTTCATGTTATTATTCATAAGGGTATGTTACTATTCATATTGGTCATGTTATTAATCACCAAAAAATTAAGTTGATCCTATTAGAGTCAAAAAACTATTAATTGTAATGGTGTATGTTCATTTTTTAAAATTAATATCACAAAAGTGGTAAAATTATGTTCATTGGCTAGGTTATAACATAGTGTTTCTTCACACTACTTCAGGGTTTTTCATATATATGTTATCTAATGAATTAATTTTAATTAAGAATAACAATCTATAAAATCATGGGGTGTCACATTAATATTGAATATATTCATAACATAAGTTAGTATTTATCAAAAAAATTATAATAGTAAATATATGTATTATTCATTAAAATATTAAATAATATATTGATCAAATATGAATATTCATATTAAAATATTAATTTACACAAAACAATTGTATTTTTTAGAAAATTAATTAATTAATTTGAAATCTATAAATTATAATTATTTATAAGTATTAATATAAATTAATACATTTAATTTTACATTATTTAAAATTATTAAAAAAATTAATCTGGTGTTACATTTTATAAAAATCATTTCTAATCCTTTTGAAAATCTAATTTGTATTTTTATTCAAATGAAACATATTTTTCATACCACTATTATAATCAAAATTTCACAAAAAAAATTATATTTTGATTTTGTTTTAATTTCAAATAAGTATCCTTCCACTAATCATATTTTAGTTAATTCAATGGGAATCCAAATTAAGCATGATTTTGGTATGAAACCATTGTTCTGTATAAAATGAACATTTTTCTAGAAAAAAATTATTTTAATTTATATTAAATTTAATTTTTACACCTTATGAATATTGAGACTTATAAAATGAATTCCATAATCGAGATAATCTTGTTCTAATTTTTCGACGATTTCCATTTCATTTTTAGATATAATGAACAGTAACCATGGAAAAAGATTATCACCCTAAAAAATGATAAATGGGTTAAATGAGGTTAAAACTATTTGATAAGGTATCAAAATAACTCAAAAAACTGAATTAATTTTATTTTATATATTTATTTCGACCAAACACATCCTAACAAAAAAACTGGAAATTTGCCCCCATTTTCCTCGGATAATTATATTTATATTATTTTTTGTCAGGGAAAAGTAAAAAATTCCACTCTATTTTAATATCTATAATATATTTTCATAAGAATAAAATTATGTTTTGTAAAACCCATGGTTATCGGTACATGGCCCTTTATTTGTGTTTTTTGAGTCTATATAATGATTGACATATTTTTTGAAAGGATTTGAGGGGTTTTTGAATGTTTTAGAAACTTTTATAGAGGTGAAAAGTTTGTGCACAGATAGTAGAAACCATGAAACAACTCTAGGAAATCATTAATGGGATGAGAATGGGACTTAAGAATATGCACAGTTGGTGATTGGTTTAGCCAAACTGTGCAAATTCACTGGAGAAACCATGAATCTTAACGAATTGGGAAAACCACAATTGGAGCATAGTTTTTCTAACTGTGTGATCTAACCGTGTGAGGTGTGGTCTTAAGACAGTAATACTGCATGGTTGGCGCATGGTTTTCCAAAATATTTGGGCTAACATTATGGCCAAATTGTGTGGTGTATAGCTGGACCTCCTTAAATTGTGCATATAATCTGAATTAAGCCTTTTGACACTCATTTTTCCCTTAATCCTTCGATTATTCTATTTCCCTACAAAGGAATTAGAGAGGACCCCCTTTGATCTAGCAGTAATCCTTTTTCAAATCAAAGTGAATTAGAGACCCAGATTCATCAATAAATACCATTCTTCATAGATGTACGATTATTATCTCTCTTGTAAACATAGATATAGTCTGTTATGGATAGATATATGTGTTATGAATGTTTTTATGATTTTTTGATCTAGCACTACTAGAAAAAAGGAGATTTGCGATGGGTTCCCGTCGCAAATGGCCAGTTGTGGAAAAGGGCATCACAAGTATTACCTATTGTGATAGACCACTGCAAAATTTCATTATTTTCGAGGGGCAGCAATACTATTGCAAATAGGTTCAGCATTATATTAAAAAAACCTATTACGATGAGCTGGTTACCCATTTCAAATAATTTTCCTGATTTTTAAAAAAAAACCTTTTGCGATGAGCCCGTCGCAAAAAATGGGACGGAATGAAAAATAAAATAAAATAAATAATTATATAATATTAATTTAAATAAAATATTAATATTAATATTATTAAAATAAAATTATTTATAAAATAATAATAATTATAATAATATAATATTAATATAAATGAAATGATAACATTAATATTAATAAAATTAATTTAAATATAAAATAATTAAATAATAATATAATAATAATGTTATTATTAATATTAATTAAATATTAATATTAATATTAGTAATATAATAAAAACATAAATATTCGAAAATATATAAAAAATATTAATTATTAAAATAAAAAAATATAATAAAAAAATTAAATAAGTAATAAAAATAATAATATTCTCAATAATACAAAAGCGTACTATTTAATACATTAAATAGTTAATATTATAAAAAATACATACAAATGTTTCATTATAAAATAAAAATACATCATTGAGGGGGATGATCGTCAAGAGGAGCTAGAAGAGATAGTAGAGGGAACTCCATCCTTGTCACAAACGAACCCTGGTCGACCCTGAACCAGTCACCCGAGGCGGTCCGCGACATGGCCCAAGAGGCATTCCTGATCCTCCCAGGCTGGAGACAAGCACCAAGGCATTAACTGAGGCTATGGAAACTATTTTTCCCAATATAAATAAATCAAGAAGTATCAAAAATTCAAAGAAACACAGAATAAGTGAACCGAACAAAATGACCAAACAGGAAAAAAAGAAAAAAATAAACTAACCCAACACGACATCCGAACTAACTCCATTCGACCTCGTGGGTCACTCTCCGACTCAATGATCAAGCGTCTCCCAAGGGGAGCACACTCAAGCTATAGCCTGCACAAACAATAAAAATAGAAAAGAACTATAGGCGTGATTATTAAAACTCAGTAGGCTAGCCCGATATCTATTCCCAATGAACTACCTTTAAAATAAAAGAAACATCATTTCATGTTTGAACTACAATTTATAAAAATTTCTTTTTCTAAATATTTTACTTAAAAACAATGTAAAAACCATTTACCTTTACCATTTCCAAATTTGGGTTCATTTCATTAGTGTCAATGGATTTTTAGAAAGGGAAAGTGATGTTTTTATTTTCAAATTTGTGGAAAGAGGATTAAACACTTTCATTTGAAAACCATTTCTAGAAACCATGTCAAAACTAATTTTTCACTTACAAAGGAAAACAATATACAAAAAATCAGAAGATTAAGTACACAATAAGGGCAATGTAGAAATACAAACAAGTACCAAATCATCACTACAAGTAATTGAAAAGTCACATACATGGGTGAACCTAGGAGATCAAAAATAAACCATAAGACACCAATACATGAGATATCATCATCATTGACATGTCACACACGATGAAATCAAAATGCCTAATACACTCGACTATCCTTTCTCAGGCAGGCTGAGGGAAAATCTCATAGTAATAAACCCAATATAACCACCTACTTTGGGCCACTGGTCAGTACCATAACATACCAGTGTAGCAATCATTCTTAGAATATTCTCTCAATATGCCAGATTATCATGTCTCAAGTGTTTAGAAAAGGGGATGAGCCAAGCGATGTCAGTCGGGAATCCAATCACACACAGACACACACACACACACACATATATATATATATATATATATAATAATGCTTAATAGGAATCCCCCCGAGCCACTCCATGGGACAACCTCTTGCCTTTTAAACTACTCGAGCACCCCGGAACCTCCAAGCGTGACCTCCCAAACAATCAATTTCAACCAAGTAAGGATGGTTATCCTAGGAGGGTTTTCATCAAATCATTTTCATCTTTTTTCATAAAGTGTAAAACATGCATTAAACACATTTCACAATCACCACTTACAAAAAAGAACCAAAATACTTGTTCATGCTTCAGAAGAAATCATTTAGCATTAAAAGAAGAACTATAATTGAAATTCCGTGAATTATGTTTAAAAGCCAAACTGGCATTCTTTCACTACAATGTGTCCATTCGTCATGAAAAGATTTCAATTGTCATGTATAAAAAAACAACTCTTTTTACACCGAATAATCATTTAAAAATTAATTATCTTGTAGTAAAAATTAATTATCATATATTGTCTCACATTTATTAAAATTGATAAAATGTTTATTTCAAACAATTAGTGTATGCAAAAAGCAGGAATAGTGTAACTTATATTAAAAAAACACACCTGAATTTGACCTGCTCAACCTTGAGGGTCTTGAGAGTGCAGGTTGCAGTAACCGAAAACATGGCCATTTGCTGCATTCCATAGCTAGAAAAGTCCCAATGAAGATGATGACCCCTATGAAAGGTGTTGATAATGCTTCCACTGATGATGTACCTGCCTTACCAGAGGCTTTGCATGATGAAATTTACGATACAGAGCAGTAGCAGATGATATCACTATAGTCTGCTGATAGGGAAGTTGTCTGGTGTCAGGAGGAAGTGGCGGTTCAAGGTGAATAGGTTGTTCAGGCTGATCAAAGGCAGGATTTAACTGTTATGGCTTCTCAAGAGGAAGAGGCAGTAGAGGAGGTATCATATTTGCAGCCATCTCAATGGCAAAGAGGGTGTCACTCAGAAACTTGGGGTGTAAATAGGGGTCAGGGCCGGCCTAGGAAGAGGTGAGAATTACTTTATATGATGATCAATTTGTACTCCCTTGTTTGTGATGTTGTCACCTTTTGAAAATTTCTTCCTTGTACCTTTACTTTTTATTTATTAAATTTTGGAGTCATGGATCCCAATCCATGAAGGAGCCGCTTTGGTATATTAAAAAAAATAGTGCAATGGGAACCTAACTTGAGATCGGTGTGTGAAGACAATGCAACCTCAGAACCAAGGTGCGATGATGAGGAAAATTCGAAAATAAGGTGTGACGATGACGCTCGCTCGAAAACGTCCTGCACGAGTCCTAAAAATCCTAAACCAACCAATAAAAACCCACCATCAACTAAAACCCATAATCCAACAAGAGTAAGATGACAATAATAATAATGATAATAAGAGTAAGAATAAGAATACGAATAAGAATAATGATAACAACAAAAACAAAAACAACAACAACAATAATAATATCAACAATAATAAGAACAAAAATAATAATAATAATAATAATAACAATAATAATAATAATAATAATAATAATGATGATAAGAATAATAATAAAAATAATAATAATTAAAGTAAAAATAAAAATAAATGAAACATTTTAAGGGGGGTCTTTGCTGCTCTGTGTGAGGCTTAGGGCCAGAGATGGGTGAAAGGGAGGACTCGGTCGGGTCGGAGCAAGGAAGTGCTATAAGGGGGAACAAGGGGGGGCGGGGGGGGGGGGACACTGAATTTTGGAGGAGGACTCGAAAGAGATGTCTACCTACGCGCACACCGCAAAAGAGGTGGTCACCGGCGCTGGTTGGTGTGCAGGTGGATGGGGATGGGCAAGAGCGCCAGTGGTAGGCTGGGGCGGGCTACTTGGGAGGCCGAGGGCTAAGGAGAGTGTGAGATGCAGGGATCTGAAGGTCCGTGGGCTGGACGGGAGGCCGGCGGCCAGGCTGGAGGAGGAGGCAGTGGGGTCACTGGGTCCGAGGGTTGTTGGGCGTGCTGCACAGGGACAGGAGGAACGGCTGAATCGGAAGGCCGTAGTGGTGAAATGCTGAAGGGGGGAGAAGGGACAGACTACTGTGCAACCTGCTGCAAGGAGATGAGGAGGGGGAGGCCAACCGAGGTGTAGTGCGGGCTGTAGGAGGAGTGGAGGCCGGGTGCTACGGGCTACAAGTGGAGAGGCGTCGGGGTCCTGTGCTGAAAGAGGGGGTGGCCGCTGCTGGTGGGACATGGTCAGTGATGCGGGGTGCAGCGGGTTGGTCATGCTACATTAGAGGAGGTGTCCAGGAGGGAGGGGCAAGAAGTATGGGTGTCACAGCCCAGCACGCTGGATGAAGGCGGAGGCAAAAAAGAGGTGCAATGAGGGAGCTCGATGCAAGGGGGGTGGCGGTGCGTAGAGAAGAAATGAAAAACAGGGGGGTTCCAAAAACCCTAAAACAATGTAATAAATAATAAAAATAATAACATCAATAATAATAATAATAAAATAAATAAATAAAAACAACTAAAATATTATATATATATATATACATCTATATATAAGTGTATTTATATACTTTCAAACTCCTACTAACTAAATTGTAATGAATCAAATAATAATAATTATAATTTAACAATAAAATAGTTTATAGAAATTTATTTAATTAAAATAAATTTATTTGTAATATTTAGAGTGACAATAATAATGATAATAATGATAACAAAAAGATAAAATTTAAAAATAATAAAAGTAGTTATATTATTTCAATAAAAATAAAATTCATAACACAAAAAAATTTAAACGTCACAACAATCAACGCACGTTTTAAATATAAACACTCTTTATTTCAAAACAAAGAAGACAACAAGATGTGCAATTGTTAGGGAAAGGTTGTGCGACTCCAACTTCACGGTCCGCCCGTGTGACCGACAATGTAGACCCCAAAGACTGCACGTTTTAACGTAACTCAACGGAAAAATTCATCTGGGACACACCCGAACCACAGAAAAAATTATTTAAGGTGAAAAATAATTAAATAAATCTATACTCATGGGTTATGGTGTGATAATTCTCCCCACCATAATGCTTTCCTCCCCCAGAAAGCCACAACACCATCCAGCCGATTGGTCAACACCTAAGGATCGCACACAACACCATCATACCTCTTATCCTAAGGACATCACACCGAATACCAGCGGAACTGAACCTCATTTCCCAAAATAAATCACCAACAGAGGGGAGGCCTGAACGGGCTCCCCACCATAAGAACTCTACTATCATTTGATAACAACTTAAGAGAAAACCCAAATATACTCACGGTGGGTCTCCCCACCATAATGGACTGACCTATTAGCGACCAACTAGAAATCCAACTTAGGCCAGAACCGGGGCTTACTCATGCTATATAAAGAATAGAAAAACATTTATAACACTCCATCCTATCTGAAGGAGATATGAGTTGTTCCGAAATGCCTACGCAAACAAAAAACCCTTACCAAATGGGCGGGGAGGGAGGGCCCAATGATTGGATCAATAAAATATGATAGACAACTACTCACAGATCACCACTTTGGGATGGACACAAACCGAAGTCACAACAGATTCACATGGGTGGCCCACACAACGTCACCAATCAGAAACTTGAATAAAAAAAGAACAGTTACCGATATTGCGTGAGGGATAAGTCCATCACACACTTTACTACAAGAACAAAATTTCCACAACTGAGTAATCAGGGAAGCAACATAAAAACTATCTCACCACACAGTAGAGGAACAACCTTAACCAGACTTCTCAAAATTACCCGGGGGTTCCTGACTACGCATTGGATTCACTATAAGGCCTTTTGGCTGCAGCTCTGATGGATGAAGCGTCTCCTGCCTCACAGTCAGGTTTTAATAATCCCAATTTGAAACTTACAGATTTTTATCTGATAGATTAAAGGATAGAATTTTGAAATACAACCATGCTGGCGTTGAAAACTGGAGTTCATCAAAAGACCCATGACATCCCATACATGTCACAACCCAAAACAACATCAGTACAACTGCAATGGTAATAGGCTCCTTACATTGAAAGGATACTTACCCCAGAAACATTGAAAAACAAAATATCACTTATGAGAACTTCCTCTATGACGCTTTCTAGAAATGCCCCGACAAAATCGTCCCAATTGACCTAGGCGTCCACCTGCCTGGCAGGGCTTTGGTGCACTTTGGCACAACAGCTTCTTGTGACCTAACATGCCACACAGATAACACACAAGGATCTCTCACTCCGAAGAGGTTGATGATAGATCTCAAGGACTCTTGATTCCACGACCTACTCCACCCACTTTCATTTTCTTACTCATCTCCTTTCCAGAATCTTCACCACTACTCATAGGGTTCAAAGGAGGGAGAACTACTTCGAGCACTCCTATCATCGCAGCTTTGACATGAAAATATTGTCTCACCACATCGACAAAAGAAGTTAGGTTGGACTCTGACACCTTTGACTATAGATCAGGGTAGAGACCTGCATCGAAGAGTCAATACTTCGTGGGGTCATTCATGTCATACCTTGAATCATAGGGTACTAGCTCCACAAAGTGCTGGAAATATTCCAACACGGATCCATCGCCTTGCTGCAGACAATATATCTCCATCCCCTTTCTCACCCTTTCTTCCTCAGAGAAATACCAGCGAATGAAAAAAGCATTGAAGAACTCCCATGTAAGCTATTGATGGGGCCTGTTCTGAGACACTGACATCCACAACATCCACGGTGATCCTTCAAGCATGAAGTTTGCAAACATGACCTTCAAAGACTCACGAAACTCAATGACATTAATGTCTCTATCAATCTTCTTCATCCAATCCTTCGCTACAGAAGGGTCTTCTTGATCATAAAAGAGAGGGGTATCCAGCTTCTAAAACTCAATCATAAAATCCTTAGTTTGATCAACCACACTATGATCACCCATTGATGTTTCAAGGGGATAACTGTTGGACCAGAAAATTTAAGAACCCAATCAAGACCAACTCAATGAGTGAATAAAAACATCAAAATCAAACACTACATAGGTGACAATCTGGAAACACGGGAAAACAATTCATCATAAAAATAAAACATTTATTTTGAAAAAACATTCAATTTAAAACAAGTATGGTGGGATAAACCATTTCCATTGGTATTCTATAGAGTCTCACTCACATGTGTGTATCCATGCCACACTGGACAACCATCCACCATACCCGAAATCCATCCACATCTCCCACATACCACTATGCATGTGACTTCCCATTGGAACACCATGGCTAAAACAAAGTAACTCCATTTTCTAGAAACAAATCATTCATACCACTTCTTTTAAAACAATCCAAAAATTAATCATGTCATTTCAAAAAACCATTTTTTTTAAAAAATAAAGTTAAAACCCCATTTTCTCAAACTAGATCCACTCTCAGAAGTCACAGGAGACACAAAACATCTCAAATAGGGAACTAGTGTCAGTGGGTGACTTGAACATATGGTTGGTGGCCCTATGTTAATCACGTCACTGACATAGAGTGTCTTTTTTGGAGCATGCCCCTAGCTCCACAAGGCATGACAAGCCGTGTGGCTTAGGAGTACTATTAGACCAACTCCCTTTTCATGTCCCAATAACACAATGTTCCATAAAAACCCAATGAATCTAATTAAACTAGACTTCCCATGGAAACTCAAGGATCAGAATGAGCAAGAGTTTACGATGCTCTTCCCGCTACTACCCCTTGAGTCCCAAAAATCCCACTCCATTTACCTTGACATACCAAATAACAAAGGTTGCTCTAAAAAGCGAGGTACAATAAGAACCAACCTCCTTTGATACCATTTTTTCATAAACCATCCCAGGTCGACCCTGAACCAGTCACCCGATCTGGTCCGCGACATGGCCTGCGAGGCGTTCCCAATCCTCTTGGGCTGTCGACAAGTGCCAGGGCATCAACAGAGGCTATGTGAACAATTGCTCCCAATATAAATAAATAAAGAAGCAGAAATAATACAAAGCAATGCAAAATAAGTAAACCAAACAAAATGACCAAACAAGAACAAAATAACAAAAAAAATAAACTAACCAAACATGACGTCCAAACTAACTTTGTGCGACCTCATGGGTCACTCTCCGACTCAAGGATCCAACGTTACCCACGTTGAGTGTACTCAAGATGTAGCCTGCATAATCACTAAAAATAAAAAATAAATATAGGTGAGCATATTAAAACTAAATATGCTAGCCTGATATCAATTCCCAAAGCACTACATTTAAAATAAATGAAACATCGTTCCAAGTTTGAACTACAATCTATAAAAGTATATTTTTCTAAATATTTAACATAAAAACATTGTATGAATCATTTCTCTTAACCATTTCCAAATTTGGGGTTATTTCATTAGTGTCAGTGGATTTTTATAAAGGAAAAGTGATTTTTATATTTTCAAATTTTTACAAAGAGGATTAAACACTTTCATTTGAAAACCATTTCTAGAAACCAAGTCAAAACCAATTTATCACTTTCCAAGGAAGACAATATACAAATATTCACAAGAGTATGTACATAACTAGTGCAATGTAGAAATAAAAACAAGTACCAAATCATCACTACAATTAACATAAAAGTCACAGACTTGGGTGAACCTGGGGGATCAAGAATAAACCAAAAGACACCAATACATGAGATATCATTCTCGTTGACATGTCATACACATTGAAATCAAAACACACAATACGCTCGACCATCCTTTCTCAGGCCTGCCGAGGGAAAATCCCATAGTAATAAACCCAATATATCCACCTACTATGGGCCACTATTCAGTACCATAACCTACTAGTGCAATAATAATTCTTATAATATTCTCTCAATATGCGGGGATTCCAATGTTTCATGTGTTTAGAGAAGGGGGTGATCCAACTGATGCCAGCCGACCATCCAGTCACATATATACATACATACATATATAATAATAATGCACAATAGGAATCCTCCCGAGCCACTCCATGAGACAACCTCTTTCCTTTTAAACTACTCGAGCACCCAGGAACCTCGAAGTGCGACATCCCAAAAAATCAATCTTAACCAAGGAAGGAGGGTTATCCTATGAGGGGTTTCATAAAAAAAATTCATCATTTTCCATAATGTTTCTAAGAGAAATTAAACACATTTCACAATAACCACTTAAAAAAGGAACCAAAATTGTAGTTCATGCTTCAGAAGAAATCATTAATCATTAAAACCAGAACTATTATAGAAATTCCATGAATTATGTTAAAAATCCAGAATGGAATTCTTTCACTACTAAGTGACCGTTTAGTAAGAAAATATTTCAAGTGTCATATATAAAAAATTTCTCTTTTTATACCAAATAATCATTTAAAAATTAATTATCATATATTAAAAATTAATTATCGTATATTGTCCACATTTATTAAAATTAATAAAGTATTTATTTTGAATAATTAGTATGTGAAAATAGCAGGAAATAATGTAACATAAATTTAAAAAAATAGTGCAATGGGGACCTACCTTGTGATCGGTGTGCAAAGACAATGCAACCTCAAAACAAGGTCCAACGACGAGGAAACTTCAAAAACAAGGCGCAACGATGACGCTTGCTTGAAAACGCCCTATGCAGGTCCTAAAAATCCTAAACCAACCAATAAAACAGACCATCAACTAAAAACCATAATCCAAAAATAGTATGATGACAATAATAATAATGATAATAAGAGTAAGAATAATAATAATAATAATAATAACAATAATAATAACAATAATAATATGATTAATAATAATAATATAGATATTAATAGTAATAATAAAAACAAAAAAACAACAACAACAACAATAATAATAATGATAATAAGAATAATAATAACAATAAAAGAAAGAATAAAAATAAAAGAAACATTTCAAGGGGGGTCTGTGCTGCTCGGTGTGTGAGGCCGAGGGCCGTAGATGGGTGCAAGGGAGGAGTCAGTTGGGTAGGAGCAAAGCAATGCTATAGGGGGGGGGGGGGTCTGGGGGGGGTCTGGGGGGGGGGGGTAACACATAAATGGGAAGGAGGTCTCGATGAGATGTTTACCTACTCGCACGCCACAAAGGAAGAGGTCGCTGGTGCTGGTCGGTGTGCAGGTGGCCGAGGATGTGCAGGAGCGCTGGTGGTAGGCTGGGGCGGGCTGCTAGGGAGGCCGAGGTCTTGGGGGAGTGTGAGTTGTAGGGAGTCGAAGGTCTTTGGGCTGGCCGGTAGGCTGGAGGCCATGATGGAGGAGGAGGCAGTGGGGTCACTGGGTCTGAGGGATGCTGGGCGCACTGCACAGGGAGAGGAGGAGCCACTGGATGGGAAGGCTGTGGCGGTGAAGTGCTGAAGTGGGGAGGAGGGCCGGACTACTGCATGAACTGCTGTAAGGAGATGAGGAGGGGGAGACAGAGAGAGGTTCAGTGTGAGTTGTTGGAGTAGTGGAGGATGGGTGCTACTTGCAATAGGAGGAGAGGCACCAGGGTCCCGTGCGGGAGGATGGGGGGAACTGCTGGAGGGACAGGGTCAGTGAGGTTGGGTGTAGTGGGTTGGTCCTGCTGAGTTGGAGGAGCCAGCCAGGAGGGAGGGGTGAGCATGATGGGTGTCACGGCCACGAACCCTGGAGGAAGGTGGAGGCATGAGGGAGGTGCATCGATGGAGGCCGATGCAAGGGGGGTGGCCGCACGTAGAGAAGAAAAGAAGAATGGGGAGAGAGAAATGGGTTTCCAAACACCCGAAAAAAGGTCATAATGAATAAAAATAACAATATCAATAATAATAATAATAAAATAAATAAATAAAAACTACTAAAATATTATATATATATATATATATGTGTGTGTATTTATATAATTTTAAACTCCTACTAAATAAATAGTAATGATTCAAATAATAATAATTATATTTAAACAATAAAATAGTTTCTAGAAATTTCATTAACTAACACCAATTTCATTGTAATATTTAGTGTGAAAATAATATTTATTACAATGATAAAACAAAGATGAAATTTAAAAATAACAAAAATAGTCATATTATTTCAATAAATATAAAATGCTTAACAAAAAAAATTTAAACGACACTACAATCATTTCACATTTTAAATATAAAAACTCTTTATTTTAAAACTCTGAAGAAAACGGGATGCTAAATTGTTAGGGTGAAGTTGTGCGGCTCCAAATTCATGCTCAGAATATGCTCCTGATGACATTGATGCCAAAGAGCGCACGTTTTGACATAACTCAAAGAAAAAATTCATTTGGGATACACCCGAACCATAGAAAAAATTATTTAATGTTGAAAATAAATAAATAAATCTATACTCATGGGTCAGGGTGTGACAATCCCTAAACTACGATTCTGATATCACATGAACTCTATCTACTCCTTCTTGTACTGATTCCGCCATCAACGCATCTCATCCTACGTCTCCTACTACTGTTGTTTCTATCGAAGGAACTCTTACTACTATTGTTGTTATCATAGACGCATCTCCTCCTACTCCACATACATAGTCTCTAGATGCTCACTCTAAGCACGTATTTCTCCTGATACTATGTAGAAAATGATGATGACTCTCTGCGAGATCCTCTCGATATGGATGCCGACATCGTAGTGATTCCATAAAAACTCCAGGCAATCAATCGAGATCTGATACCAACAACTCGACCATTCTCAAAGGAATACTATGTCACCCCCATGCATGTTGTCTCATCAAATAGGTGTAAACTAGTCTGACCATTGGTCGCAACATGACTCCCACTATGTTTATAAGATGTCATGATGTCATATGAATCCTTCAATTTCAATTCAAAATTAAAATTCATAAAATATTATTTGTAGTCAAATTTAAATCTCTAAATTATATTATAGTGACCACATTCTGATACTGGTGAGCACCTCTAATCTATCTAGTGGCTAGATCACTATACAACCTCATATAAGCATCGTACTACATAATATCTAGATGTGAAACTACCTATATTAATATAAAATAAACCCTTTATAATTAAATTTATTCAAAATATTTTAAAAAATGTACTTACCATATGATCCCTATGCATACTGAATATACGACGAACGACTCTATGTGTCACCTCCTGTCTCCCATAATTTTTATGATCAACTAATTATCTATAATGAAACTGCCTACTCAACTAGTTTGTACATAATCAATCCCAATCATGAGATGATATATAATCAGGTTGGTGGATGCAACATGACTCATCAATCATTGTCACTTCTGGTTTCTCTGTTTCTTTCCTTTTCAAATTGTGTAAAAATGGAGTTCAAGGTTGATGTATAGCTCCCGACCAAGCCTTCCAGATAGCCTCACACATACTCTCATCAATGGGATACCATAAAACCAACAAATAATTTGTAATATGAAGTTATTAATTCAATTAATTTCAAAATAAATATTATTTATTTATGTACCCCCAATGCTCGAACATGCGGTGCTTAAAATCAATGGGAATTTGATCCCTTGAAACCCTTGCTTTAGGAAAATAATTACATAATATAGCTCTCCCTTTTCCAACAGATATATGCATAAAGCTGTGGAAAAAATAACAATTAATCAAACAATTATAATATAAATAAATTCAATAAAACTAACTAAAATACCCAGGTAAACACACCTCTATGTGCGTGGATTAAACCGAAGTCATGGATATTGCATGAGGATAATGTCAAGAATCAATTGTCGAGAAAGACGATGCCCCCTCTGAGTTCTCCCTTAACTGTCAGTAGTATGAGGGTCAAATGATATGACATCCTATGAATCAAAAGGGAGATCAACATCTAACAACAGATGATACAAATCCCCGTCCATCTGAAACATGAAATGATTGTTGTTAGGAAATATTTGAAAACAACTATTATATATAGATATATATTATATATTATTAAAAATAGAATTTAACTGTGCTAATGTATATATTCATCCACATATTCATAGATGTCGATTTCAACTTCTTCATCTTCCTCCTCAATAACGTCAATTTCCATATTAGATTCAGTTTTTTCATATCTTATCAATTAATATTTAGTTGTAACTTCTTTACCATCATTATCACCATCATCCCTTGATTGATGGGTGTCATCAATGATATTCTGGTCTCTTCATGAAAAATATGTGTTTGGAGCAGTCTCTTGAAAAATTTCAATTCGTTTTACTTCAGCAGAACTACATTCACTTTTGGAAAACTGAATCTCTCGAGATTTAATATTTATTATTCTCCAACAATCTCCCAAATCTCTTGAATTAGAATAATAATTTTCGTAATAAATTTTATTTACCTTATGTGACAACAAAAATTGTTCATTTACTAAAAAAATACATTAATATTTAATATCAATGATTTAATTGATCAGATGAACACATAATCCTCTCTCAGTATCAAACCACTGACATTTAAACATCGTTATGTAATGTTGTCCAAAATAACACTGTTTAATTATTTTTTCTAGAATTTCATAGAAGTCAACTTCAATTTCAATATGATGAGATCCTCTCAAGAAAATACCACCATTCAATCGTTTTTTTATTTCCCATATGAATCTGTGTTAAATCTAAAACCATTAAACACATATGCATTATAATATTTAACAATATTAGAAAGCAGGTTACTCAATACACACAATCAATTATCAATTTTAAATGAATGTTGAGATACCTAAAAATTTGTAATCCAATTATCACTATAACAATTATTAAATTGATTTTTTATATGAAATAAAAAATAAATTATTTTACATATATTTTAAACCAATAGGAATATTTTGGGAGGACGTTCTTCAAGTAAAACCATTCTAATTTGATAAAACTGGTTCTTGATATTATTATCATATATCCTATAAATAAAATATGATTCATGCACTCTTACAAAAATTATAGAATAAGTGATAGGTGAACTCACTGTAAAAATGGATTGATTTCTTGATAGTTGAGCAGAATATATGTATTAGCTCTGTGATGTTCGTCATATGAAAGCTATCATTCATGAACTCCACTAAAGCCATGTTTGGGCAGATTGAAAACTGATGAATATTCTATCATTTCATCGCAATCATTTCCCTCATTACGAGACATCTAGTAATGTTTCAAAAGAAATTAATATTGAATATAATGAGAGTAGGAAAAAAATTTCCTCTTGCAAATAAGCTTTTGAAATTGTGCCTTCAACTGATGCTTTATTATGTACATTTTTCTACAATTTTTGCATGCATCTCTCCAAAGGGTACATCCCTCTAAACTACACCAGACTTCCACATTTTTTTCCTATGAAAATGTAATATAAAATTTTTTATTGAGTAAAACAATGATGGATGGAGTATTTTTTTAGTCTACTTAAAATTAAAAAGATACTCTCTTGTAATTTTCTTAATGAATTGTAGTATATTTTCGAAGAAAAAATTTCTCAAAAAAATATGACATGTCCATTATCACATCTTAAATAATATGATTTAACACCACCAATGGCCCGAAGGCCTTCATTTTTTATTGATTTTTGATGATACACTGTTCCAGGGGTGAGGTAAAACCCTTACAAGGCCTATAGGTGAATATATTACATGTCTTGTAGGCCTTAGAGGGATTCATTGACCATAGGATTCAATAATTACATACAACCTAGACTAACTACTTGTAACTACTCCTCCCTAGCATCTTCATCATGAAATCAGCTCCCCACCTTCACATGGTTGTTCGACTAGGCTTTCCGGTGCATGCACAGGCTTGTCCTGATGGCAGGTGTCATACCCTCTCATTCTTGCAATCCAGCTACAATACCAAATTGTAATATAACCATCTGGAAGTCTCAAATATTAAATCCAGTGAAAAAATAATAATTGAATCTCTTTAGATAGTGTATAATATTCTTTTCATCTTCATTAACTTCTATGATCTTATATTTCCAAACAGTTCATGTTCTAATAAATCACAAATTTGGGAAAGATCTAACCATGCCTTTACATTATATTTGGTCTTACCTAGTGTATCCATAACTGTATGAAAATAATTATCAAAAAAATCTTCTCAATATGAAATACATCACACATGTGATGGACCAAAAAATCATACCAATATGGAAAATCCCCAAAATGATCAATTTTATCCAATTTTGATCTTTTCAAAACCCATGAATTTTATGTTGGTTTATGGTTTGTCCAAATGTGATTGCAGGTAATAAAGATACTATTGATTTTAACTCTGTACTCGAGATCACTGTTGGAGGCCCATATTTTTCATATGTTCCTTCTCTGAAATGATATTTGTTTCATTGGAAAAGATGATCAGTTGGAAGGAATCTGCGATGAATGTCAGAGAAACAAGGTTTTATTTAACATTAACAAACAAAAATACTTTTTTGTCTCTCATAATGTATGAACATGATTTTGGTCTATGGGTACTCCATCAAGATAACATTCCATATACTAAGAAGTGACTAATTTCCCACATTAATGCATCTTTCAGTAGTAAGTTTTTTTTCATAGAAACATCATATATACTAACACCCTTACATGAGATTTAATTTAACACATCAATAAATGGTTTCAAATAAACATTAATATTATTGTTTGGATGACTTGGAATTAATAATATCCAAAAGATATATGGATCTATCATCAAAATCCATGGAGGTGAATTGTACGGAGTTATAAAGACAGGTTAACATGAACACTAACTATCGTAAGAACTAAATGGACATAACCATTAATATAAAGTCACAATCACATGTTTTAGGATTCTAGAGAAAAATATAGATGCACTTGGTAAAAACATCTACATGAAACGCCATCAGAGTGATGATTTATTCTTTTACCAATTTGAGTATTGGTTTTATGCCCTTACATCGATGTTGATGTGTTTTGAGACATAAATAAATGTTGTAATATCTGTGTGAGTAGGAAATATATCAATTGTTTGACAGGAATGAATCTAGACATCCCCAGATGATCTTCTTTATATCTTAATTTTCCACATGTTGGAAAACTATCTAATGAATCATTTTCACCATAATATAATATGCAATCATTTGAACATGCCTAAATCTTCTAATAACAATGACCCATATTATGAACTGGAATCATTCACTCATAGAAATTTGTAGGCAATACATTTCATTTAGGTTGCAGTGTATTTAAAAAAAGAGAATATCTGATCAAAACAACAATTTATCAATCAATTATCATATTTAACATCCATAAATTTAGAAACTACTTCAAAGATTCTTTTCATGAAACTAGGATATAAGGCTTCCTTATTGGACCTCAACAACTCCTATTAATGAGAATGTTCCTACTCAGGAGTTAAATCAAAATCATACTGAGTTTCAGTTTGTTAAAAAGAAATACCTACCACATCTTGTACTAAATTTTAAAATAGTGATAGATCTGTAAACCCAATTTTTACTATCTTCTCTTGAACCACATTCACCATTTTGATACTGAAAAACATAATCTGGCTGAAAACAAAAATGAAATAAATGATCTGAATCATTTAAAAATATGTCATATGTCTACAAGATTTTTTTTATAAGTAAACTTAATTATCCCATATGAAACAAATTTTAGTGTTTTTGTTGCAAATGATAATAAAGCATAAACACCCTCAATATATCGAGGATTTAAACCAAAATTATTTGGATTCCTTTGCTGATTTAACAAACCAAAATCATCTAATAACAATATTTTTTTGACTTTCCTGTTCCATAATTTCTAAAAAATAAAAAATAATTATTTATTTTTAATAATTAAATATAATATAAACAATATCCAAAAAAGATAAGACATATATTAATTACAGTTATTTTGAACTAATTATTGTTAATTACTGGTGGCACAATTACCAGCAGATTGGCGGAAGCTCTTCAGGCTGACTACTCATCCCCTTGAAATTTTTTTCAAAAAAAACCACTATGGAATATATACTCTGATGTAAGAATATCGATTTTCATATACAAAAGGATGGAGAGAAGGGATTCCTCGTAGTGCTACTCTCCATGCTTGTGTATATGAAAATTTATAACCATATGTCGGTGCATACTTTTCATTGTGATTTCAGTTGGAGAATTTATAAGGGGATGAGTCATCAAGAAAAAGATCATCCTTTGTTCGATGTCTCACCTTCTTGGAACATTCTCTGATTGAAATCACTATTAAAAATATTCTCCAACGTATGTTATAGAATATTTTTCAAACTGATTTTAATGGTAGAATATTGCAAGGAGCCGAGGCATTAGTCAAAAGGAATTTCACTAATCTGCCATAAATTTTGCCTGTTTATTACAATATACTAAGATTTATTTCAATTTATTACAAATTAATCCAAATTATTAATAATTAATCATAATTATTACTAATTAATCTGAATTATTACTAATTAATCCTAATCATCACTGGTTAATCCTAATTATTACTAATTATAATTAATTATTTCTAATAATTCTTTATTATTACAAATAATTCTTTATTACTATTAATAATTCTGCATTATTACTAAAAATTCAAAATTATTCTTAGTTATTTATAATTATTCCTAATTATTACTAATTATTACTAATTATTCCTAACTATTCGTAATTATTAATAGTTATTACTAATTATTACTAATTAATCATACTTAATACTTTTAGATCTAATTATTACTATTTACAACTAATTATTTCTATTTACTACTAATTATTACTATTTACTACAAATTAATCCTTATTAAAAACAATTAATATTAATTATGACAACATAGTCTTAATTACATCTAATTAATCCAAATTGTTACTATTTATTAAAAATTATTACTATAAATTACTAATCATTACTAATTATTACTAATTATTACTATTTTTTACTAATTAATCCTATTTAATACTAATTAATTCTATTTATTAGTATTTATTCAAAATTATTCTTAATTAATCTTAATTAAACTGAATTTATCCTAATTAATCCAAATTAAATCTAATTAATCTTAATTAATCCTAATTATTACACATTAGTCCCAATTAATCTTAATTAATCTTAATTAATCATAATTATATATAATTACTCCTAATTATTACAAATTAATCATAATTATTATGAAATAATAATAATTATTACCAATTAATCATAATTATTACAAATCAATCCAATTTATTACAAATTATTACTAATTATTGCAATTAATTATTAATTATTACTAAACTTTACTATTATTACAATTTATTACTAATTATTACTAATTAATCCTAATTATCACTAATTAATCCTAATTATTACAAATTAATCCTAATTATTACAAATTAATCCTAATTGTTACTAATTAATCCTAATTATTACTAATTAATTCTAATTATAACTAATTAATCGTAATTATTACTAATTAATCCAAATTATTCATAATTAATGATAATTATTACTTATTATACATAATTACTACTAAGTAGTACTAATTATTACTAATTATTCCAAATTATAACTAATTATTCCTAATTATTACTAATATTTAAAAATTATTACTAAATATTACTAATTATTTCTATTTATAACTAATTTTTAGTATTTAATAAAAATTATTACTACTTATTGCTAATTAATCCTAAGTATTACTAATTAATCCTAAGTATAACTAATTAATCCTAATTATTACTAATAAATCATAATTATTATTAATTATTCCTAATTATTCATAAGTATTCATAATTAATCATAATTTTTACTAATGAATCCTAATTGGTACTAATTAATCCTAATTATTACTAATTAATCCTAGTTCTTACTAATTAATCCTAAAACTTAGTAATTAATCCTAATTATTACTAATTAATCCTAATTAATCTAAATTATTACTAATTATTCCCAATTAATCCTATTTTATCCTTATTAACCCTAATCAATCCTAATGAATATTAATTATTACTAATTAATCATAATTATTTGTAATTATTCCTAATTATTACTAATTAATCTTAATTATTTTTAATTAATCCTATGTATTACTAATTAATTATAGTTACTGGAATTTATTACTAATTATTTAAATTTATTACAAATTATTACTAATCATTACAATTTGTTATTAATTATTACAATTAATTACTTATTATTACATTTTATTACTAATTAATACTAATTATAACAATTTATTACAATTTATTTAATTTATTACAAATTATTACAATTTGTTAGTAATTATTACTAATTATTACTAACTATTTCTAATTATTTATAATTAATACTAGTTATTTCTAATTATTTTTAATTAACACTTACACATAATTAATCATAAAATTAAATACAGAAAAAATTTCTAATTATTATTTAAATTAATTTCGTCTCATTAAAAAAATTAATAACAATTCAAATAAAGTAGATTAACAAAATAATAAAAAAATAGATAAATTCTTTGAAACTGAATCTTTCAGAGTATAAAAAATGCAGATTATTCTCCCATTTAAAAGTTTTTTCTATGAACATTTTTAGCAAAAAAAAATCAGAAGAAATAGAGAGAGAAGTTGAGAAAGATGTAGAATGAGAGAAAATAGATTGGGTTATATATTGGTTATCTTATTTACAACAAGATTATTTGCGACGTGCTTACTGTCGCAAATAGTGGAATTTACAATAGCACCCGTCATAAATGGAAACATGATAAAAAGTTATTTACGATGGGCACCATCACAAATGGGTTCTTGCCGACATACTATTTGCGACATGACAAGTATCCCATCACAAATACTAAAAACTGCAATCAAGCATTTGTGACGATAATAGGAACATGTCACAAATGCATGTCCCGTGGTTTGGTGTGTATTTCATGCCGAACCTTTTACGACAGGTCCCTACTCCACCGTCATAAATAACACCTTCCGACGTGTCATTTGCGATGGGTCCCAGACCTGTCGCAAATGGCCATTTTCTCGTAGTGTAATAATGGGAATGTGGGTTGCAATTGGATTTTGAGGTTTTTTGGTTTTGTTCTTTGTTTTAACCAATATTTGATAGGTTGGTGGACACTCCCTAAAATCCACATTATTTAGAACATGAAGGAATGTTTTTAATTAAATTATTTGATTTAAATGGTGGTGAAAACCAATTATGATTATTTTGTAAAATTCCCTTTTAGGTTATGGCATAGAAATTATGGGAATTGATTGGTTTTTGTAAGACCCCCTTAGTAACAATTTAAAAATGGCTATTTCAAAATTATGTTTTATGTCACACTTGTAAAGTAGTTTTTGAAATGATTTAAAGAAATAAATTTTTTGATTTAATTTACTTTACATGATGTTGGCATATATAATTTGGTTGGAGTTAAATAGGATGGATAATGGATGTGAAATACCACCATCATCATCGGGAAGCATATGGACACGAAGTTCCACCATCAATGGTGAAACCAAACTTGTTTTTGTGTGTGTGGTTGTGTGTGAATACATGTAAAAGAATATTCCAAATCAAATGAGAATTGGTTTAAAGGATTTGTTGATTCTTTCATTGGGAATCTAGCTTATGGATTTGATATGAACTATTTTTACTAAAAAAATTTATAAAATATTCTAAGAATTTTATTCCTAGTTGTTCATGTTAGGAAGTCATTGAGGAAATCCTAAAGAGTTTAGACTCACCCCCTTCTTGGGAACTATTTTGTGTTTTCAAATTTCATTTTTCAAGACATATGTAAAGACATGTAACTATGTTATTTGGTGATGCTTCTTGATATTGTGGATTGGCATGTGGAGTTGAATCTTAGAATGGGTGGGGGTGTTTTTGGTTGTTGTCACTTTGGAGTTTTGAGTTTTGTGGCCTTTTGGTCCTTATGAGTAAGTCATTATGTTTTCGCTTCTACTGTGATATGGTTGTGTGGATTGATTATGTTTTGAGTTTTATTTTGTACACATGAATCATATAGACATTTTTTTGTTTATTTTTTATTTAATTTTTATGTTTTATCATTCAATGTCAAATTTTTTCAACAAATTTCCTTGATCCCATGACATTTATTTCTAGACTTTGGAATCTTGGGGATGTCACCTATATCCTAGTTTCTAACTCGTTAGTCCTCATGCCAATGAGGAGGAGTAAGATGTTCAAAATCGTATCATCTTTCTTCAGTCTAACTATACTTTTGGGATAAATTCTATTAGTATTGTTTTATTAATCATTAAATTTTGGGGAAAATGGTATCATTATTTTTCAGTTCTTGACATAAGAAATGGTGTCAGTTATATTAGCACTACTGGAAAAATTGTTTAACACATCGGTATTTTTCACGTCAGTTCTATATAGCTGACGTGAAAGTTTATCAAAATAGATTTATCAGGTCGGTTATTTTATAACCGATGTAATAAAAACTGAGATTAGCTTTATTATATTAGTTATTTTATAAGAGATGTGATATATCGAATCCTGGTGATTTATCACTTCAGTTATTTTAAAACTGACATGATAAAGATAATCTCCGTAATTTATCATGTCTGTTATCAAAAGAACTGTCGTTATAAAGATACATTTATCTGGTCGATTATAAAATAACCGACATAATAAATTGTTTTCTAAGTTGGTTATTAAATAACTGACCTAAAAAAATTAAATAATTTTTTTTACCATGTCTGTAATTAAATAACCGATATAATAATGAATTTAAATGATTTACCGCACCCTGTCTTCAGTCATTCTATTTTCTTCGATTGGGCGACCTGCAACTCGACTCTCACACGGGGAAAACCTAGAAATGATTCTTCTAAGTCTTACCCTATAGCCTCATTTTTCCATCATCATTATTTATATTTACTATCATATGATCTATCAGGTCGACTTGCAACACTCAAGTAATCCTTACATATATCTATTTCAGATTTTATTTTTCGCGATGCCCTAAACTAATTTTTTGAGTTATTATTTTTCTTTGTTCTTACTATCATGGTAAGTTTTATAGTGTTCATTCATAAAATGCTAAATTCTTTTCTGATAAAATAAATCTATGGAAGTGATATCATGCAAGTTTATGATATTTTTGTGTTCTATCATGTATGTGTGCGTGTATAGGGGGTTTCCAAGGGGGTGGGGGTTGTGCAAGTGGGTGGGGTGTCCAGAGGGGTTGGGGGGCTGTCCAGGGGGTGGGGGTGTCTAGGGGGTGTCAAAGGGGGTGGGGGTGGTGTCCAGGGGGTGCAGCTGTTGTCTATGGGGTTGGGGTGACCATGGGGTTGAGAGGGGGGTGTCCAATGGGGTGAGGGGGATATCCAAGGGGTAGGGATGTCCAGGGGTTTTTGTGTGTGTGTGTGGGGGGGGGGGGCTATCCAGAGGGATGTGGGGATGTCCAGGGGGGTTTTCCAAGGGGTGGTGGTGTCCGGGGGGGGGGGGGGTCCAAGGGGGTGGGGTTGGTGTCTAGGGTGTGAGGGGGCTATCCAAGGGGGTAAGGGTGTCCAGGGGGTGAGAGGGCTTTCTAAGGGGGTAGGGGTGTCTTGGGGGTGGGGGTGTCCATGGGGGGTTATCTAGAGGGATAGGGGTTGTCCAGGGGTAGGGGATGTACAGAGGGTTGGGGGCTATCCAGGGGGTGGGGGGATATCTAAAGGGTGGGGGGTTGTCTAAGGGGTGGTGGTGTCCAACATGTGTCCAAGGGGGTGGCGGTGGTGTCCAAGGGTGAGGGGGATTTCCAATGGGGTAGGGGTGGTGGTGGTGTCCATGGGGTTTCCAAGGGGGTAGGGCTGGTGGTGGTGTCCATGGGGCGGGGGTCTCTAGGGGTGGGGGTGGTGTCCAAGTGGGTGAGTGGGCTGTCCAAGGGGGTATGTGGTTTCCAGGTGGTGGGGGTATCCAAGGGGTGGGGGGCTAACAAGAGGGGTTGGGGGCTATTCAGGAGGGTGTCCAATGGGGTGGGGGTGTCCATGGTGTGAACAAGGGGGTGGGGTGGTGTCCAGTGGGGTGATGGTGCTTTCTAAGTCTGTTGGGGTGTCCATGGGCAGGGGTGGTGTCCAGGGGGTGATTGGGCTATCCAGGGGTGTGGGGGTGTCCAGGGCGTGTCCAGTGGGGTAGGGGGTGGGGTGGTGATTGGGGGGGGGGGTATTTCTAATGGTGTGGGGGTGTCTAGGGGGTGGGGGTGTTGTCGAGGGGGTGAGGGGCAATCTAGGGGGTGTCCAGGCGAAGTGGGGGGGTGTCCAGGGGGGTGGGGGTGGTGTCCAGGGGGTGAGTGGACAGTCCAAGGGTGTAAGGGGTATCTTAGGGTGGGGGTGTCTAGAGGGGGTCGAGGTGCTGTTTTGAGGGTGGGGGTGTCCAGGGGGTGCATCCTAACTATGAACAGTGCCTGTGTTCTTTTAAAAATGTATTTTTTTACAATTTCCCCTATATAATTTTAACACCAAAGCGCCTCTTTCTCCACCATTTGGAACATGAAAACCTAGGAGTATCCTCCTCCTCTTCTATAAGCCTCTCACCTCCTTCCAATGGTCATTCCAAGTGGTTTCTATAAGTTTGGGAGTGATTTTTAGATTTAATACCCACCTTCTCCCTCTTCTTACTTCTTCCTTTTTTTTCTTAGTTGTTCTTCTTCATTGGTTCCATTGGTCTAGGGTTCTTGTTTCTTTGTTTCAAAATTTAGGGTTTTTTCTTGTTATGGGTTTTCATGGTATTCCTTTCTCATTTGGACATTCTTGAAGCCATATTGAGTGGTCATCATTGAAGGAATCTTGGATTGAGGTACGTTTCCCAATGTATTGGCCTTTAAATTTAAGAATAATTGATTTCTTGATGTTTATACATTGATTTTATTCTTGTTTAAAATATATAATTTTTAGAAAAATTACTTTAATTAAATCATGTTTCATTCCCAATGAATTAAATTGTGTGGAATTATTTTACATATCCCTGCACAACAAGTGTTTGATTTAAAACCCGGTTGGCCATTATAAGTGTTTTATGATTTTCAAATGATGATGTTTATTTTTAAATGTGTTTAAAATATTTTAGGTATTCCTAAATGGTGTGTTTGGAAACTTTTGGACACGTTTTTCTTTTAAAATAATTGGTGTGTTCCGATTGGAACCTTTAAAAATTGGGTTTTCTTTGAAAACTCTCCTTGGAATGTGTCCCTTGTCTTATCATTATTAAAAGAAATGGGAATGTACTTGGTATGGGACTTCCATTGTGCGTTGATGGCCCCAAGGAAAGGGGACTTCATTGTAGTGGTGTTTTGGGGTGATTCATGTGGGTGTGTGGCTTATGTGTGACTTGTGCTTATTATTTATATACGATTGATTGTTTTATACTCCTTGGATCACCCCCATTTTATATATAACATGGTAACCTATAATTGTAGTGGATTATATGAGAATGCTTACAACACTTGTTTAAGATTATGCTCTTGCTAATTGACCTTTAGTATAAGCACACTCTGCTTTGGGGATGGTTCCCCTCATGTGTTTGGGCTATTTGATTGCATGAGGCACACCAAAAGTATATATTAGGTTACAATATGTTTTAGAGTTTCCCCTAAGGTGCTAGGTATTACCAAATTCTCTGACACAAGTTTATTGTTGGAGGATAATCTATGTGCCTCATCTGGTATGGTTACTTGAATACCGCTTACCCATTGCCCACATTATATCATTATTGATTATGATCCCTAATTGTGTTGTGTCTCTATGGTAAAATTTAATGATTGGTTTTAGATGTTTTCATGAGGAATATTTTTAGAAAAACAATGTTTATTTTCCAGTATTTCAATCTTTCATCAAAGGAATCTTTTATTTAAATGAAACTCATTGGGACAACCCCTACCCCCTAGACACCCCTACCCCCTTGGACACCCTAGATAGCCCCTAACCCCATGGATATTCTTTACCCCCTTGGACAACCCCAACCACCCCCTGAACAACCCCTACCCCCTTGGACACCCCCTTGGTATATATATCCCATCAATTTCATTGAAATCGTTGGCATATTTTAACTTCAGGTGGTCTATATCAACGGTTCATATAGAATCGTTGGTATAGGGATATTGAAATGACAATCATGCCAACATTGTGTGAAACCATTGGGTTATTCAATCCCAATGGTTTCAAGGGCTATATTTATGGTTTCAAATCATTGGGATATGTGTAATTTTCAGTAGTTAATCTATACATATTCTAATGTTTACACTTCATATTTCTTTTTTACGGAAGGGTGAATTTTGTATCCAGATGAATCAGGATGTATTCTTTGTGTACCTTAAGAAGAAAGGATCCTAGATGAATTTAAAACTGTTATATCTAAATATATTTTCTTTTTAAAATCAGTTTCATGCATATTTTTTTGAAATATGAATTGATTTGTTTTATATTTGAAAATCATTTTTACATTCAAATTACGTTATTTTTCATATAAATATATATTTGTCTTATCATAACAAGATGTATAATTTAAATACTTATTATAGGTAATAATGAGTCAAAGTTGGGTAATGGAACATTGAATGAGTAATGAATATGAGGAAGGTTTTTATGCCTTTTGGAATTTACTAAACAAAATGTTCTAGGTAGTGACATTTTTTTCTGTCCATGCCTGAAATTTTTGAATATGATGATGTTGAAAAGTAGAGAAATAAAAGATCATCTGATTTTTCATGGTGTTAATATAAGTTATAACCCTTGGATTTGGCATAGTGAACATGGGAAAAATTTCTGATCTATTGATGATTATGATTTGCGAGATGGTAACTCCGATGGGATTGGAGAAATGACCCGTGATATTGTAGCGGAACAAAATGAGATAGAACTGGCAGTGGTTCATCTATATGGTGATGCTAAAAAACCATTGTATCCTAGTTGTATGGATTTTACAGGTTTTTTAATCAGTGTTAAGATTGATTAACCTGAATAAGAAACATGGATGGAGTGATAGAAGTTTTATAGAGATTCTACAATTATTGAAGGACATTCTTCCAAAAGACAATGATCTTCTAGATTCACTATATAAGGACAAGAAAATATTATGCTTGATGGGATTATGATAGAAGTAAATACATGCATGTCCGAATGAATATATGATATATATGAAGGAATATGAAATTCTATCATAGTGTCCTAAAGTTCGGACATCAAGGTATATGTTGAAAGAAAAATAACAGGCTGATGTAGAGATTAGAAAGATCCCTTCCAAGGAATTTTGGCATCTTCCTATAATTCATCATTTGAAACGTTTATTTGTTAATTCACATTATGAAAAAACATTAAGATGGAATTCTGTTGAGCGGATATGTGAGGGGAAAATATGTCATCCAGCTGATTGTCCACATTGGAGGAAAATTGATGTGCAGTATCCTTCTTTTGGAAAAGAAATTATAAATATCATACTAGGGTTGTGCATAGATGGAATGAATCAATACCGAATCCCCAGTAACACACATAGTTCATGTACTATTTTATTGGTAATTTACAAGCTCTCTCTTGAAGTTTGTATGAAGAAAAAATATGTCATATGGATGTTTTATTGTCATCATTTCTAGAACCGGAAATGATATTGATTTTTCAGACAGGTATGCTCGTTTTACTTCTCATTTATGGTAGGGGATTCAGAAAGATTTGGGTACATAGGTAATTTTGAGTACAACATACCATCCCCAGATAGATGGACAATCTGATCGTACGATCTAGGTGCTTTAGAACATGCTCTGAGCATGAATTCTGTATTTGGAGGTTCTTGGTAGAAGCATATATCTCTTGTGGATTTAGCCTACAAAAATAGTTTTCAGGAGACATTTCAGATGGAACCTTACAAGGCTTTGTACGGTAGGCCATGTCGATCACCTTTATACTGGCTGGAGGCAGGAGAGGCAGCTTTACTGGGACCTCGTCTTGTTCAGGAGACCTTAGAGCAGATAAATATGATTTGGAAGAGGATGGCTATAGCATAGTCTCGACAGAAGTCTTATCGTGATCTGCGGATATAACATCTTGGGTTCGATGCCGAGGATCAGGTTTTCCTATGTGTTGCACCGAGGTTGGGACACAAGAGGATTCAGAGATAGGGTAAGCTTCCACCAAGGTACATCGGGCCGTTTGAGGTGTTGGGGAAAGTTGGTCCAGTTTCCTATCAGTTGTAGTTACCTCAGAGGTACCGGTCTATGCATGACATCTTCCACGCTTCTCAGCTCTTATATTACTTTTCAGACCCATCTAATGTCTTTCAACATGAGGAGGTTGAGCTCGAAGTGGATGCATCATTTGAGGAGCGTCCTATATGGATTGTCGATCATAGTTCGAAGGTTCTCCATAGTCAGTCTGTTCCTCTAGTACAGGTTCTATGACAGCACAGGTGAGTACAGGATGAGACTTGGGAGAGGGAGGCCGATGTACGGTCATAGTGGCTGGAGCTATTCGGGGTTTCTTATTCTATTCCTCACTAGTGAAATTCGGGGTTGAATTTCATTAAGGTTGGAATTTTGTAAGAACCCTAACCTTCTATTTAGGTGTTTTTCCTTTTTCTGGAGTTTTTGAGAAAATAGGAGTTTCTTGAAATTTTTGAAGTACACACCATGTAATCCCTTGCCATGCGAGGCAGTGTGCTGGCTGTGTCTGGGCCATACACACGGCCATTTAGGGGTGATGTGGACGCTGCTAAAAGAGAAGTATGGAAAAGTCTAGTACATGTCGTGTACTCTAAAAGTACAAGCTGTGTACTTTGTTTTCCAGTAAACACATCGGGGTCGCGTTTGAATGACAGAACACCATCCTTTTAGCATTGGTTCATCCAAGAGCGAGGGTATGTCCGTGGATCATCTCCAACCCCTCGAGCCTCTGTCCTTTCTCCAAATCGACTGCTGTCGATTGTGTTGGAACCACAGTGGTAAGCTCTTCCTTCTTCTAAAGAGTCGTTTTCCAATTCCTCCTCTTTTTCATGTAATCATGGGTCGAACCTTTTGTGAATTTTCATATATCTACGATGTTCTAAAAATATTCAAGCCCCATGGTTCAAGTATATCGATCTCCTAGAATCATGGTAGGTGGTTTGTTAATTTCCGTTAAAAGTAGTTGAGTATTATGTGAAAATTCAACCAATACCCTTGAACGGGGTATTGAGTGTTTACTGTTTTGCCCCTGTTGTTTTTCTACCTTGATGGTATGCATGTGTAGAGGTAATTTGGTGATGTATGAGGATAATTTCTATGCTTGAATGTTTTTCCCATTCCTGTTATATTTATGACATTTTGGTCTAGATCATCCTTTGGCCGTTATACCTGTTTTCCATTCATTGTGACCGTAGGATGGAGTGTTTTTCCCTGACAAGCTTATTATGCAGTAAACTAGTTAGCCATGTAGCTCTGTAGGTTTACATTGGCTATATAGAATTATTATGCAATGACTGGAATAAGGCCGTGAGAACCTGTTGCTGTAGACTATAAGGGGGTAGACCGAGTGAGCTTCCTCACAGAGTCTTGGACATTATAGACTATTGGGGATTGACTGAGTGAGTTTCCGAGAGAGTCTTGGATATTATATAATATAAGAGGATAGACTGAGTTAGGTTCCTCAGAGAGTATTTGAGATTTATAGACTATAAGAGGATAGACCATGTGAGCTACCTCAGAGAGTCTTTGTTTGTTTGAATTTCCTTATACCATTCTAGGATATACGAGGAATTGACCCAGTGAGATTCCTCAGAGAGTCTGTGATATAACTAAGTCTATAAGAGGAATTAACCGAGTGAGCTTTCTCATATAGTCTCTAGACCTTGGGGATATAAGGGTAATTGACCACGTGATCTTCCTCAGAGAGTCCCTTAATACCCTAGACTATAAGGGGAATTGACTGAGTGTTCTTTCTCGGAGAGTCTTATAAATTCGTATGAGAAAACCAGAGGGGTTAGGTTGAGTGTACTGCCTAGAGGGTTGTTGGTACTTCTTGGATAGGACTAGAGGGGATGGCTATGAGTACTTATCATAGGGTTTCCTATTTGTGGTTATCTTTTTCTTCACTACTGCTTGTTGATCTATGGATTGTTTACTGTTGTGTATTATCATGTTTACTATTTACTATTTTTTGTTTTTTTGTACATTACCTTCCATATACTCACTGACTATTAGGCACAGATATTTGGGTGGTTGCCTACTGGGATTTAGTTTCACACCCTATTTGGGTCATGCTTTTGGGCCCAAATAGATTATATTGTTGCATGTATAGATAAGGGAAAGCGCCCTTCTACTTCAGGTGATTAACTTGCATTGGAGTAGGAGAGCATGAGACCAAGACGAGGCTTACAATACTGAGGAGTTTCTTATCTATTTTTCTTTAATACTTTGGTTTAGTACTGTATTCAGAATTGTGAATTTTTTGGTTTCTTTCCTTGACATATATGTATCATGCATCATTTCATATATATGTGTGTGTGATCCAGTTGTTTACATTTTAGTCTTCCGATGTTTACTGTTGTTGGATATTTACTACTTTCACTTTGTACTCTACCAATGAGGCCATAGTTTCCCTAGAATCACACCCAAGGCCCTCACTGCTAGTCAGCAGCCTCTGGTATTCGGGGAAATGCACTTGAGGTCATTTGACCAACCGGGTATGGGGAACCTCTGGGTGGCTTCTGGAACAATGGATCAGGTATTAGGGTGTATGATTCTTATAAAATGAAATATATTCAACTGCATGATCTGCTTATTTTCATTATACCTAACTTCCCAACACATGGAAATTTGTATGGATATAGTGTTAAGGGGAAAAAATCATGTCCAATTTTCAAACAAGAGACATTATATTGTCAATTGCATAATGGGAGGAAAACAGTGTACATGGGTCATCAAATGTTTTTGTCTATGGATCACTATTATAGAAGACTAAAAAAGGTATTAAATTGCTCAAAAGAATTGGATATTGCTCCCAAAAATTTATCCCCTGATGAATATTTTGAAAGGGTGGAAATCTGTGACCTGACATTGAGAAAGAAACAAAAATCTGGTAATGATAGACATATTTGGAAGAAAAGGTCTATATTTTTTGAGATACCATATTGGAGATATCGTGAAGTGAAACATAATATTGATGTCATGCATGTGGAGATGAATAACTGCAATAGTTTTATTGGAACATTTCTAGATATTAATGGAAAGACAAAACATGGGTTAAATGCAAGATTAGAATTACTATAAAAAAGAATATGTTTGGAGTTATCTCCCACTCCTAATGGAAGACAAAAATTTCTTCCCCGGATTTTCATACATTATCCAAGAGGGAGAAAATTTTCTTTTGTAAGTGTCTTCATGATATCAAAGGGCCTCAAGGATATTCTTTAAATGTAAAAATTTTGTCTCTTTGAGGGATTTGCAGTTGATAAGTATGAAATATCATGATTGTCACATCATGATGAAACAACTTATACTAGTTGCATTGCATGTAATATTTACCATCTATGTCAGAATGACTATAATTATGTTGTGTTATTTTTTCAATTCATTTTGTAATAAGGTGATTTATGTGAATTCTTTGAACATTTTGGAAAAGGATGAAATATCTATACTTTTTCAATTATAATGTATTTTCCTCCATCTTTTTTTGATATAATGGCACATTTAATGATACATCTTGTTCGAGAAATAATTATTTGTGGACCTGTAAATCTTTTTTTGATGTATCCCTTTGAAAGGTATATGAAAATATTGAAGGGGTATGTTAAGAATCCATATCGACCTAAAGCCAATTTTATTGAAAAGTATATTTATGAATAGGGTGCAGAGTTTTGTATGAACTAGTTGGTTGCGGCGGAGCACATCGGTTTGCCTCCATATCTCCATGAACGAGTTAATAATGATTGAAAGGGGATTTGTGTCTTGAAAGACAAATTATTGTCATCTGAATAGATTAATAAATTAGAATTATACATCTTTAATAACATAGATTATGACCAACCATATATCACATTGCATATTAATGAGTTGAAACAAAGTCATCCAAAGAAGAAATAAAGGTGTATTTTGAATAAGCACAACAAATTATTTTGGTCATGGTTTAAAAAGACCTTGCTTATTAGATCATATGTATCAGAGATATTAAGATGGTTAGTGGGTGGTCCATGTTTTCATTTGATAACATGGTCTGGTTATCACATTAATGGCTATACATTTCATATGAAATCATTGGAAAATAGAATTATAGATCAAAATAGTGGTGTATTGGTGTTTGCATAAGCAATGCATTTTTTGAGTTCTAAAGAAAAAATCCCAATTTCTGCATCAACTTCATATTATGGAGTCATTAAAGAAATATGGGGGGTGGATTAAATTAAAATTAATGTTCCCATTTTTTTACTGCAAATGGTTTATCGATAACAACAGTTTCAGGCATGATGAATTTGGAATGACAATTGTTAATCTGAATAGATTGGAAGACACATTAGATTCTTTTATAATGGAAACACATGTGAAATATATTTTCTATGTAGTTGATCAAACAGATATGTAGTGGTCTATTGTTTTACAAGAGATAAAACAATATGTTGGTGAGGATCAACTTGATAAAGATTCAGATTTATGTGAGATCCCCACTTCTATGGAAGGATTAGCAGAACATAATGACGAGCATGTTGAAGAAATGGGTTGTTCCAGAAGGAACGATCATGATGACAGAATTTTGGAAAATAATCCATTTGTACATCCCTAATATTACATGTAACTTATGTTTATTTCGTGTTTTCATTTATTATTTTCATAAAATGTTAGATATTATAATGTTTTTCTTCATTAAAACTTGTATTAAAAGAAATATGTAAATTTTTTTGTTTAGTTTATCATGTTTACCATTATGTAAATTATATTTCTATTATTTTTATTAAATGAAAATTACATTACCATGTTTACTATGTTTACCATGTTTACCATGTCTACCATTTCTACCATTTTTACCATGTTTACAATGTTTAACATGTTTTCTATGTTTACCATGTTCACCCTATTTACCATGTTTACCATTGTATACCATAGTTTACCTTTACTTAACATATATATTTATTGGTTTTTTTGAATGAAAATTACACAAACATGTTTGTAATATTTTACATTGTTTTACATTTTTTAACATGCTTACCATATTAACAATATTCACTATTATGTAACATAGTACAATTTTCCATTTTTTATTTACATTAGTATTGTAGTATTTGAATTTTTATATTTCTGAACGAATGTTTGTTTTTTTATTTGAAGGATAATGAAAGATAAATTAGTTTATCAACCACATGATTTTGGAGATGTGCATTATAATCATTCCTCTAAGGAATAACATTCACTTGCTCCTCCTGATGTTCCCCAATCTTCCTAATCTGCTCCCGTAACGACAAAGAAGGGTTCAAGAGTTGGTAAATGTGGGTGCACACATTTACCGAAAATTATCACTTGAATGTACGAAGGAATAGAGGATACTCATTGAGTTTGATGAGAATGATATTCCTAGAGGTCAAAATGAAAAATATTTTAAGATTTTTGTGTCAACTCAGGGTGAGAGAAAAGTAATCATTTTTTATGATGATTGGAGAAGTGTGGAAAAAGTGATAACTTCTCAGTTATGGGCGACAGTTTTGGTAGGATATTTCTCTATTATTTTCGTATTCTTTAAATTTTTCTTGTATAATATGTTTTACCTCTTATTTATCAAATTATATTTGATATTCCTGACACTGGAGGAGTTAGGAAGAAATTCTTATCGATCGATTCTAGGAGATGGAGGGATATCAAATCAACCCTCACATCTGATTTCATTTTTGGCCATAGGAGTCATGATAATCCATGTCACATAAATAACTTATTTTAAAGTTAAATTCCATTTAATTTCCATTCAGGATTTGTTTTGGGGGTTTTCCATGCTTTTATGGAGGAATGGGCTAGGTTTCATGAATTGGGTCAGACCGTGAGCCGAATTCCTGATTTAAAAATAAATTTTTATTCCTTTATAACTCCTTCATTTTTAAACATTTTTCATCCATTAAAATTTATAATTGTCATACCATGACCTATTAACACCACCATATTAATTTTGACCATTTAGGAATCCATAATCATGGTGGATATGTGTTTTTATTTAAAATATTGGGCCTTCCGACAATCCCATTTTCTGCATTAAAAATAAAAATTAATTATTTAATATATCCTTAATGTTTTACCTTTTTTCGATGATTACAACACTCAACCGAGCTCACATACCTAAGTCGTGCCCCCAGTCTCTCCTCCCTCAGTTTAGAGCTCAATAGAGTCACGAAAGTGGTCGAAACATCTCTGGATTTCAGAAATCTCCCAGATTTGGAGAGGTAAATTGATCCTTTCATAACTCCATCTATTTTAACTCTTTTTCCCCCATTATATTCCCTAAATTATGTCCTAATATTTTTTATAACCTCCCTTTAATGTTTGGATAATTTCAAATTCATACACTTGTGGTTTTTTGGTCGTTTTATTCAATATTGTTTTGAGTAAGTGTTTCTATCTTCAATTTATTCCATCTCCTTAGGGTTTCCTCCCCTATCATTATGTTCTAAAATGTCCAGAAGTTAGGGTTCGAACCTATGGTTAGATTTGGTGGATTTTTGGTTAAATATTGTGGTCTAGGGATGGATATATCATCCTTGTGATGTGGTCGTGGTGCGGTTGATGTTTCGCACCAATTTTTGAGTGATTCGACACTTTCGGTAGGTGGTTTCATGTGCAAGTAATTATTCATGATTTATTTTTCTGTATTTACTCTTTCTTGATATTCCTAATATGTTTGGTGTGGTTCAAATACTGTTTATGATTGATTTGGTTAATTGTTTAACTTTATAATTTCATTTTAACTTGAAATTGGGTGTTTTCATGTGTTACTCATGGGGTATTATTTGGGTGTATTTTATAACATATGGAATTGTTTTAATAAATCTTGTTTGGCCTGCCAATTATGGATTGGTAATGAATTAGTTTCATGTGGGTCTAAAAAGAGGGTTTTTGAATAGGTTACATGTGTAAAATATTTGTACACTTCTTGAGAGCATTTTATGAGAATGTGTATTTTTATTGGGATCTTTTGTAGTTATATTCAAGGTGATTTTATAAACTTGAATGGGGTTTTATAAATTTCTATAATGCTTACAATTATTTTTTGGATAGGAATTGGTATGGTTTTTTGTCTTAAATGGGGGTTTTTAAATGAGTTTTGTGTACAAGACAAATTTACACCACTTGGGTTCTTTTTATAAAAATTGTAAATGTTATAGTTGGTTAAACAAGGTGGGAAAAGTGTGCATATGTACTATTTGGTATGTTTGTTCACCTACTAAAGGGTTATGAAAGGTGAAGTTATGTTTTATGATTTCAAACATTTTTAGACAGTTTTGTAAATTTATAAAATGTTTTATTAAATTGAGATGTTGGAGCGAAACTTGTTTGTGGGTTGTTTCTTGTAAGTCTTATGATAAAATTATTTTGAAGGAAAAAAGGGGATTATGCTACAAGTGAGTGGGATGTTATGAGAGTTTTAATATATTGGAATTTTTTTATAAATTTTTTTAATGGATTTTAGGATGTGTTAAATAAATGTGAAAAATGTTGTGGGCTATTTTGTTGTGAGTCGGATTTTAAAATCAATTTGAACAAAAAGTTGACTTTTGTTAATTGTGTTTTAAACATGTGGGATGTTTGGTGAATTTGTGGTATGGAAAATGATATTTTCATGTGAAAGGTATATTCATTGACCTGTTGAACTTGTTTGAGAAAAAAGGGAAAACTCGGGTATCTTGGTGGGTGGATGTGTACTAGTATGCTAGTGAATCCGTGGGGATTGGCCTCAGTTTCACTTAGAATGATTGATGCTTACAAATATAACTAAACTATGATGATGATGATTAGGAAACACTAGGTTTTGGGTTTCTTCCCTACTAGTGGCTCGTGCACAAGAATGGATATTTGTGACGATTACTCTCACGGAGATAGGAGGTACTTGGGACCCAAAGATAACTAGTGCCTAGGTGTTATTTCCCATTGCTTGTGCTCATTAGATATTTTGTGCTTACCATTAGCATACGATATGAGTGGATGGAAAATTCAGTAGATTTGTTATTTATTTTAAAAGTGTTTATTCCTTAAATTATCCCACTTGAAAAATGTTATTATTTAATGATGCATATTTTAGAAATTGTAACTAGCATTTCATGTTTTTGAAAACTTGCATGCTTTTCGTCATTAAATGTTTATCACATGGATTCTATTAGTGGTGGTATCCTATTGGTAATTGTCTCACACTCTACTTACACCCTTGGGTGTAAGTAGACTTAGTTATTTTTGTTTTTGTAGGTTGGGTACAGTTTTTAGTTCCAGTGGTTTGGGTTTCTAGCAGGTCCTTGGTGGTGAAGTCTTGTGGAGATGGCTTGAGGGTGGTGCCCCATGCCATGATGGTTCTTGGATTGTTTTCGTTTGGTCTTGTAACTTTTTTATAGTCTTGTTGAGTTGTTTTAAAATATGTAATTTAGTTCTGATTTTTTAATGAATGTTTGGACTGAAAAATACAGACTTGTTTTATTGGATTCTTTTGTAGTTTTAAGTTTATAAAATCGGTCAAATCATTCCCAATTTTTATTTTATGATACCCAAGAAATTGTACCAGCCCGTGGGGATCGGGAACTCCCTTCGGGCCATGTCATGGGCTGGGTTTGGTGCTGGTATTGGTGGTGACCAGATTTGGTTCGTGATAAAATGGTTTCAGAGGAGGTTCAGGTTAATTCATTGGGTTATGTTATTTGGGGAAGAGTTAGGATAGTCTGGAGATAGGATTATTAAGACTTGGAATTCCAGTTATGGGTAGTGTGCTTGATCACCACACATCATGATGGGATTCACTTTTCCAGGGGAAGTCAGGATTTATCTATGTCCTTTGATTTTCTTAGTTCGATGATGATTATGGGAAATGAAAAGAGAGTTGGGTTAATTGTCTTCGTGAGATCATAGGGCCAGGAAAGCCTTGTGGATCCAAGGATATTCCCTAGACCACTCTATAGGAAAGTGAAGTAATTGGAATATGGTCGCCAACCATATGTCCAGGTCACCCACTGAAACTAGTTTCCTCTCACATTGTTTTGTGCTTTAGTTTTGAAAACATGGCACTTTGGTTTTAAGAAGCGTAATGTTTTTGTGAAAGGATTTAAAAATAAAGTGTGAATGGATTGATTTATGAAATAGTTTAACATAATTTTCAGAATTGTTTCAAAATGGAAAATGGGGTTCTTAAACCTCTTTTGGAAAGGAACTATATTGATGTTGGTTTTGAAAAGTGTTTCCAATAGAATTATCTAAACAATCAAATGAAGTTTTAATGGGATGAGATGCTTTGAATTTGATGTTAATATCTTGAAAGTGAGTTATTTTCTAAATGGTTGTGATTTCTAAAAATCTTCGTAAGATGTGAATTGGGATTTTGATCCTGTTGTTAGCAGTTTTGAGAAAAAGGATGTGTTGGTTGTGTTTTCTGGGTTTGAAAAGTGGAAATATTTTTGTTTTTGTAACCTTTGGTATTTCCATGAGAAACCACATGCATGGGGTTATATGGGATGATGGATGGTTGATGGCATGACTGGATGTGTGTTGGGATGGATATGAGGAGGGTGCCTGGTGTGGCACAAAAACATGCATGTGTAAGACTCATGAGGTACCATTGGTTGATACGCTAACTGCTGAACCGTTTGTTTTCAAGAAATGTTTTTAAAGAAAAACATGAGGTCATGTTGAATTGTTTTAGATGGATTATAATATGTTTTTTTTTGTAAAATTTTGATGTTGTCGTATGTTTTGAGTCCAATAACCTCTCTTGTTTGAAATGTGTTTTGGGTTTTTGTTTAGTCAGTAAGCTGGGTAGAAGAACCGGTTAGTAGTCTCCTCTGAGATATGTTTCGGGAAACTTTAATAGTGGTTCCCTTCATGTGTTTGGATCTGGTTTATGGCTTGTTTTAACCAATAGACCAGACTGGTTGGGTCCTTGGATTCTCTCATTTTATAAGGTACGCCCCCATTAAGGGTTAATGGATAACTGAAGTGCAACCCGAATTGTTTCACCATTGGAAAAGCCTCTAGTTGATCAATATAAGGAATCTTTTTTCAATATTTGTTGATTGAGTCTACACCGATTCCATTAATTGATTTTTATATCCTCTTGTAGCGGGAGAGTGCTTTTGGAAGGTTGAAAGAGACCTTAGTTTCTTAAGTTTCTTAATTCGTCGAAGATGGAAGTGGTCTAGGGTTGTTAGTGGGGACGAGTGTCTCCATGGTGTCTAAGAGTGACCCTGGGTTCTTCATAGTTTCTTTGAAGCATGAGTTCATGTTAAACTACCAGTGTGGGAAATATGTCCATGATAGGTTATTGTGCCCAATTTCTAGATGTATGTGTTGTTTGGGGATGTTATATAAGGTCCCCCTCCATGCATTGTTTATATGAGTCACAATAGTCATGTTCGGTGATGATTTATGATGTCATATGCTCAATTGACCATAGTGGAGAAAGTTGGGCAATCATATGAGAGTCTCTGTTATGTTGGTAGAATGTATCCCTGGAAAAAACTTAAAAATATTTCATTTTAGAGGAAGGTGAGTATGGTTGTTCTTTACATCTATTGTTTCTCCTAAAAAAAACAAGGTGTGATGGGTGTGCATCTTCTAAACCTTTTTCCAGTGAAATATTTGGTTAGGTTAAAGTGACTTTGGAATGTTTTATTTCTTGGAAAACATATCTGGGACTGCGGTATAGTTGTTATTTGCACCGAATGAAGAATTCTAATTCAGAGGGTTTCCAAATCCGAACTGCAAGGCTGAAGATGCTTCAATCATTTGAGCTCCAGCCATAGGTCTCGGAGAGAAGCTGGCTCGTAGTCAGGGGAAATCATAGGTTCATTTAAACCCTTGTAAAATGTCAAATACTCAATATGAAATATAGGAAGATTTTAAACCTATGGTTTCATCATATTTCTTCTATTGTTCATGTTCGGTGGAAATAGGTGGAGGGCCTTGTACCCATGTCATCACCCAATGTTATTCCCTCCCCCTTTTGTTTCCATTGAGTCTTTGGAGAAATGTTTGAAGTTAGGCTAAACTAGTTGAGCCCATAGTTTGCACTTGGTTAGTAGTGACCATGCCCCAAAAAACCTTGTAGATATAAGGACCCCCTGTTAGTGCATGGTTTCCCAAACCGTGCAGACTAACCATATTGTCATCCCAACTCTTTAAATTTGGGGGTCTTTCTGTACTGGCCTGTGCTAGTCTGTTAAGATGGTTGGTTCTTATGGTGGGGAGACCCAATATGAGTCTTATATAAGTTCCTTTGTAAATTTCTGATGGAAGTATACCCTTTTTAACAGGGATTCCATTCAGGCCTCCCCCTGTTAGTGTCCTGATTCTATCTCGGAAAAAATATAGGTTGTCTCTTATAGTGGAGAGCCTATTTTTGTTCCCCCATACCAGTAACTCAAACATATACATGGTCTTGGATTACCGGTAGGTAGTATCGTTCAGAGCTATCAAGGTACCTACATCTTCCTTGGGTAAACATTGGGATTGGAGAGTTCCCAACGGTTTAGTTATAACAAGGTAAGTGTAACATTGTTCAATGTTGTAGTTCATTTGGGTGAACTGATTGAGTCTTTTCAGATAGTGTTTATGGAGTTTTATTTTGGGATAATGTATGAATGTGATTGATCATTTTAGTAAAGTGGTGTATGTTTTTTGTGAGGGTAATAATTCATTAATTGATCACATGAGGTGTTTTGCCCTTTGGGGGTGAAACCTGGCAAGGGAGTATCTCTTGGTTTCTCAGTTGGGATTGGTTGTTTCTTTGGCCTCGATTTGAATTTTTGGGGTGGAAAGATTTCATGGTGGGGATAATTGTCACATACATGAATTATTTTAAAGTTAAATTCCATTTAATTTCCAGTCATGCCTTGTTTTGAGGGTTTTCATGCTTTTATGGAGGAATTTGTTAGTTTTCATGAATTGAGCCAAACCGTGAGCCCAATTCCAGATTTTAAAAAAAAATTGATTCCATTATAAATCATTCATTTTTCAACATTTTTCATCAATTAAAATTTATAATTGTCATCCTATGACCTATAAACACCTCCATATTAATTTGGACCATTTAGGAATCCATAATTAGGGTGGATATGTGTTTTTATTTAAGAGATTGGGCCTGCCCGAAAGCCCATTTTCTGCATTAAAAATAAACTTTAATTCTTTAATATCTCCTTAAATATTTACATTTTTTCTTGGATTACAACTCTCACCCGAGCCCACATTCCTAAGGTGCTCCCCCAGTCCCTCATCCATCAATTTGGAGCTCAATAGAGTCACGAAATTGGTCGAAACATCTCTGGATTTCAGAAATATCCCAAATTTGGAGAGGTAAATTGATCCTTTGATAACTCCTTCTATTTTTACTCTTTTTACACCATTACAGTTTATAAATGATCTCCTAACCATTGTTCTAACCTCACTTGAATTGTTGGATGTTTTCTAATTCTGATACTGGTGGATTTTGGGTCGTTTTATTCAATATTATTTTGAGTAAGTGTTTCTATCTTCAATTCATTCCTTCTCCTTAGGGTTTCCTCCCTCTTTCATTCTATTCTAAAATGTATAGAAGTTTGGGTTAGAACCTATGGTTTGATTTTATGAATATTTGGTTAAATATTGTGGTCTAGTGCTAGATTTATCATCCTTGTGATGCGGCAGTGGTGTGGTTGATGATTCACACCAAGTTTTGAGGGATTCGACACTTTTGGTAGGTGGTTTCATGTGAAAACAATTATTTATGAGTTATCTTACTATATCAACTCATTTTTTATATTTTTAATATGTTGGGTGTGGTGAGAAAACTATTTATGATTGATTTGGTTATTGTTTTAATTTTATAATTTTATTTTAACATGAAATGTGGTGTTTTCATGTGTAACTCATGGGGTATTATTTGGGTGTATTTTATAACATATATAATTGGTTTAATAAATCTTGTTTGGCCTGAAAATTATGGTTTGGTAAGGTATTAGTGTCATGTGGGCCTAAAAAGAGGGTTTTTGAATAGGTTTTATGTTCAAAACATTTGTATACTTCTTGAGAGCATTTTATGAAAATGTGTGTTTTCATTTGGATCTTTTTAGTATTATTCAAGGTGATTTTATAAAACTTTAAAGTGGTTTTATAAAAGACTCTAGGGAATCCAATTATGTTTTGGATAGGAATTGGTATGGTTTTTTTTCTTAAATGGTGGTTTGGAAATAGTTTTTGTGTGAAAGACATATTTACACCACTTGGGTTCTTTTTATAAAAATTGTAAATGTTATAGTTGGTTAAAAAAAGTGGGGAAAGTGTGAATCTATATTGTTTGGTATGTTTTTTCACCTATTAAGGGGTTTTTAAAGGTTAAGTGAAGTTTTAAGATGTAAAAAATGTTTATTATGTTTTGTAAATTTCTGAAATGTTTTATTAAATTGTAATGTTGGGGCGAAACTTGTTTGTGGGTTGTTTCATGTAATTCTGATGATAAAATGATTTAGAAGGTAAAAAGGGTATTAAGTAACTAGTTAGTGGGATGTTATGAGTATTTTAATATATTTTAATGGTTTTATAAATTTTTTTAATGGATTTGAAGAAGAGTTAAATAAATGTGAAAAATGTTGTTGGCTATTTTGGTGTGAGTGAAATTTCAAAATCAATTTGAATGAAAAGTGGGCTTTTGTGACTTGTGTTATATACATGTGGGATGTTCGGTGAATTTGTGATATGGAAATGATATTTGAATGTGAAAGGTATATTCATTGACTTGTTGAACTTGTTTGATCACAAAGGAAAAACATGGGTATCTAGGTGTGTGGACGTGTACTAGTATGCTAGTGAATCCGTGGGGTTTGGCCTCAGTTTCACTTTGCAAGATCGACTCTTACAACTCTAACTAAACTATGATGATGATTATTGGGGACCACTAGGTTATGGGTATGTTCTCTACTTGTGGCTTGTGCATGAGAATTAATATTTGTGATGTTTACTCTCACTGAAATACAAGGTACCTGGGACCCACAGCTAGCTAGTGCCTAGGGGTTATTTCCCATTGCGCATGCTCACTAGATATTTTGTGCTTACCATCGGCATATGTTATGAGTGGATGGAAAATTCAGTAGCTTTGGTATTTATTTTAAAAGTGTTTATTCTTTAAATTATCCCACTTGAAAAATTTTCTATTTAATGTTGCATCTTTTAGAAATTGTAACTAGCATTTCATGTTTTTGAAATCTTGTATTCTTCTCGTCATTAAATGTTTATCACATGGAATATATTAGTGGTTGTATCATATTGGGTTTTGGATCACACCCTACTTACACCCTTGGGTTTAAGTAGACTTGGTTATTTTTTTTGTCACAGGCTGGGTACAGTTTTTAGTTCTAGTGGTTCGGGATTCTAGCAGGTCCTTGGTGGTGAAGTCTTGTGGAGATAGCTTGAGGGCGGTGCCCCTTACCATGAGGGTTCTTGGGTGGTACCATTTTACTTTTGTACCTTTGTAATAGTCTTATTGAGTTATTTTAAAATATGTAATTTAGTTCTGATTTTTTAAAAAATATTGTTTGGATTGAAAAATCCAGATTCGTTTTAATGGATTCTATTGTAGTTTTAAGTTCTTAAACTCAGGAAAACCATTCCCAATATTCATTTTATGATACCCAAGCACTTGTTCCAGCCCGTGGGGATTGGGAACACCCTTTGGGCCTTGTCATGGGCTAGGTTTGGTGCCTATATTGGTGGTGACCTGATTTGATTCGTGACAATTCATGTCATATATATCATTTCATAGATGAAGAGACATAGACTCAATTTGTTGAAAGTAGAAGAAAAGATTCATTTTTGGTAAGGGGAATGTAATATTTTGTAATATTTCTTATATAAATTATCTTATTAATTTTTTTTAATGATTTCATTTTCTTAATTTACAGTAAACTAGGAAATCTTATTAGGAGATCCAATCCAAAAATGTATACCCTTATAGTTTATCTCAGGGAGGGTATACATTATTGGAAGAACAAATGATGGTGGAAAAATTTCAAAAACTAAGAGGTGAGTCTTCAAGCACTGGAGAGGATTCCCCTCCATCCACTCTATCTAGACTTGAAAAATAGAAGAGATCGAGGATGTTAAAAAGGGGCAATATCTTTCAGAAGATTCTAGAATTTTATTTGAGAGGGTTGTATGATATTTATTTATTTATTTAAGTTAACTATATTCTTTATATAATTTGAATCATTAAAGAAATGTTCAATTAATTAATACAGGATTCCATTGAGGAGCAATTCTCATAGGGTGCATTTACAGCTTCTGGAAGGCAATATATTTAATCCGCTACATTTGGAAATATCGAAGATCCTGGTCCTATATGAGGATATCTGACAGGTGTATCGGTAAGAAAAGTGTTTCCATGTTCTTAAACATCGTTAATTTAGAGTGTTTATAAAAAAAAATTTAATCTTTGTAGGAATAATTTATTAATATAAATGCTACACTAGAGTAAAATATTAGACCATTGGTACAATCTATTTTTACAGACATGCGAAGGCAATTTCAGACTGCAGCTCCCACTTCTCCACCTCACCCTGCAGACCCTGTTATTTATCCTACACCTCCTCCTATAGCTCCAAGTCCCCCACCTCAGCCTGTAGACTCCATTTTTTATCCTACTCCTCCACCACAACTTCTTACTTATTTTGATTTGTATGTTTATAATCCTTAACATCATATACTTGAATATGGGATGATATATTGTATAGGAGATATAGTTCATCATCAATAGTTAGAGGTAGTGCCTAATAAGGTCACTGTACATGATATTATAGATAGATCATCTTGGGTATCATTAACTATAGATGGGGTAATGACAGTTGGACATAGTATCAATCATTTTTTTAATTGGCCATCAAAACTTTTGCAACTCATTACCATGGAGGTATGTATGTTATATCTTCCATCTTTTTAATAAAGTTGATTTAACAATTTAAAACTAATATATTATTCTATTTATGTTTATATAAATACTTCAAAGGTAATGAAATACTGTATAGACAACATCAAAGACAAATGAATATGACATTAGATATAGATTCTAGTTGTCTTGACAGATTATCAAACTATTCAAATTTTTTGTCATATCATTATGAGTTCCCAATGGAAGATATTGTTTGTGGATGTGAAATAAATGTGGGGATTCTGAAAAATGATATCATGGATCTTGTTACTAAAGATAGGTTGGGAATCAACTTTGTGAAATTTTTACCATGTAAGTCATAACACCTTTTCCCAGCATTATATTGATTAAAAATGTGTACTTATGTCTGTATTGTATTAGGTATCTTCATAACATGTGTGATAATAATGAGAAGATAGATGTATATGGATTCATGGACTATCATTTGATTTCCCCTGAAGCACATGCATTGGATGAGGAACAAATAATTCTTTATATTGCTAAAATATTTGAACAAAATATAATAACACATTGTTGGTTGATGCCTTTTTGTGAGAGGTATGAAACATATCACTAGAAAAGAGTTCATTATCATTTATCATAAAAACTCTCCAAACTTAAAGTCTCTTTTATTAGTTATCATTGAATGTTAGGTGTTTTTTGACCAAGGGATAAAACACCTTATTGGATATGCTCTGTCCATGGTGATGTGCGGGAAAGTTTTAAGAATATGTTGGAAATGAAAGCTTAAATTTTTTAATAGTATTATATATTATACTACATTTTAAATTTATCCCATTCATATTATTTTCTAATAGGGTATGGGTCTACTTTCCAAAAAAACAAAGAAAATGAGTTCCAAGAAAAAATATGGAAAATTAACGGTAAATATCCAATTATAATTTCTAATTTTTGATGTTTTAGATAATTTTTTTTTGAATTTACACTCATTTAAAAAAAATTTCCTAAACAACAAGGTGTCGTTGAGTGTGGATATTATGTGTTAGGATTTATGTATGATATAATTACCACTAGAACACTTGTGCACTTTGACCTAGTAATATTTCCATTTAAACATTGCCGTAATATTTCATTTGATTTATTCATTATACATGTTAGATTCTATAATTTTACTTTGTAGCTATTTGATGACCCTCAACGCTGTAGTTCTCTATATTTCAAACACTTAAAAGGTGAATTGTAAAATTATTTTATAGCTTTGATGGGATTTTAGTTTTTTTTAGTGTAAAATTTAATTTTGAATATTGTCATTATAAATGTCTATTTGGTAGTTGTTTAGGTTTGATTTAGGTTTTTAAGTTAACATTATATGTTTTTAATGTTATATATGTGGATGTTTAATTTTTTTATACTTTTTGTTTTGGTCTAGTTCTGATGGGTTCTCTGGTATGTATTCTGGTATTGGGGGGGGGGGGGGGTTTCCAGGGGTGTGGGGGTGTCTAGTGGGGGGGGGGGGGGGGGGGGGGTTAAGGGTGTGGGAGGGCTATCCAGTGGGGTGGGGGTGTCTAGGGTGTCTATGGGGGGGGGGGGGGGTTCTAGTGGTGTGGGAGGGGTTTCTAGTGGGGTGGGTGTGTATGGGGAGTCCTAGGGGGTGGAAGGGTGTCCCGGAAGGTGGGGGTTGTCCAGTAGGTTGGGGGGGTGTCCAGGGGGTGTCTAGGGTTGTGTGTGTGTGTGTGGGGGGGGGGTGTGTTCTAGTGGGGTGGAGGGTTTTACATGGGTTTGGGAGGGATGTCTCGTTGGGTGGGGGTGTTCAGGGTGTCCATGTGGGTGGGAGGGTTTCCATGGGGGTGGGAGGTTATCCAAGAGGGTGGGGGTTGTCTAGGAGGTGTCCAGGGGTGCGATGAGGTGTCTAGTAGGGTGGGGGTTTCCAAGGATGTGAGAGTGTTGTCTAGTGGGGTGGGTGTGTCCAGGGTGTCCATGAGGGTGGGAGGGTGTCCTTAGGGATGGGAGGGAAATCTAGGAGAGTGTGGGGCTATCCAGGAGGGGTGGGGGCTGTCTAGGGGTTATCAAGGGGTGTGGGGGGGGGGGGGGGTGTCCAGTGGTGTGGGTTGGGGTGTCTAGGGTGTCCATGGGGGTGTGAGGGTGTCCAAGAGGGGGGGGGGTGCCCAGGGGTGTCTAGGTGTGTGTGTGTGTGTGCGTGTGGGGGGGGGGGGGGGTCTAGTGGGGTGAGGGGGTTTATAGGGGTGTGAGAGGGATTTCAAGTGGGGCGGGGGTTTCCAAGATGTCCATGGGGGATGAGAGGGTGTCCAGGATGGTGGGAGGGTTGTCCAGGGAAGTTGGGGGCTATCCAGGAGGGGTGGGGGTGTCTAGGGGGTATCCTGGGGTGTGGGGGTGACCAGTGGGTGGGGGAGTCTAGGGCGGTGGTAGGGTTGTCTTTTGTGGTGGGGGGGGGGGGGGGGTTGTCCTAGGGTGGGTGGGGGTATATCTAGGGGTTTTTGTGTGTGTGAAAGGGGGGGGGGGTCCAGGGGTGTGAGAGGGCTGTCTAGTGGGATGGGATTTTTTTGGTCTTGTTTTGTTCTATTTTGGTCTATTTCTGGTCTATTTCTTGTTTTCTTATGTAGGAAATAGTTGTGGATGAATGGTATTATTAAAAAAAATTGGTTTTTATGTCAGTTATTTTATAACTAACGTAAAAAATGCATATTTATGGGTTTTAATTATGGTTATTTGAAAATCAACGTAACAATTGCACGGGAATGTGTATTTATGCCGGTTATGAAACAACTTACGTACTAAATGGAATGAAAATAAGTTTTTACATCAGTTATTTGATAAACAACATAATAAATGTAATGTAATAGGTTTTTACATAGTTTATTTAATCACCGATGTAGTATTTATTTTTTCATGTCAGTTATCATTTTACCGAAGTGAAAAACCCTAGGAAGACTGGTTTAACAAGTCAGTTATAAACATAACCAACCTGATAAAATCTTCACTGGTGCAGTTTATTATGTCGGCTATTCTATAACTTATTTGAAAAAGCAGATACCATGTCAGTTATTTAAAAACCACCATAATAAATCATGAATGAAAACCCTTTTCCATGTCGGTTTTTGATGAACTGATGTGAAAAACCCTTCAAATTATTGTTTTTTACATTGGTTTTAAAATAACCACTATAAAAAAAATTTATATTGTCTCTTTTAATAACGTTGGACAAAATACGATGTAAAAAATAACAAATAACTGATGTAAAAAACATTTTATGCACTAGTGTAGATCCTGGAGTTGAAAATGATACCTGTCTATCTCTTGTGACGGTATTAAGGATTTGGATTTTATGAACTTGAAATATTGAGCATAAATAGGTCAATCTAACCTCTTTATGCTAAACTTCATGTTCCCATGGTGTCTGGGTACATGAGTATTTTAAGAAAAATCTAGTTGAGTTTACATTACATCATCAAATGTTTAGTCAACGAGAGTTTCATGACTTGCATTGATGAAATGAATTCGCAATAGGACTTTATTCTAAATTCAGGGTGAATGGTTTATGAAATGGAAAAAACGTTTTGACATTTGAGAATTAAGAAAATGGTTGTTTTGAAATTAAAGGTTTAGTATTTTCAAAAATTGTTAAAATGATGAGAATGGTTTAATTTTGGAAAGGTATGTTGTATCATGTTTTGATTTGTTAAATTTTAATTTCTAATCCTTTAGTTTCTAATGAGTGGGAAAAAATAATGTTTTGTTCTATTTGTTGTGAATCTCACTAGGTAGGAATCATAGAAACCAACATGAAGAATCTGATGAGAATGTGGATTCACATGGGCCATAGGTAAACCAATCACTGATCAAAATCATTTCCCATGATTTTCAAGTAGTAGATAAGGGTAATAGGAATCATACAACTCATCAAGTGGACCATTCAGTTCAGGTACAAAACCATAACCCACCCACCATTCATGATGATTTCTTGTCAAAAAAATAAGATTCCTGGTTAAATTGGATGAACCAAATATTTTGTTTTCTTTGGACACTAGAAGAACAAAATGTGATGTTGTAAATGTATATGTTCAAGGATTTGGCTGCCAAAGGAGGGAATTGTTAGTTCAAGATAAATTAGTCCAAGGTATGACATGGGAGGATTTTGATGAATTTTTTACAATAAATTCTACTCCCACACCTTTCATATCTCTAGAACAATGGACTTCTTCAGTTTTAAGCAAGAGAATCTCATGGTGATAGAGTATACAACTAAATTTATGAATTTTGTTAAATTTTCCCCAAAAGTTGATGTATCTGTGACCTTGAAGAACAAAATTTTGAGTTGGTACTGTGATCATATATTATCATAATGACTATCATACTTTTTATAATATATTATATAGCATGGAAAATCTAGATACATTAAATGAAAGGGATATCTGAGGAAATACGATTGTGGGGAGAATTTTTTTTCCTATGGGAACAGGTGGGAACTCTAATGCTGGAAATAAGCGGAAGTGGGACACCTAATTCTATAGTGGTGGGACACCTCAAAATTAGAGCATGGGATCAGTAAATCATTCTCATTGACCCAAAAGTAATATGTAATGTTTTCAGTGTAGTTAACTTGATCATATCAAGTGAGATTATATTACACCACATATATCATCATAAAATTTCCAAAAATGGGACATATTTATTGTTATTGTTATAGCTCTCCATGGTTGGGTGATAGAGACACATATCATGTTTCTTAGGAAGATTATTCATCAATGATATGAATATAGAAGAATAAGTGTCATCATTATAATAGAGATAAAATATGGTGATTCTAGAGACATCATGACTCCTCAACTAGTAAAATCACAATATGGTAGTGAAGAGTAATGCGAATCATGTAAGAAATTATATAGAGATGAGAAAATGATCATGGATGATCAATCTTGTCCATTGATGGTGAGAAGTAAAATTATTTTTTTAATATACCCTCATTCTATTTTTGGATATAGGCATACCCCAAACATTTATTTGTTCCCATGTGGTTGATAATGTGAGTTTTCTTTTGGGGATAATTCCTCTAGTTTCAAAACATCAAAAACCTATTCAAAAAAGTGTTTTGAGTATTCATGTATAAATATTTTTCTATAACTGTCAATGGGGTTGATTTTCTTTCAGATTTATCTATGTTTGATATGGATTTATATGAGTTGATTATGGTTATTGATTAGTTGACATAGTTCGAGGACCACATCGACTGTTATGCATGAAAGGTTAGTTTCACATCAGTGGATAGATATGAGAATCTATTTAGTGGAGTTTGCGATGTACAGGAAAGTAATGGAGAAATTTTGGAACTTGTGGTCAGAACTATCTTAGGTCATTCATTAGCACTAATGTTTGAATATTTTGTATAAATTGGGAGTATATATTTTCCAACTACTATGGACAAGTTTCCAGGAATTTTCCCTAACAAATTTTCATGATTTCTAACAAAAAGAGCAGTAATGTTTATGATAGATCTCCTACCGAGGACCAGTCCTATTTCATTTCCACCAGATCTTATGGTACCAACATAATTGAGGGTAATGGAAGTAAAATTTTATTAGTTGTAAATCAAAGGTTTCATTCAACCAAGCATTTATCTGAGTGAATAACTAGTTTATTTGTGAAAAAGGAGGATGGAACTCTTAGGAATTGTGTAGATTATCATTATATTAAACCAGTTATGATAAATAATAACAATAATTTTCTATGAATTTATGATTTATATAACAATTTAGGGGATCCCAGTAGTTATCAAAAATTTAATTACATTTAGGGTATCACCAATTGTGATTTTGGAAGGAGGATGTTAAAAAATTGTCCTTTATAAGAAGATATGGACATTATGAATATGTCATTATTTGTTTTGGTCATACTAATTTACGATCTATATTTATGGAATTTATTAATTAAATCATTAAAATATGTTTGGATTCATTTTAGGTGAGCTTTATTCATGATATAATGGTGTATTCTATGATAAAAGTGGCTCTTGAGGAAAACTTGGTAGAAGATTTGGGTATCCTTTGGAAGAGTCTTACATATTCCAAGTTAACAATTTGTGATTTTTGAAAACAAGAAGTACACATCCTTAGCCCTATCTTTTCAAGAAATGTATTTCTGTAGATCCAAAAAAGATATAAGGTGTTATGTCTTAGAAACCCATGAATAATGTGTTTGAGGCACTTAGTTTCATTAGCTTAGAAGGATAAAAAAACAATTTTTTATGTTATTTTTTACACATGAAATCACTAATGAAATTTTTCTGAAGACATACATTCCTTTCCAACAGCATAAAAATTTCATATATTATTTCAAGAACTTAGTGTTAAACTTAAATCAACAACTATACTCACATTTCTAGAGTAGGGAAAGGTATATGTAGTCTATTGGGATGTATTGGGATCTAGATTGGGAATTGTTTTCATGTAGTGAGATCTTGTTATTGTTTATAGTTCAAAAATGTTATAGATTTATTATACTATCTACAAAACACAAGAAATTTAATTATCTATTTATGTCCATGCTTTGGAAACACACCATCCATAGCTATTTGGTGGGAAATCCACAGTGTTTATGGATCATAATTGATTGAAACAATTTATATCACAAATATATTTTGAATATAAGGTTTCATAAATGGATAAAGTACCTAAATTTGTTTGAATTAGAATTTATGTATACACTGGGTATAGTTAACTCTATGGTGGATGCATTAAGAAGGACATGACATGCTCAGTTGGCTTAATAGGCTTCAGAGAAGGGGAAAATAATGTTAGTTATAGCAGATATGTGTATATATTTCTTGGACCACATTGACAGTATAGCTTTCCTTATAATATCAATAGTTCCATATTTTGTTGAGAATGTTATGGTTTCTTAGAAATTTTATATTTCATGTCTTTATATGATGTCAAATATCAATGGTTATTAGATTATTGAAGGGTGGAATCCAAATAGAAGTTTAGTGTTGTGGTTTGGAGATCCTATGTTTGTACCTTTGGATTTTAGGCTATAGCTTCTTTATTCATACCACCATTATAGATGTTCTATTCAAAAAATAATTCAGATAATTTATAAATATTTTAATATATGGGTTTTTTGTGTTGGCATGAATAGTTCTATTGTAGAGTATGTCTCAGTATTCCACACTTGTTTGTACGAAAAGGTGGTTCATCACTGACCAACATTTATGTTGCTGTCTTTACCATTTCCCTTGTGAAAATCAGAGAGATTAACATGAATTTTTTCATAGTTTTACCTTGTATCATTTGGAAATATGATTCCATATTGGTAATAGTGGATCAACTCCAAATGTTGGATAAATTCACCCCAATTCATGAATCTAATTCAGTGGAAGACTTGTGAAATTTTTACATTTGTAAAATTTGAAAGATGCTTGATGTTTCAGTCTTGATAATATCAAACATAAACCAGAATGTTATGTCTTGATTTTCGAAATCCTTATATCAAGCACTATGAACATAGTTTATTATGAGTACATCTTATTGTCCGCAAAGATGTGGAAAATATGAATGACCAATCCAAATTTTTGATGACATTCATAGGGCCTATGTGCTGGACTTTTGTGGAACGTTGGAGGGGAATTTTGTTGGAGTTGGTTCCCTAGAACCACCTTATTTTTACTTTATGATAACTTATATTCATGGTTTTTAATATTAATAAACTATTTTTCACATAATTATTGTTCTTCAATGTGATATTTTATGTGAAAATTTCCTAAGAGTATCTATCACAGTAAAAGGTCATAGTAGTTCCCTACTGTGATGAGATCCCATAAGTGCTACGAAACTATTATTGAATATATTTTCTATAGGAAGATGATGTCATCTGAAGGAAAAAAATTACACATGCAATCTAGGGTAGAGACTCATTGGACATTGAGGCCCCTTTCTATGTTGTATTCCCATGGTAATATCTAGTATTTATATTATGATAATGAGACCCACCAGAAGGAAATACACATTTCTATATGTCATTGGATATTCCTATATGAGGATGTCTGTATTGGTTATTAAACATTAGGATTATTATTAATGAGTATTATGATTCGCACACATATATTTATTAATGAAAACCATGATGAAAGATATTTTGGGTGAGGTAGGATATTTTTGGTTTGTCACGAGTTAAATTACATTAATGAATAATAAATGAAAGGATTTATCCCATTTTTTATTGAAAAGAATTTAATATTTTAGGAAATTTGATGGAAATTCTATAGACTAAATAAATCCATGACCATGGTGATCAATAGGAATTTTCTATTTCTATAAACTCAAACAAACATATATCAAGCATATAGGTTGATGGAACTAGCATGCATCATACTTGATTCAAGATATCGTGATAAATGGATTATATTACAAGGTAAGAATTTGTATGAGGTGAAATGTTATTGTAACATTAACATCTTTATCCATGGGTAACTTGGAATTTTGCTAGATTCTAATCTTGTAATATAAGATACTTCGCCTAATGTCACTGAGACAGAGTCCTAAAGGGTCAGCCACTATGTGTATCCATAATCTCAGTTAAATAATATATTATTATTTATTATTTAACAGATTGAATAAAAATATATTCCCATACAAGGTTTAATAATTACTCATTTATTCTTTATCACATATAAATAATAATATGAATTTTAGTAAATATAATATTTTTTTATTTACTTATGAATAATGTAGTGATACTTATTTAATAAATAAATAGACATTATTCGAGGCCAAGTAAATTTTGGGGAGGAATATAAGACTGAGTTTAATGGTTAAGTGAGAAATGATAATATTGAATATTATTTGATTGATAATATTTAATTATAATTATCAAGTTAATCGTGCATTGTGAAATAAATTATAGTTCTATTTTAATTTGATATGGGGGTGTTCAAGAAATTAATAAATAATAAGGGAATGTGTGAAATTATTTTATTTTATCCCGAGAAATATAAATGCACAATTATATTATTTTATCATAAGACTTTTTTTTGCGCAAAATAATATTGAAAAATCATGTCAAGCCTAGAGAGGTATCTTTATCCAATAACGCTCCAATGGATGATGAGAAATCATTCTCTACTAGATCCTGGATAATGCGTTGGATGTGATTCTCAAGGAGATCAAGTTAGATGATGAAAGCACAAGGATCTTCCATACCAGTACCCAAAGACTCCTTCATTCAAATATAGATAATTCTAGAACATTTGTTGATCAATTCTAGAGAAAATATGTAGATGTTTTCTATAACACAATGATGATGCACTATTGATCTATATTCAGACCCATCAATGAAGACATAATTCTTTAGAGATAATTATTTATCAAATATAATTAATTATAAAAAATTTGTGTTGATATCCTCTTGGTTCCAATGCAATTATTCTTTCTGTATTTGTTTGACTCAATTCCAGGGATCATGACATTCATCGTCAAATAGACAACAGTTTAATAATTGGTTGTGGTGAAATTAAAGATGGTAACCATCCATCACACACATCCACTGCACCCCAAACCTACAAGTGGTATCCTAGGGGCACATTATTGTTTATAATTATTAATTTTTTTTTTGTGATTTACGGATTTGTATTTTTGTGTTTCTATTCATGTTTAATCGTTCTTTTAATCTGAATTGCTAGATCTCACTATTCCTTATTCTTTTCTCATATATATAATAAAAATTATTAATTTTTTGATCAAAATAAAATTGAGGGAATCATCCATAGGTGCCAAGGATTATACCTGGATAACACAGTTGTACACACCATGTAACTAGTGTTACATACCCTGTAATGGTGTTCAATGCACCAAGAGTTAATCTAGAAATTACTCAACCTATGGGTATTAATGACACATGGTGTAGTTAATCCATACACCACATGTTGACTAGGACAGACTCAAATAGGGATAACCATAATACACATTGTGTGGCTCATTGGACAAGGCGTGTAGTCCCTCTGGGTCAAAGATGGGCTTTGTATTTCACACACAGCCTACCCGACCGGTGACTATGTATCATAGAGTCAACATGCTGTGTGTCTCATTGGACATGTTGTGTACTCCAATTTTTACTAGGCACAGACTACACACCGAGTCCCTAGTCATGTGACTCCGATAGATAGAGAGAGATTTATATGCCATGTAGATGAGATATACACACCATATACTTATACCATGGTACACAGATTTGAAATTTGCTTATTTTACTATGAAAACCACAATACATGTACTTGTGTGTGGTTGTAATTATAGGATAGGAAATGTGATAGGTTTTAATATACATAAATATTTAAATGTTTAATTAATATTTGTGTAATATTGATATTTGTAGATCATGTATGAGTCATATTTGAAGTTGATACTCTACGTACATTTAATCATAACATGTGACAAAAAATCATGTAATTTATGTAATAATCTAAGATGTACACATTATAAAATTATGTGATAAGTCATGTATGTTATATTTCACCAAGAATAATTGATTAAACATTTATAATAAATGCTGGGTGGATTTCAATAAGTACTCACAATGTTTCCTCCAAGGTATAAGTTATGTACACAGGCAATTTTAAATGAATATATTTAATTTTTTTAAAATTTCAACGAAAAATAATCTTATGGAAATTTATATAAGAATTAAGTTAAAATTATTTATTAATTAAAGATAATAATTAATTGATTCGAGTGTGATTTATCTTAAAAAATTAATGATTAAGAATTGAAAGCTAGTTTTATTGAATGCATTATTCATTGCATGCATGTGGATGATTATGATATTGAACAGACCATTTGAATGTTATTTGTTTCATTTAATTTATTATTAAATTAAATTGTTGGAATGCATTCCTTCTCTCCTCATTATTATGTAGGGCATGTGTTCCCATGGTTTTTTGTAAAATCTTTTTCCCTTCACCTTTGTTTGAGTAAAATGCATATGTAATGGATGGATCTCCCGTGCTAGTGGAGGTGGTTCATGTTTGGATATGAGGTGAAACCAATCAAATGAGATACAAAGTATGAAATGTGGAAATCTGTAAACACGAACCTCAATTGGTTCTAGGTGTTTCTCCCATAGGTACTTGGTTATTTTGTCAAATGTTTAATAAAATGTCCATTAATATAATCTCATGATTATACCCTTTATTTTATTTGTTTCAATTTCATTGTTATTTTATTATGGATGTATTGAAAAGATTACATAATTAATGAATTATTAAGCAATCAAGATGGAACTAAAATAAACTAAATTATTTTTTTATATTATCTAAGACATGGTTAAATAATTATATAATCCCTCATAATATTAACAAGCATGAGATAAATATAATAATTGGAAATTTATGTATAAAAGGATAAAATCCATAAATAAAATATTATGTCTGTATAGACTTCCATTACATCAGTTGAAATAGAACCATTGTTCAAAGTTCTTGAGCTACCAAAGTTGGAGTGAATTAAATTATCGAGGAATTAAAATATGAGGTTTCAGGTTGTCTAAATGTTTCACATCAAGGATTGACAGCTAAAGCAGGGCATGGTGTAATTGACAGGTAAATGTTGAGGAATTGTAAATAAATGATTTCAGGATTGGAGATTCCACACATTAGATCAAGGAAAAATGAGTTAATGCAATTGGCATTTATAATGCCTACCTAAAACTATTCAAGTTGCTTGAACATCCCAATTTGGGGTAACAACAAGGGGAGTAAGGATCCATTCAACTTGAATGTCTAGGAAACATGAAATTTTGAATCCAATGGTGTGGGATATTCAGTTTTATTAAAATTATTGGAGACTACTATATATATTATTAGTTTATTTTTATAAATTTATTAGATAAAGTACTAAAATTATTCTTATCTTTTTTTAGAAACATAACTAAAATGGAATCACAACATCACTATTATCCATATTTGATTAAGGAAATCTTCTCACCATCACTAATTTATAGGAGTGGCAAGGGTGAATACAAGTCAAAATTCACCATGATAGGAAAGCCTATGTTCTATAAGAACCTTTACCAATTGCACCTAGAAACGTGGAAAGTGATGATGACCTGTCTCTATATGAGAAAATTTTGAATGATGCTATATATGTTCAGTACTTCATGCTATCATCAATGTCCAATAATATTTTAATTAAAAATGAGTATATGGATGCTGATAGCATGATGTCCACCATTAGGATATCTATCAATATAATGTGATACAAGAGAGGTACAAGATCTCCAATGTCGTGTTCACAACTAATATTGGAATGTTTTCATGAATTGGTCCTTATATAGCCATGTTTATCAGCTACATTGAATGCATGAAAATCTCAGGGATTAAATTCTCAGATGAGTTGCATATTGATCTCATAATTTCATCACTTCCAAATACCTTCTCCAAATTTATTTTGAATTATAATATGATAAATAATGAGAAGAGACTTTCGGATCATATAAACATGATTCAATAAGTGAATAAGGACATGGGGTGTAAAAAAACAATTTTTTTATGGTGAATGTGAAAATGAAGAACAAAGAAAAGGGTTCCAAGTCCTATAAACAGTATAAGGCTCCCGAGAACCATCCTTCCATGATGGGTAAGATCCAGTGGGTGGCCAAGGAAATGGATGTAGTTTGATTTGTTTGTGGTAAGTTAGGATACTTAAAGAGGAACTGCACCTAGAATTAAGGGGATGTTAAAGGTGTATTCATTTAAAAATTCAATCTTTCCATTTATACACATTGGGTATTAGATAAAACTTGTCATGATCACATATTTATGCAAATGTAGGAACCAAGAAGATTTAAAAATATTTCCAGATGATAGGTGGATCTGAGAGTTTGATCGAGTCCAGATAGCAACCCTAGCCATTTGTGACTACCACATTTCATTTATAATGAAAATAATTTTTGTTTTAAGAGATAGTTATTATGTACCTACATTTACCAAGAACATAATTTTGTTTCATGTTTAGATGGAGATGGATCTATTTTAAAATTTTTAAATAAAATTTCTTTCTTTTATAAAGAAAACATATATTTAGGGGTGGTACATTTATATAATAGTCTCTATATATTAAATTATGAAAAAAAAGTGTTGAAATCATTAAAAAATCAGGTTCAAATGACTCATATAACACCTAGTTATGGCATCACTGACTTAGTCATGTAAATGAGAAGCATTTGAAAAAGCTATATCAACATGGTTATTTAGACTTTTCCAAGGTAAAACCACTATATTGATGCCATTCCTATTTATAAGGAAAAGACCAAACCATCATTCAATGGAAAATGTTAAAGGGATATATAATATCTAGGATTGGTACACATAGATGTGTGTAGACCATTTCTAGTTGAATATATAGGAGGATATTAATACTTCATAACTTTTATTGATGACATGAGTATATATGTCTATATCTACTTGATGAGGTATATGTCAGAGTCCTTTTATAAATTCAATGAACTCATGCATGAAGTAGATAATCATAGTGGTAAGATGATAAAGAATCTTTGATCAGATCGAGGTACAAAATATGTCAATCAAAATATCATTGACTTTCTACAAGAGTTGGGTATTATATTTCAACTCACTCCACCTTACACACCATAGTAGAATATTGTTAGTGAAAGGAGGAACCATACCTTGTTATACATGGTAAGCTCAATGATTATTCATGAATATCTTCCATTATCCTTTTGGGGATATGCATTACAAACTGTGACATTCACATTAAACTGAGTATCAACTAAAGAGGAAAATGGAATTCCATTTGAGCTATGTACTATAGAGAAATCCATTTTATCGCATACACATGTATGGTGTTGAGATTCATTTGTTAAGACCTTATTAGGTAACAAACAAGAACCTCGAGGCATGAGGTATATCTTTCTAGGGTATCCAGAGGGAAAAAGGGAGACTACTTATATAAACTCTTAGACAAAAAACTAACTACCACTAGAAAATATGCCTTTCCTGGGAGGGAATACATCCCCAAAAGTTATAGTAGGAAAAATATTGACATCGATGAACATGGTGGTCAAGATACACAATATATGGTACATGAATAGATTCCACATGTCCCCATGGAAGAAGTAGTTCCAAAAACTCAAGTAAAACATATGAGTGTATGAGATGTAAGAGAACTATGGAGATATGGTTTTTTGGTCACTGATAATGGTGACTCATTAATAGTTCAAAATGATATACCTGTCTCTTATAATGAGGCATTAGAAATCATAGAAGCTACAAGTTGGATTGAAGTTATGAATTTTGAAATGGATTCCATGTGTCATAACAATGTTTGGGTTTTATTCTATGTACTAGTTGATGTAAATATTGTTGGATGCAAAAGGGTTTTCAAGAGGAAACTAGATATATAAGGTAACATAAGTACCTGTAAAGTAAGGATAAGGTATAAAAGGTTCAAAAACACTAATGAATTGGTTTTAATGAAACATTTCCCTCCAGTTTCCATGCATAAATCTATGATAATCATACTTTCTACAACAGCATACCATGACTATGAGATTTGGTATATGGATCTAAAAACTTCATTCTAGAATTGGAACCTTTAGGATGATGTCTATATGACAAAACTAGAAGGGATTGATAGTACAAGTAAAGACAATAATATTTTCAAGTTATAGAGATCCATTTTGGAATTTAAGTATGAATCTAGGTCACATAAAATTTGATTTTAAGAATCCATAAAACAGTTTGGTTTCATTAATAATGAATGTGAACCATATTTGTACAAAAGGTTTAATGGAAATGTGGTCATTATCCTAGTAATATATGTTAATGTAATATTACTCACTGAAAATGACTTACCAATTTTACAATCTATTAAGGACTGGTTAAAACAATGATTCTACTTGAAAGACTAATGTGAAACATCATATAGTATAGGGATCAAGATCATTCATGATAGGTCAAATAGGCTTCTTGTACTAAGTTAAAGTACATATATTTACTAAATACTTAAGGGATTCAGTATGGAACAATCAAAGAGGGGATTGGTTCTAGTTCCAAGTGGAAAACATCTTTCTAAGAAAATGTGTCCCTAGACACAACAAGATAAAGGGTGAATAAGTAAGATCCCATAATCATAAGAGATAGGATCAATCATGTATGCCATGTTATTTACTAAAATTGATGTTTCTTATGAACTGATCATGGTAAGAAGATATCCAAAATATCAGGGAGAAAAACATTGGTCTAATGTTAAGGCTATCCTTATGTATTTGAGAAGAAATAAGGATATGTTCCTAGTATATAGATGATATAAGGTTATAGTCATCAAATGTTATTCTGATTCTAGTTATCAGATAGACCAGAATAATCTGAAGTCATATTTTTTGTCACAATGGAGAAGCTGTGAGCTAGTAGAGTTCGAAGAAGCCAGTTTTTGCTGATTCAAAAATGGAGTCTTAGAATATGGAGACTTATAATGAAGCCAAGGAATCCATTTGGCTTCATAAATTTGTCCCGAAGCATTATTTGTAACATAGAAGTAATGAACATATCTCATTGTTTATTGATAATAATAAAGTAGTGGCTATTGAAAAGGAGCTAAGGTCACACCAATGGACATAGTATATACTACATATGTATCACATCTTGAAAGAATTATTCATAGGTGTGATGATTACGTATGATGAGTAACCATGAAGGTGACCATGTTGGATTCCATGGCTGAAGGCCTATCTCATAGAATGAATGAGTATCATGTGAGAGCTAAAGTAATGAAGGTTATTTGCAGTGGGAACTAGTTCAAGTGGGAGTATTTTGGAGTTGGTTCCTGATAATAAATTTCATTTTGAATTATGATAACTTATATTCATGGTTTTGAGTATTAATAAACTACTTATCATATCACGACTGTTCTTTTTTTTTGTGTCATAGTATGTGATGATGTCATAAGAGTAGTTGTCGAACTAAATGGGCATAGTAGTCCCCTTCTATCATGTGAACCTATAAGGGATACAAACATATTCTTGAATATATGTTCTCTAACCGAATTATATCATTTTAGGGACACAAATGTTATAGTAGATCTGGGGTGGAGACTCATAGGGCTTTCAGGAACCTTCTCATGGTGTGCACCCAAAGTAATATCTAGTGTGGATATTATGAGAATGAGACCCACCTGTAGAAAAATCACATTTCTATGTGTCAAAAAATGTTCTTATCTATGGATGTGTGTATAGATACTTCGAATTTAGTATTATTATTAATGTTTATTTTGAGTCTCACACTTAGATGTATTGATGAAAATCGAGATGACAGATGATTTTGGTGAGGTAGGATATGTTCGGTGTGTCATGCATAAAATTTCATTAATGAATAATGCAAGAAAGTATTTACACCCTCAAATTATTTAATAGAAGTTAATATCTAAGGATATTTGAGGTAAATAATATATACTGAATAAATCTCAGGGCATGGTGATAAATAAGAATGTTCTATTTCTCGAATGTGAAATAATGAGATATCAAGCATATATGTTAGTGGCATTGGCATGAAACCTAATAAATTTGAGATATTGTTGTAAAGGGATTATATTACATGTTAAGTGTTTGTATGAGGTGAAATTTCATCACGAAATTAAATTATTTCTCTATGGGTACCTCGGCGTTTTTTTAGACACTAACCTTGGAATTTAGGATACTTCACCTAATACCACTAAGAATGTGTCCTGGGGGGTCACACAATAAGTGTATCTAGAATTTTCGTTAAATAATATTTTATTATTTACTATTTTTCAAGTTGAATAAATATTATTTTCATATGTGTCTTAATAATTATTCATGTATGCTTGATCACATATGAATATTAATTTTTTTTATTAAATAAAATATTTGTTTATTTATTGGACAATTATGCAGTGATGTTTATTTTATAAATAAATAGACATTTTCCAAGGCCCAATAAATATTCTTCGAGAATGGTAGACTGAGGTTTATTGTTCAATGATAAATTATAAATTATAATATTAATTAATTGAATAATATTTAATTATAATTCTCAAGTTAAATATGTGTCGTGATATAATAATATTGCAATTATTATTTGACATAAAGTATTACTATGATTAAAAAAATAATAAGGGTACTTGTGCAATTATTTTATTTTAAGACTATATATATATAAAAAATTGTTTAATTTTCTTGTAAGCCAATTTGACTGGGAAAACAATATTATAGAATAATCTCAAGCCTAAGGATATCCCATTATTCAATAACACTCCCAAGAAGGATGAGAAATCATCCAGTACCATATCAAGAGGAATGCTTTGGAATTGATTATCAAGGAAATCAAAGAGGATGATGCAAATAACAAATTTTTTTCTTACTAGCACCTAGAGACTCCTTCGCTGACGTCTAAAGATTCCATGAACACATGTACCTCACTATTAGTGGAAATCTATATTTGGGTTTTCCAATGAAACAGTGATGCACCACAGATCTGTCTCTAGACACATCAATAAAGAATTAATCTCTTAGAGGTAATTATTTATCCAATTAAATTAATTATAAACATTGTGTTTTGATCTCCTCTCGGTTCCTGTGAAATTATTATTCGATTATTTTATTGAATAAATTTAATGGAATTCATTCATCATCATATAGACCTCAGATTGATCATTAATCATGGAAAAAATCGACGTTTGGCGTCGTCGTTCGCATGCTTCTGCTATGCCCAGAACCTATACATTTACCATTAGTGGAGTTCTTGTATAATAATAATTATTAGTCCTAAACACATTTGTTAATTTTTATGTATTTTATTGGATTCCTTGTTGGTATCCTCTTTGTTGGGTCTAAAATTGTGCGACGTCAATAGTTTGACCCATCATTGTGATATAGACAATAGAAAAGATTTAGTAGATCAAAAAGTAAATAGAGACGGCCCAGATTTGTCAGAAACCATATAAAGATCATCATAGACAAGTATTATCATTTTAGGTGAGTGACTATGTATTCTTGAGAATCTTTAAGGTGTTGTTCACATCATTTTGGTAAATTGGGAATGTTATCTCTTCCACACATATGCCCTTTTGGCATATATAAACGAAATGGTGAGGTGGAATATCGGTTGGATTTCCCACCAAGGTTTAGTTTAGTGTAAAATGTTTCCCATGTATCTCATTATTAAATGTATCAAACAGATCATACCCATGTGACTCAATGGGATCATGCTGACCTAGAAATATATGCTTTATTGATTAATTTGGCGATACAGATCGTGGATAGTAAATAGGATATATTTCATGCAAAAATCATTGGTCTAGTGTGACAATTATGGGATCATTGTCAGATTCAAGAATAAATGTGGGATCATGATATGGATATGGTGGAGTAATTCCCACAAAAAATCTTATTAAAATATTTTTTTTCTACTTTTCATGGATGGAATTCCAATTTTGATGAGAATTTTGAACCCACAATTTCAGATACATGACCCTTTTTTAATATTTTTGAGTCTATATAATGACTATGAAACTTTTTCAGAGGATTCAAGTGGTTTTTTCTTGTTTTTGAAGATTTTATGGAGGTTTATAGTTTGTACACATTTAGTAGAAACCTTGAAACATCTCTAGGAAACCATGCAAGGTTAGATATTTGGCACTGGTAAGGCACACAATTGGTGCATGGTTTTCCCAAATGTCCAAAATTCCTAGAAGAAATCATGCATCTTAAAACATATGAAAAGTAATGGTTGGATTTTGGTTAATCTAACCATGTAATCCAACCAGAAATGGTGAGGCCTTATTATAGTAGTACCGCACAATTGGTGCAATGGTTTCTGAACTCTGAAACTTAACCATGAGGTGTATAGTTGGACATCTTTAAATTGAGGATCCAATTTTAAATAATCCTTTTGAAACTAGATTTCCCCTAACCCTTCCATAACAATAATTATTTCTTCTCCCATGGTGGGATATATTATCCCCTCTAATTTTAGAGTGATCCCCAGGTTAATCAAAGAGTGTTGGAAGCCCGAACTCATTAGTATGTTCGCATTCTTCCTTTTTATTCATTATTATTCTTAAATCTATGTTTTTTTATCACCCTATACCTCATTAGAAACCAAATATATGGTATGTTATAGATTTATATATTTGTTAATAATGGGTTTATAATGATTTTTTTGGATCTACTGAAGGTAATGCTTGTTGTGGTCAAATCTCGATGTTTTGTTGAGCTCTTCTTCACTTTTTCTAGCATTTAAGTGGTAGGTGGACTCTCTATCAAATCCAATAGATTTAGAACATAAACAATTAGTAATAATTAAATTATTTTAATTAAATTATAATGAAATCATAATAGAGACCCTTTAAATTCATAAATTAACATTACATAACTTTTTTTGAATACTTAGAAAATTATACAGACAAACTCTTGAATAACATAGTAGCCTAGTGCCTTTGGAATCATTGAAACATAAGAACTGATACATATGTGACCCAAATTATCTTCCAAAATGTTATTCATGACTATCTATATTCTTTGACACATCAATAATGATATCTATATTCATAACCTGGGGAAGAAAACATAAAAAGGGGTGATCTCAAATGCTCAATTAGGGTAAAAAAGGGAGATATGCAAGCATAATAATGAGAATAAGGGTATGAAAACATGATCATGAAAATATAATATCAAAACTAGTATATCAAATATCATATAAATGAATCAAGACATAAATCCTAGTAGTTCAAATGACTTTAATCATAAATAAATAAAAAATATAATCCATGAAATAATAACATGGGAATAAAACATGGAATTGTGGACAACACATTATAATATATAATGGTTTCTATAGTAGTCTAGGCATTGCTACCAAGACCATGTTAGTGGAAAACGTTCTTAACTAAACTGGGTTCACACCCCGTTTTATCCTTGTATTACTAAACTGAGTTCACTCCCCATTCGAGCCCTGTAATACTGAACCTAGATCATTATCATTCTTTCCATGTTTATCTCATGATATATAAATCATTATCTAATTCATTGGAAGCATATTTTGGTCCCAACCATCTCATAGAGAAATAATACATAAATAACCAAAAGATAATAAATAACTACATCATAACCTATGAAATGAAAAGAGTTTTATAAACATGTAATCATATCATAACCTGTAGAAAGAGGCAGGTTTCTCAATAATTTCATTATATAAATAACCAATGAAAATAAGAGTGTTCCAAAAGCTTATAATCCTTGAAATAGAAATGGGTTTCATAAACATAATGCCATCAAAACATAATACATTCATTGAAAGAATCTGAATGTAAACATTGAATAATTTCCCTATAAAGGTAGATTAATACAAATGGATGTTATCCTATATGAGAAATAATTTGTAATGATCCATTGAGAGCATCTATTGAGTAAAATATCATTTCTTCATTGAAAATTATTTGTAAAACACAAAACCTTTTTGGAAGAATTATTAATTGAAAATATATTTTGAAGCTTATAAAATAATCACTAAAAAATAAAACGTTTTAAAAATAATTTTCCATGAAAATGGTCATAAGATATCATTTTATTTTTTTGAAAACATGGTTTTTAAATACACTGGATTTACGACTGAAGATAAAGACCAAACTTTTCTACATAAAAATAATATATTTAGTAACAAAGAGTGGAAAATGGTACCAATACAAGATGATATATTTTATAACCATAATATAACATAATTCATTAGTTTTATTGAGATATGGATCAGAAGATTTCATAAAATAATCATAATCATTAATAATCTTGAAAAGTGATGAGATTGTATAAAAAAACATACCACTTGGATAATTGGGATCATACACCCCACATAAAAAAGTAAATTACACGAAACTCAATATATCATATAAAGAAGTATATTTCATTCAATAATATGTCAAATGGAATTATATAAACCTTGAAAAATAATTTAGGTGCATAATAATACATGAGTCTCAAATAAGGAAAATTGAGACAAAACTACTTTACCGATTTGGCAATATTTTAAACCAAAACCCCATCAAAGAATGATCATTGAATGGATAAGTAAATACCCATAAATTGAGTATCATAATAATTTAATACAAACATGGTATGTATACACACCACACAAAAGGAATGGGTTGTGAATAAATCATTTATCTCACAAAAATAAAAATTGAGATGAAATCCCCATACCATGTGTCTTAAATATCTTCATAATTGTAAAAAATACGGTATAATAAATGTAAATTTATTATAAATATATTAAATAAACCTATTATAATTTCTATTACCATATATGTTTCGATTATGGATATATATTTCCAGCTTTTCAATAATTCTATGTTAAATTTTCAGTTTGAGTGAAATATGCTTTGTTTTTTGCATTTGTCTTAATTTGTAATACCATTGGTCCTTATAATTATATCATGATTTCAATAATTTAAAACATTATTTATATATAAATTATATTGAGTATATTTTTATTAAAATAATCAATAAAATATAGTGGTATAAAACATAATACACTATTCATGGAGACGTTAGGCCGTACATATACATGAATACTATTTCCATTTAATTGTCGTGCTGAGTGAATGAAAGTAATATATATATATTTATATTAAATAAGATTTAGTATATAATATATATCATTTATATTCACTAAAAACATCCTTAATATATTCCATGATGTGTATGAACGAATCAATTTTCTTTGAGGGGGTGGTAGTCCACACTTCATCAAACGAAATTATCGTATTTACATCAAATGGATCGTAAAAATAGATTTATTGTAAAATTAATACATATGATTAAAGATATTATAAATATAATATATTAAATTTATAAACATAGTGTCAATCATAATTTCCACCATTATAGGAGGTAAAGGAATAATGAAGAATAATAGGTTATTGGGGCGGCGAGTCTCCATACATGTAAACATTATGTTCGTTACCCATTAGATGGAAGTGTGTGTAAGTGTTGGTTGAAAAACTATAATTAAAAATACATGTATATTTTGGATAATGTTTTTATACCGTAATTTAATAGAAAGTGTTGATGGGTTGTAGAAATAAAATAAAATAAAGAAGATTGAGAGAATACATTACCTCTTAATTGGGTAAATCCTTTTGGTTTGTGCCATAATGATTCCCAGGGTTGCATTATTCCCAAAGTGAGGAATAAATTATTAATGCATGTATTTTTGGAAGTTTATTGGAGATATATTTTTCAATTATAAGTGGTTTTATAGGTGTCAATAATAGGGATAAGTGGTTTCCTTTTAGAGGGAAGGGAAAGAACACACTTGGTATCTTGGAAAACATGTTAGGTGTACCCACATTTTTATATAAAAAAAGCTATAAAAAGCCAAAAAAAATCAATAATGGAAAGTTAAGGGAACAAATGTAGATCTAGTGGGATTTTTACATACTTATATGTTTTTTGGGTTTTAAATTTAATGTCTATTCCTTAGTGATGTTTAATTTTCCATTAATCTATGTAATTACTTTTAATCAATTTCCCTAATATCTTTGGTCAAAATCTATGTTTAACATATTAGAAATTATAAATTATGATTGTTATAAATATGGAAACTATTTTTAAAAATTATTATTGTCATGACCAGTCCTCGGGGCCCATGCCGTGACTACCCTAAGCCCGCCTTCCCTAGTCATGCGGCAGGCGACTAGCACCAAAGGCGTAAATCCCAATAAAAAGGGAAGGCATTGCATTTACGAAATGAAAACACACACAAATAGAGTACAAGAAGAAGCTACAATAAGTAAAGCAGTATAATAAACGTGCTGAAAGTACAAGGGGCCGGAAATACAAGCCCAAAAGAAAGGTACAGCTACAACTGAAAGTAAAGTACAACTCAAAGGACAACAGCTGAAAGGTGACAAGCAGCTCTTGGATCATCCTTCGGGTTCCTACCTGAAGGGTCGGTGCAGATGTCCTCCTCAGCACTCCACATCCGTCCATCTCCTCCGGGTACCAACTCGTCGTGAGATCCAACTCCGGGTACCGAATCATCGTGACATCCACCTCCGGGTACCGACTCATCTTGAGATCGACCTTCGGGTACCGTCCAGCTCTACAAGCCTCAACCACGATTAGTGATGTCCATCGTCTGCAACCAACACAAAGAAGTGCGGGAAAATCCTTTATACGATACTCAGTAGGGACCCCGAGACTCTCAAGGTCTCACTAAATCCAACAAGGATTATCACAAAGAATGTTCTCAATAGATAACCCTTAATTAGGTATAAGCCTATACTTATACCTAAGTTACCATGTAACCCATCTGAGCTACAAGGTATCACACAGATATGAAGTCGACGGATAATCACTACTTAGGTATATGCCCATACATATATGTAAGTTATCTAGTAACCCATCTCAATCATGAGGAAAACACAATGGTCATTGACTCAGCTCAAACCAGGATTTTCATTATTGAAAACGTAACTGCTGAAGAGATCCGTCTCTGAAGAGTACAATGATCCTGTCACGACTCCGAGGTACTTCTCACTAACCTATGATTGTTGAGGTACTCCTCCTGTCGAGTACCGCGGGTCAGCCACCTCACAAAGTAGTTCTCCTCCGCCATGGGTCTGCCACCTCACACAGTAGTGCTCCCCCTCATAGCCTACAAAGGTACTCCTCCTGTCGGGTACTGCGAGTCTGCCACATCACAAAGTAGTGCTCCTCCACTATGGTTCTTCTTTCTCACAAAGTAGTTGTCGCCACTAGTCTATGCAGGTATCTCTGAATCAAACCGGACGAGCAGTCATCAGTTCTTAACCAACTACACGGTCTCCGTACTCTATACGCTCATCTCTGGGAGGGTCCGCTCCATGAGCTACAGGTTGATACTCCAAGTATCACAAAGTCCCACGAAGATGTATCTCAATGGACCACCTCGTCATAGGGGTCTCAACACAACAGACGTCATGTCAATCGGACGCCCGGTCTGTGAGTTATTAGCATTTTTGTCCCAGGGGCCCGGTTGGTTTCGTGTACAAAATAACCTGACCGTATCTCAACTGTACACCAAACTCACATAGGGTATACTCATAGGGACCATTTCTCAACGTGATCACCAACGTCGCTGACGGTTCGTCCAACGGACATCCGGTCTAAAAATTATCGGCTTTTCCGTTCCAGGGGCCAGGTTGAATTTCGGGTACAATCCAACCCGAACATACTCCAACTACATCCAAACCTCGAGCGGAGTAAGCCAAAAGGTCCATATCACTAAGAAGAATCCAAAAAATTCGACGACATGTCAATCAGACGTTCAGAACTCGAGTTACAGGCGTTTCTGCTCCGAGGGCCAGGTTGGTTTCATGTTCGAACCAACTCGGTTGTACCCAAAGTTCTCTGAAACCTTGAGTGTAGTATACCAAAACGATGGTCTCGATCCAAGGATCCCATATCAACTGGTGGTGCATCGATCGGAGGTCTGAAGCCCATGATATGGGAAAATTACTGAAAACAGTCCGAAATAGGGGGTCTGGGCCCGGCCCGGCTCGGCCGGGGGGTGGGGGGGGGGGGGGCTGGCTCAGCCAGCAGGGGACACGTTTCCCCCCCATTCACTCCATGGATGCGGTAGGCGCCACGTCCACATCCTCCGAATCCCATGCAACCGCTGTATTCGGCTGCCTTCCGCCACGGCGGTTCCTCCTGGCGGCGCGCTGGGGCGCCGCCACCCCCTGGCGGCCGGATGCCGGCTCCGGCCACCGTGCCAGCGGGGTGCGATGGAAGCGTCTTCCACGGACCACCGGACATGCTCCGGTGGTCCAATTTGCCCGCCGTCTGTGCCTTCAACTCTCCCAGGGACCCGTACTTTACTGCGAAGGCCACCAATCACAATTCCGGTCCCGTTTCGTCATCGCCAAATGCTCCGCGCATGAAGAACAGAAAAATGGTGTGTTCGGACTTGTTCGTTGGTCCGCACCCATCACGTTAGTGGTTTGAAACGACTCCCAACAATTCCCCACAAATGATAATCCCCAACCCGCAAATAATAATCCGTGGATCAACTTGATAATTAGTTGGTCCGCGTTCATGTTTTAGAGGAAAACAAACATGGTAGTATTATCATTATCAAAACAAACCCCTACCTCGAAATTGACGTCGCACATCATCGAGTTGCGGAAGTCGAACATCACGGAAGAACGATATCGATTCCGTCGACATCGGAAGAAGAAGAAGAACGTTGTCGATGGCGTCGGTCTCCACGGTCGGCGTCTCGTTCTTCGTCAGAGTGAGGACACTTTTCTTCTATTGAGCTCTCCACAAAAATCCTCCCAACACAACGAAATCCAAGACTAGAATAAAAGCAAGGCTCTCCCATAATATTACATTGCCTTGTTAATTCAAATTAATTCAAATATCTAATCCCTTAATTAAGAGAGTTGGAAAATATTAATGGGAGAGAGGGGAAGGTGGAAAGGCTCCTCATATTAAATGAGGGGAGTTGTCAATGAATTAAATGAATGGGGTGTTAGGGAATTTGAAGGAGGTGGGGGCTCGTGTGGGACCCACCCCAACTACCTCACAAGGAAGAGGGGGAAATAAGTTGTCACACAACTTTATTTTTCATAACACTTATACAATTAGTAAAGAAATAAAAATAAAATTGTAAAAAAAATTTATTTTTATTCTTCGCATTTTTAACAACTCCTCCCAAGCAAACAAATCTCCAAAAAAGGTGTTCCTAAGCAATTACCGGCGTCGCGGTTTCATTGGTTCCCTCATATTTTGATTCCGAGCACTGGTTCAAAAGTTTGGAAAACTTGTTCGTTCGTTCACTGAACGTACCCGAGTTAAACTTCTGGAATTGATTCTGGGCACACCGGGCCTCAGAATCAAGTGCCTTCAGAAACTACAGACTCGTAAAATTCCAATGAAATTAAGAAAAAAAAATTCCCTTGAAATTTCCAGGTCTTTACATTATTCCCAGCTTAGGGCTTTACGTACCCCTAAAGCTATAACACACACTAAGGAAAACAATGTGATACTAAGAATGTATCTGAGCCCTTTTGCTCCCATGTTCCCTCCTGGAGGTTCTCGAGCTACCAGTGAAAGCGCACCTGAGGGATCAACCGTCCACTCCCTAAGGCCTATGATGTGTGAAGGATCATGCACGTATCTCCTTAGCCGAGGTACGTGGATGATTTCATGCACCCGATGCAAGTGATGTGGAAAGGTCAAGCGATAAACCACCCCACCTACCTTGCTGGGAACCTAGAATGGTCCATTGAACCTCAGAGATAATTTTCTGCCTCGGCCACATCTCCGCAAACCTCATAGAGGTGAGATCCACATAAATATGTGATTGCCATCCGTGAACTCTAGAGGCCTCCACTTCTTGATTAGAACTTAATATTAAAACTTCTGTTTCCATGTGGTTGAGGTTGACCGACTCAAGAGTGATCGACCGCAACCTCTTGTACATGAGTTTTTCCTATGCTGCCTGGGGTTTCCTTTTCACCGAACAAGGAAAACCCACCCCAACGTTGTAGATAAACCACAACGTTTTTTCCTAATACAGTCAATCTGGGTATGATCTGTGAATCCAATCCATACTTAGACCAAATTCGTAAGGCCTCTATGCTACCACCAAGATATTCCAACTGAAACTCTTGCCTCGAGGGTCAGATCACACAGTTGGCATAAAATGTGATTATCTAGTCTCCTCCAAAAGGTATCTCCAGACGTGAGGGTCAAGTCTACAGATTACTGGAAACTCTAAGTCTGGGACAAGATTCGTTGAAGGAAGGAATGATTCGTATCAACGTCTGTTACTAAAATAGCTAGTAGTGGACAAATACTGTTCCTCAAATAATTCTTAGAGACATTAGTTCACACTCCTTGGCCACATGCAGCCGCACTATTCCCCTGCCCTGCAGCTCCCTGAGCCTGGCAGGGACAACAAAGGTGGGTGGTTGTAACATGTTGAAATGTACACCACCTCATGTTCCTCTTCTAGATCTGAATCCACGTCTCCTGCTTCTCAGAATCCTCTCTCCTTAACAATTCTTCTTCTTGAAACATATTACATGCCCGAGTCCTTGAGAATGGTGTCAGTTTCATGTTTCCTACTGCACCGTGTAGTCTTTATCCACTCCTGGATGATCTGCACCTTCTCTGCCTACGATCTGTATGAGCTGCTAAGATCCTCCTTTTCCGAGAGGAAAAACAAGGTCACATCCCCTATATGAACCTCTCCCATTACCTAATAGAGTCAGTCCTAACGTGAATGATGTATTCATGCCATGGAGGACGTCGTAAGGCCTCGACGTTACTACCAAGAGATCCAACCGTCACTCTCGCCACCAAGGTTCGAGTCACACTGTCGGCATCAGTGTGAGGTCACTGGGTCTCCTCTAGTAGAAATCTCAAAAATGAGGGTCAAGTCAACAGTTTTAATCGGGACCTCTCAGTATCAACCATAAAAATGGGCGGTATAGTAAACATCACAAAGATAAGCGTCTTTTATTAATAAATCTCATAGAACAAAGACACAAATACAACAACAACATGGAAGTAGAAGTAAAAGGGACAAAAGAAATCCGCTAATTCTGCTCCTGTCCACCTACTTCTGGAACTCTACTGCCTTGTCCACTGCTCAGCTGTTTCTCAAGCACCCGCCACTTCTTCTGTCTCGGTGGCTCCTCCAATGCATGCGGATCAACTGTGTGGGGGAGTCGGACAGTCACGTTCCATGTGACCCTTCCTGCCGCAGGAGAAAAACTATCCGTTTCTGGAACGCCTGGCTCTAACTCCACCCTGGGTGCCCCGTAATACCGATCATATAACCCGAGATCGCCCATCTACTGGTTTGGTCCTTTTGGAACCCTGCATCATCTATCTAATGCCTACAGATGACTCGGCTACTGATCGAAAATCCAGCGGCAAAGGCAGCAGCTCGTGAACATGCTCAGATTGTAGAGTCACTAGTATGAACTCCACCCTGAAGATGGTCTCGAAGTCTCCCCATGTGAAGGAGATCTCATCGCAAAAATAGAACATCCGGATCCACCCCCTTCCTACTGCTGCCTGAAAGAGGCTGGCATCAAAGATCACCATGAAGTCCGCTAGTGTACCCACTATCCTGAAAACTCTCACCACAACCTCTAGCCAATCCTCAGCCACCTATGGGTACATCTTTCCTCGAAACCTGGGTGGCCTCTGGCACTGGAACTCGTGCAGCACACTCAAGTGGCGTGCATCGCCTACTACCTGGGCTGGTGGCATTGGTGGCCCAATGTATGGTAGTACTGCTGGTGCCTCAACTGAAAGAGGGCCATGTACCGAAGCCTCGTCGCTTGGCAGGCTGTAAGTACGTACATCAATCTGGGATCTAGCTGGTCTTCCATGGAAATACATCCTGAAAGAAACATATGTGACACGGTCAAATGATTATACCTGGTGAGCTGACATGGTTTGAGCTGTTTTAAGGGGGAAACCTTGGAAAAAACACACACACAATTAGTGTTTTCGTGCACTGAGTCGGAAATCAGAAGTTAGGGTCCGGGTGTATGGATACGTTGGCCGCCCACACCAACACTAGACTCCCTAAAATGGAAACCACACTCGGTACCCTTAACACTATTGCTTCACAGAAAAGAAAAATCAGAGTTATAAGTTCTACGGTAGAACTGATTCCTATGATACCAATTTTTCACGGCCCGTCCTCGGGGTCCATAACGTGACTACCCCAAGCCCGCCTTCCATATGCCAGGGGTTGGCGACTAGCACCAAAGGCGTAAATCCCAATAAAAAGGGAAGTCATTGCCTTTACAAAATGAAAACACCCACAAAAAGAGTACAAGAAGAAGCTACACTAAGTAAAGTAGTATAAAAAACGTGCTGAAAGTACAAGGGTCCGGAAATACAATCCCAAATGAAATGTGAAGCTACAACTAAAAGTAAATTACAACTCAAAGGACAATAGCTGAAAGATGACAAGCAACTCCAGGATCGTCCTCTGGGTCCCTGCCTGAAGGGTAGGTACAGATGTCCTCCTCAGCACACCATGTCTGTTTGTCTCCTCCGGGTACCGACTTGTTTTGAGATCCACCTCCGGGTACTGACTCATCGTGAGATCCACCTCCAAGTACTGAATCGTCGTGAGATCCACCTCCGGGTACCGTCCAGCTCTACAAGCCTCAACCACAATCATTGATGTCCGTCATTTTCAAACAACACAACGAAGTGCGGGAAAATCCCATGCATGGTTGAGTATACGATACTCAGTAGGGACCCCGAGACCCTCAAGGTCTCACTAAATCCAACAAGGATAATCACAAAGAAAGTTCTCAGCAGATAAACCTTACTCAGCTATAAGCCTATACTTATACCTAAGTTACCAAGTAACCCATCTCAGCCATGAGGTATCACACAGATACGAAGTCTACGGATAACCATTACTTAGCTATATGCCCATACATATACGTACGTTATATAGTAACCCATCTCAATCACGAGGATAACACAATGGTCATTGACTCTGATCAAACCAGGATTTTCATTATCAAAACCGTAACTACTAAAGAGCTCTGTCTCTAACGAGTACAGTGATCCTTTTATGACTCCGAGGTACTTCTCACTAACCTAAGACTACTGAGGTACTCCTCCTGTCGAGTACTGCGGGTCATCCACCTCACAAAGTATTGCTCCTCCACCATGGGTATGCCACCTCACACAGTAGTGCTCCCCCTCATAGCCTATAGAGGTACTCCTCCTGTCGGGTACCGCGGGACTGCCACCTCACAAATTAGTGTTCCTCCACCATTTTTCTACCTCCTCACAAAGTAGTTCTCCCCACTAGGCTATGCAAGTAACTCCGAATCAAATCGGACAAGCAGTCATCAGGTCTCAGCCAGCTACACTATATCCGTACTCCATTCACTCACCTCTGGGAGGGTCCGCTCCATGAGCTACAGGTTGATACTCCAAATATCATAAAGCAACACGAATAAGTATCTCAAAGGACCGCCTCGTCATAGGGGTCTCAACGCAATAGACGGCGTGTGAATCGGACGCCTGGTATATGAGTTATTAGCCTTTTCGTCCTAGGGGCCCGGTTGGTTTTGTGTATGAACCAACCCAACAATATCTCAAATGTACCTCTAACTCACATAGGGTATACTCATAGGGACTATTTCTCAATGTGATCACCAACGCCGCTGACGGTTTATCAAACCGACGTCCGGTCTTAAAGTTATCGGCTTTTCCGTTCCAGGGGCCCCGTTGGATTTCGGGTATAATCCAACCCAGACATACCCCAACTGCATCCAAACCTTTAGTGGAGTAAGCCAAAAGTCCCGTCTGACTTAGAAGAATCCAACAAAGTCGACGACATGTCAATCAGACATCAGGAGCTCTAGTTATAGGCGTTTCCGCTCTGAGGGCCCGTTTGGTTTCTTGTTCGAACAAACCCTGTCGTACCCAAAGTTCTTTGAAAACTTGAGTTTAATATACGAAAACGACCGTCTTGATCCAAGGATCCCATCTCTACTAACGGTGCGTCGATCGGAGGTTGGAAACCCATGATATGGGCAAATGACTGAAAATAGTCCGAAATGGGCGGTATGGGCCCGACCCAACCCCCCATGGGTCGACCCGAACCAAGCGACCCGACCCAAGTCCGGATCCAGCCTGGCTGGGCGCGGCCCGGCCTGGTCCGCGTGCCCCGCCCCGGCCCGGCCGGGGGGGGGGGGGAGGGAGGGTGCACTGGCTCGGCCAGCGGGCCGATCAGGGGGGACGTGTTTCCCCCCTTGCGCTCCACGGACGCGGCAGGCGCCGCGTCCTCCTCCTCTGGATCCCGCACGACCGTGGGATCTTGCTACCTTCCGCCATGGCTTCAGCCGCGGCGGTTCCTCCTAGTAGTGCTCCTAGGCGCCGCCGCCCCCTGGCGGCCGGCCGGTGCCAGTGTGGCGCACCAGCAGCATCTTCCGCGGACCACCGGACGCGCTCCGGTGGTCTGATTTGCTCGCTGTCTATGCCTTCAGCTCTCCCGGGACCCGTACATTACTGCGAAGGCCTCCAATTACCACTCCGGCCCCATTTCATCATTGCCAAATGCTCTACGCATGAAGAACATAAAATTGGTGGGTTCGGACTTCTTCGTTGTTCTGCATCCACCGCGTTAGTGGTTTGAAACAACTCCCATCACTTCCCCGCAAATGATAATCCTCAACCCGCAAATAATAATCCACGGATCAACTTGATAATTATTTGGTCTACGTTCATGTTTTAGAAAAAAACAAACATGGTTGTATTATCATTCTAAAAACAACCCCCTACCCTGAAATTGACGTCGCACATCATTGAGTCGCGGAAGTCGAACGTCACAGAAGAACGGTATCGATTCCGTTGACATCAGAAGAAGAAGAAGAACGTTGTCGATGTCCTCGGTCTCCACTGTCAGTGTCTCGTTCTTCGTCAGAGGGAGGACACTTTTCTTCCCTTGATATCTCCACAAAAATCCTCCCAACACAATGAAAGCAAAGACTAGAATAAAATCAAGGCTCTCCCATAATATTCCATTTCCTTGTTAATTAAAATTAATTCGAATAACGAATCCATTAATTAAGAGAGTTGGAAATATTAATGGGAGAGAGGGGAAGGTGTAAGGCTCCTCATATTAAATGAGGGTAGTTGTCAAAGAATTAAATGAATGGTGAGTTAGGGAATTTGCTGGAGGTGGGGGCTCATGTGGGCCACACCCCAACTCCCTCATAAGGAAGAGGGGGAATAAGTTGTGACACAACTTTATTTTCCATAACACTTAAACCATTAGTAAAGAAAAAAAATATTTTAAAACAAATTTATTTTTATTCAATGCATTTTTAACAACTCCTCCCGAGAAAACGCAACTCCAGAAAAGTTGTTCCTATGAAATTATCGGCGCCGCGGTTTCCTCGGTGCCCTCAGATTTTGATTTTGAGAATTGGTTCAAAAGTTAGGAAAACCCGATCATTCGTTCACTAAACGTACCCAAGAAAAACTTCGGGAATTGATTTCGGGCACACCGGGCCTCAGAATAGGTGCCGTCAGAAACTGCGGACTCGTAAAATTCAAAAAAATCAAGAAAAAAATTTCCCTTTAAAATTCTCGGGTCTTTACATTTATTCCATAAGTGGAAGGAATTAATTTAAAATTAATCCTATAGTTGAGTAGACAATAAGGTTTTTAATGTAAAAACATTTAAATGTTTACTATGTTTTTATATCCAATTTAAATGTGAAATTAATCTGAATGACCTAAATTGTATTAATTGATGAAATTTTTTAATTAATATTTCAAACAAATTTAAAATATAATTTAACATTATAAATAAATTAGATGAAATTTTTTTTGAATTAAAATATGTTATTTTTCCCTATTAATCCAAAAATGATGTTTCACAAAAGAATCCAAAATTTTCACCCTATTATAATTTAAAATTCGAAATTAAAAAATAAAGTTTATTTTATCAAATTAAATTTGTAAATGAGTATAAAATTAATTTTATTGTTTAATAGAATTATATGAAAAGTAGTTTGTTTGAGAAAATAGTATTTTTAAATATATAAGGAATTTACCAAAAATCATATCTTTAGTTGTCAATATGTTTTATTTATGTAAAAAAAGTATAAAAAATAATATTAAAGTAGTTTTTACTATTCATATAACTATTTTTAATGGCTATTTTATAATTATCTCATTTAAATAGTTATAATAATAAAATGTTGTTTCGTAGAAGCATAAGTGTTTCTTGTAACGTACGCCAAGTCAATGTTCCCAATGACAATTGAAAATATGATGTTCTATGTTACATATTCATGTCCATTAAATGTATGTGTAATGTTTGATTTAGTGAATTTAATGAAATAAAAAATCTAATTTATTATAAAAAGGTACAAAGAAACATGGGGTGTTTCATTCTATCCCCTTTAAATGAATTTCAACTTTGAAATTCATTACTCAGGTAAAAAAAATGGTGATACTTATTCTTATTAATATCTTCATGATCCCACATTGATTCTTATAAATGAGTATTTTTTCACCAAATTTTGTGTAGGAAAGTGGTATTTTTTCGTAGAACATTCTCTGATCGGTCTAGAATTTAAATTGGTTGTTCTCCGTAAGACTTATCCTACTATAGAAGTATGAGCTCTGAGTTTATTACATGTAAATGTCCAGGATTGTAATTACTTTGGAGAGATACAAGGAATATATCATGGACTTGGTATTTATTAGGAGGAAGTTCCATGTGACATGCTACCATCTCAATAAGAACAATAATCACAAAGGGGCAGACATACCCAGGGATTAGTTTCCCTTTCCTCACAAACCTCATAAACTTCTTCTTAGGTGAGATTCAAAGGAAAACCATTCCCCAAAATTCAAATTCTATATCGTGCTGATTGTTATCTATGTAACATTTATACTGACTTTGAGCTCCCTTGATATGCTACTGAATGGTTATAAAATACCTAATTTTTTTTCAGTGATCACTTATCCCAATAGTTTTCTTCCTCTAACATCATCCCATCACATTAGAGCTCTACATTTCTTCCCAAAGTTGGATTCATAAGGTTCGATATGAAATCTTGAGTGAAAAATATTGTTGTTAGAAAACTCAACTAGTTGAAGGTGTTGATCCCAACCACAATTGTAATTTGGAGAATATGATCTCAACATATCTACTTGTAATGGAATTTTTACTTCACACTGAACATATTTCTAGAGATAATATGCAGTGTTAAAACTCAATTATGTGACTAGTGCTTACTGAAGAGCTTTTTAGATCATGTAGGTGAACCTCAGATCCTGATTCAATATAATAAAACATGGTACTCCATGAAATCTTACAAATTATTTAATGTATATCCAAGAAATATGATTTAGGGTGAAGTCTTACCTATTAGAGATTAAGTGTGCTAACTTATTAAGGTGATCAAATACCACCCATGTAACAATAAACACCATATATGTTTTGAGTAGGCCACCAAAAAATCCATAGTGATGTTATCGAATTTCCATAATGGTATGGGAAATGGATGCAACAAGGAATTTGACTTTTTTCTTTTAGTCATAACTTGTTGGCATACTAAGCACCAAGATACAAACTCTGCGATATATCTCTTCATTCAATCCCACCATTAGTATTATTTAATGTCCCAATACATATTTATACTCTCATGAATAATAGATATTGAAGAACTATAAACTTCCTCTAACAAATCATTCTTCAAATCTAGTATGGAAGGAACACATACATGGTTCCTGAACCTTGTCATTTTGTCTTCATCGAAGTTAAACTTAGGAACTTTTCTGAAATTATTTTATATCTCTTCATCTTCCTTATGCTCCACCTTAACTTCCACTATGATAGCGGGTTTAACATTAATTTGATAAAGATACGATTTTCCCCTTACATTATGATTTCAAGATCCATCCACTGAAAATCCAAAAATATTGGATCTTTTGTGATCCATATAATGGATAAGCTATCTTGATCCTTCTGAAGAAATGAATCAACCACCTTATTCCCTTTCCCATCTAGGTAATGTGTTGAGTAGTCATAATCCTTTATCCACTATAAAACTCTTCTCAAACACATATTCAACTTCCTCTATGTGAATATATATTTCATACTTTTATGAACATTATATATATCACACTTTTCTCTATAATGATAGTACGTCCATATCATTAATGTAAAAATTACCGGTGCTGACACTAAATTTATATTTCGGCAATTTTTCTCCTTAATCATCAAATTTTATGAGGCATAAGTGATAACCCTTTTATTCTACATGAAAACACATCCAAATCCCTTCTTTAATGCATCACTATAAATTAAAAACCATTCCCCAAAATAAGATAATGTATGAACATGTTCAATAAATAACATTATATTCAATTCCTTTAAATTTTCATCTCATTCATCTATCCAGAGGATGTTGACACCCTTCCATGTTAACATGGTCAGAAGATTAGAGAGTCATTAAAAATTCTGCATAATCCGTCAAAAATATCTAGTTAAATAATGAAATATATAGATCTAAATCACTGTGGTTGGTCAAGGCCATCATTCAATATCCTATATCACTAATGGATCTTATACTATACCATATCTTGATATTATGTGACCCAAAAATGAATCCTTCTATATCTAAAATTCACATTTTGTAAATTTTTTATATAGCTTCTACTTCCTTAGGGTCTTTAGTAGAAATCCAAAGTGATATTCACACCCTTCCTTTATCATTAAATAGGTAACAATATCATCTATAAGGACTAAAAAAAATAATTGAACTAATCATTAAAGACTCTTTTAATTAAATTCATGACTATAACCTGAGAATTTGTAAGAAAAAAATGAATCACTATATATTCATAGTGTACATACCTTGTACGTAATGTAATATTTGGTATATCCACCTTCTTGAAAACAATTATTGATATCCAAAATGAACGTCAATCTTGGAAAAGTATTGAGATCCGAACAATTGATTAAAAAAGTCATCTATATGGGGAAGATGATACTTATTCTTGGTTTTTATCTTGTTCAACTCCTGATAAACAATGTAGAGTCTCATTGATCCGTCTTTATTTTTTCAAAAAACAACGGGGTGCACCCCATTGTGACACACTCAGTAGAATGAATCCCTTATCAAGGTTTTCTCTGAGTTTCTTATTCAATTCCTTCTACTCAATTATATTTATTATATAAGGACTCTTTGAATTTGTATGGAACCAGTTATGAGTTCTAATAATAACTCAACATTGAATTATGGTGGAAGGCTATGAAACTCTTCCCAAAAGTCATCCATAAAATTCAGAACAATAGGAATATCATTGATTACAATTTTATCCCCAACCATTTGAGATAAACACCCTTTTGAAAGGGAATTAATAACCATACACTAGAAATAATCTCCACTTGAAGTTCATTTTTATCACCACATTTAATGATGATCATACGAGGGATTTAAATATCAATTGTAACATTCCATACATGAAAATAGATGAGGGATTTATGTTGGTAAACCGATTACATGACTATGATGACATAAAATTTTTCCAAAGTAAGTCGGAAAATATTTATAGGAAGCACATTCCCATAAACTTGAACGGAAGAAAAGTCATAGAATTGAGATTAAATCATCATACCATTAGGGGTTTAAAATGATAATTTCATATCTAGTTCTGTTTGTGAAATCATAACACACTTATAAAATATTTAGATATGAAAGATTGATTAGATATAGAATCAAATATGACATTATCAGTTCTAGAGTGGATGGTATGTGTGCCCTTCAACATGTTGTTATCGTACACCACATCAAAAATATCGATTGCATGAGATTCCCCATGTACCATGGATTAAGAGGTTTCCGACGTCGATCATCATCCCCAACTCTTGGGTTTGGGTAGTGGTTATCATAATTACCATTGTCCTTGCACATGTGGAACTGAATTGGGAGAGATTAATTATGTGAATATTTCTCTCTATTATCATTTTGATATAACTTCTTCCCATCATTTTGAAAATAAATTTCCTGATGACCTTCATTTATGCACTTTAAAAATTTACTAGACCCCTTACGAAAAATTCTTCCATGATTTATCACATATTTAGAGAATAACAAAATACTCGTCTTCTTTCCCCCCTTTTTTTTGAGTTTTCATTGAACTCCATATTCCATTTCTTTTCAAAACCATCGGTTGATACGTGACTCCAACCTCCATTTCAAGTGTGATTTAACAACACACAATATCTTTATATCTACTAATGTGTCTTATGGAAATCACCCCTTGGAGACATTTCATTAAGACACTAAAGAACATATCAACTTTAATTTCTGTGTAGATGATAATTCTTGATGTGTACCTCACGTGTCTCATGAAATTAGACTCGTAGGTACCAACAGATTCATCATCAATTTTCATTAATTCAAAGAACTATTTCTCTCTCTAGGTATAAAGAATCTCAAGAAATTACTTATTGAAAAATATGTTATTGATATCATTCAAATCCTTCGATTCATTCTCATACTACTTCATTGTATTCATGATTCGAGTCCACAACTGATCTACTTCGCATTTTAACTGAAAAATGCCCAAAATGTCATTCTTCTGCCGTGATAACTAAAGAACAAGGAATATCTTCTTAGTAGTATCAGTCCATTTGTCATTATCAAGTGGATCTGAAGAACCCATTAAAGAAGGTAGATGTTGAATCATGAATGAGTCCACAAACTCTTATTTCCTCCTTTTCTCATTTAGAGGCCACTGTGATTTGTTTCTTGAGAATGTTGTCTGATCATAATAATGAGTTTTTTCAATATCCTATAGTACTCAATTTATCAAGAGGACAATCATTTCATTTTCCCTTGCAATCATCATTAAAGGAGTTTCTTTAGGTTCTATCCATTAACTAAAACCAAAAATCATAGAGTGAGAAATATTAATCATATTAAGCAACAACATAGTCATGAAAGGTCACGAATACAATTTCTAAATGATGAAACATTCCTTAATATATGGAACCTTAGGTTTATCCGATGTTATTAATAGGAATCTTTTATTTAAATCCTTCATTATGGTTTGTTAAGAGATTGTGAATTCCTAAAGCATATTCCTCAGGGGTGTTAAATCATGTGTGTAGCAAGGTCCATTGTCATGTACCAGATTACCCTGAGTTTGGACCAGAATATTGTGTCAGATTTTTTACCCCTACACACATTTATTCCAAATACACATCCAGTAGTAGTATCTAAAAAAATAGGTATTTATAGGAATCCAATAGCTTTAAACTTCACCAAAATTCTATTACAATTCCCTATAATTTTCCATATCCTTGAACATATCCTTAGACAATTGCATATAGTTCTTACTAAGGTTTTGTCATCATTTCCTCCAAATGTCAACATAAACTTTTCTCTGATACCAACTACAATGAACCTATATTTTCATACATTACTAGTACATAATATTTTTTGAATACCTAAAGCATTATACAAAAAATTCTGAATTAACGTTATGGTATAATGCCTTTGGAAACATGGAAACATAAACAATGATGCATAAGTGATCTACATTATCTCCCACTAGGTTCTTCTTAACTAGTACCCTTATTAGAAACATTAAAAATAATACATATATTCATATCCTGGGGAAGGAAACATAAAAATGGGTGAGATAAAATGCTCATAAAAGGTAAATAAGGGAGATATGTTAGCATAATCATGAGCTTAAGGGTATGATAACATGATCATGAAAATATAAGATCATGCCCTGCATATCAAATATAATATACATGAATCATGGATTAAATCATAGTAGCTTATTAGAAATGAATCACATGTACATAAAGAACATAATCAAAAAAAATTATATGGGAATGAAACATTAAATTTTTTCATACACATAAAGATATATAATTATTTCCATTGTAATAAATGCATTACTGCCATGACCATCTTAGAGGAAAAAGTACTTCACTAAACATGGTTCACACCCCATTCCATCCATGTATTACTAAACCAAGTTCACTCTCCATTCCATCCATATAATATTGAATTGTGTTCATTTCATATTGCAGTCATGTCTATCCCATAAGATATAACTCTTTACCAAATGCCTTGGAGGTAGATACATGTCCCACCTATCTCATAGTGAAATCATACATACATATGCCACAAGATCATAAACAACCATATCATAACCCATGAAATAAAATGGGTATTATAAACATTTAATCATATTATATCATTTAGAATGATACATGTTACATAATTATTACATCATTACCATAACCATTGATAAATATTAGGTTTCAAAAGAATATAACCCATGAAATAAAAACATGTTTCATTGAAACCGTGCCATCAAAACATAATACATTTAAGGAAATTATATGAATGGAAACATTGAATAATTTTAACATAAATGAATTATTTACAATAATGGATTCTATCCTATATAGGAAATAATTTCTAAATATCTTTTTAAGTAATTTCTTGAAGAAAATGTCCTTTATACATTGAAAATTCTCTTTAAAACCTAAAAAAATTTTGAAAACCATTTTATTAGAAACTATATTTGAAATGTATAAAGGACGAATTGAAAACCATAAAACATTTTTAAAATAATTTTTCTTGAAAATGGAATTCAAATCCCTTTTCAAAAAATTTTTAATACATTTTATGTAGTATTTTAATACAACGGATTTATGAATGAATATAGAGACGGTCATATTTTACTTAAAAACATTTTTTTAAGAACCAAAGTGTAACACCCTGAGATTTTATGAGATATATTATTTTAATTTCATTGATGTATTCTATTATACACTACACCAAGATTATAATTTACTATACGCAACACCGTATTAGCTTGCAGTATACGCAACACTATTCCTGGCTCATGTTACACACAATTTCATGTTCGTTTTGTGGAAATTATTCAACGCAACATTAAGTATAGAATTTGTATAACGTTTAAATGAAAGAAGATTTGATTATGTTATATGCAACACCAAACAGAGAATTCACTACACGCAGCCTTCACATGGATTTCATTACATGCAATCAAGACCTTCTTCGATAGTGTGTGTAGTGCACAATACCAAGTTTCACTAAATGAGATATTATTATAATATTATTATGAGCTAGCAGTTTTGAATAGTAATACCCACTTTTTTAAATTTTATAAATTTTAACATTCAAAATGGACTTCTTTTTTGGATTTGGAGTATCTAAATTAGCCTCGGGTGAATTTTTGGTTTTTTTCTGAAAACTTTCAATTTTTGATGAATTGTGAAAACACTGGGTTACTATTTAAAAACCGGCTTTTTATTTAAATAATTATTTATTTTATTCAAATTTATTTTAGGTAAAAATTGATACATAATACCTATATAAGTTATATTTAATTCATTTGAGTCATTTTATAATAATTTTTGATATATAAAAATTTTATTGAACTTTTCACCGTCATTTACCCACCTCATAGGAGAATTTGAAAATTTACATAAAACATAATTTTACAGCTTCTGTGAGTGGAATTTAGAATATACGAGAGACATGGTTAATATCAAGGATTAAAATGTGGTTCAATAAGATAAAAATAATTTTTTTTGAATAGTAAATATTTAATTTTATTTACCACGGTTAAAAGTAAATAGGGTAATTAAGGGTAAAAATTATATTATTTTTACCCTAAAAGATGTACTAATTCTATTGGATAAGTGTAATTAGACCAAAAAAACCCTTAGGAATGAAATATTACCCTTCAGGTCCACTTGGAATAGATTATGACACTTATTATTATTTTATTTAAAAAAGAGTTAAAATAGTTAAAATCAAAGCCTAATAACTAAAACATTTTTAATATAAGGTTATACATAACATAAATTAGACTATAAATATTCATTACAAAGATAAAATAATTTCCTACATAATGGTATTTTATTTATAATTTTTAGACAATAAATAATTTAATTTATTTATGACACAATGATGATACAGTAATTACCTTATTAATGAAATATTAACATAATTGATATTATAAATAACCAAATAAATGTAATTTTAGACTTTTATTGAATTCCAATAATTTTCTAAGTAAATATGACATGTTTCTATTTATTTAATTAAATTTTATCGAACTAAGCATGCTGTTATGATTTTCACAAAAAACCAATTATTAAATAGTGTCAAAATTGATATAAAATAGTTTTTAAAAAAATATTATATTATTAATTGTTATTTTATTCCTAAAAATCTAAGGTCAGGATAAATGACTTATATAAGGTTATATATTTTAATAATTAACCACTTGGGGTTCTTCTGGCTATTTATAGTAAATTTATTAACCATATAGTGTAAGAAAACAAGAAGACACGATAAACGTTAAATTATTTATCTTAGAGTTAAATCTAAATGATAAGGTTAAAATAGTAACCTAAATTCTTCTAAAACATGTTGGTTGGGAGTATTTAGAACCATAACAACTTTATCATTGAAATAAATCAATTTGGAGCTATTATAAACTGAATATGACTTTATTATAAAATAATATTTTATGTTTTGCCTAAGGTTCCCTTCTCCTCCCTTATAAAAGGGCACCTCCTCCCTCTCCTCTTTACACAGTTTTGAGCTTTCATGCATGGACAAACCATGACCATTTCCCTTATCAATGCCATTAGAATCATTATATAGGTTCTGGTATCCTAATAAGACCAACTCTAGTGCCTTAAGAGAAGTCTTAAAAGAGGTGTGTTGAAGAAGAGGTAATCTCTTCTACCGATTCTTTCGACATTTCTTTCTTCTTAAACTTATTATTCTTCAGTTTATTCATTATAATGTAATGACATACATATCTATAATATACAAATATGTAATTATAAAAATTAAATAACCCCATTTCACCTTCTATCCATCCTACAGAAAACGAAATCACCACGCGTGCGTACGAACGGAATACCGTCTCCCTGCCGTGGTGTAATATGTTTTTCCACCACCACCTTACATGGATGGGTATAATGGGGTAAATAATAAATATATATGGTTCTTATAACATCATAATGATTCTGAGATATTATATTTCATCACTCCAATTCAACTCAATAATTATGGGAACGATATCATCGCTCTTGTGTACGTACGGATTATCGTCTCCACGACACGATGAGATTCATTCTCCATATTAACCCTTCAAGAATGATTAAAAAGTATATATAATGAATAATAATTAAATATATGACATGATAAATCTACTGGATTTATTTATATATATATGTCATCTACTTACTTCCATTCAAGCCAATATGGAAAGGAAAACAGTGTTCATGCATACGTACAGCCTAGCATCTCCATGAACTGTGTATTTCATTTCATTTATCTATCTATTATATGAATATATACTGAATATATATTATATATAAATGATTATTTACATTCTTTAAGTAAGAAAATAATGATATAATTAATAATAGCATCAAGAACAACAATTCCAAACACGTACGATAAATAAAATGATTTTACCCAAAACGATGCTTTGACATGAAATTTACAAAAGAACGGGTAGTATAAAGTCATAAGTGAACCATGTATGATATCATAACAATGAATATGATTCTGTAATAAGTCAATGTAATTATTTAAATCATTATACCGGAGTTACAGATACATACGAAGCATATCAGACCTAAGGTAAGGGATAATTATTCCAATCTCATTCTTATCTGAGATTGTTTATTCGTAAGTATTTACTAGGGTTATGTTTATTATCCATGTCCATATGTTCTCAAAATGTTTTCATAAAATGTTTAATTTTCTTCCTTGTATATTTGAAGTCATTTTTACCTTTTTTTACTTTTACCACATCATATGGAAGGAATCTTTCTTTTGTTTACCATATAAGGTACATTTTGACTTTTCTGGAAAAAGTATGAGAAGAATGTTTTTTAACTAATACGGCGTGAATGAATTTTTACGGTTTCATAATGAAATATTTCAATGAATAATCCTATAAAAAATTTAATGATTATTTTCAAGAAAATCCCTTTCTATTAAAATTTCATGGCATTTTTAGAAAAGAAAATGATTTTGAAGAAGAAAGGATATTTTCCTCAAGAATTCATTTCAAGTGTTTCATAAAAACTATTTTCCACCTAATATGATATTTTTTAGAATGTTTATGTTTCATGTATAATGTCTCTATGATTTACATGGTTTTACTTTTCTTATGATGAAATGATATCCATTTGTTTTATATGGATTATGTTGTGATGGGATGATGTTTATGAAACCCATTTTATTCTTTGGGTTATGTTGAATGATTTATGTTTCTGTTGTGGCACACGTAAGAATGATTTCATTATTAGATGGGTGGGACCTATATATCCCTCCAATTCATTGGGTAAATATTTATATCTCATGATATATACATGGCTGGAATGGTAAATTAATCCGGTTCAGTGATACAGGACTGGAACGAGGAGTGAACTCGATTCACAAAGGGGGTTTGTCCACAATGATAGTCTTGGAAGTAATGCCTTGGATACTATGGAAATCATATCATGTGATTAATGGTTTTAGACAATTTAATGTTTTATTCCCATGCTATTTTATCATGATTAATGTTCCTTTATGACATATGCCTTACGTACTGCCAAGATTTATTTCACAACTCAAGATTTTGATGTGTAAACTTTATGTTCATGTTTTTATGTTCAAATGAATATGGTTTGGTTTATTTTATCCATGATTACCCTTAATGATTATTTGATATCACACTTTATATGTTTTCTTTTCCCAAATATATAAAGAAATGTTTTAGGTAATAAAACAAAAGGGGAAGATCTTTATAGGAGATTTTGAAGATATTTCACCACGATTAGAAGATTATGTTCCATGTTTCCAGAGACACTAAACTATTACGGTCCTTGTGTGTTTGTTTGTTTTAATGTATTAAGTATTCCGAAAAAGTAATGTAATGTCCATGAATGTTATGCATTGGGTCTCTACAGTTGGTATTAGAGGAATGGATTATTCAACCTTTGTAAACTAGGATGTGAAAACTTTAGTGAGATCCCTATAGATATTTCTAATGTATGTTTTGGGATGTCCCTAAGGATAAGTATATGTATATTTTATAGTCCTATAATTACGGTAAAAATCTTAAAATTAACCCTATGAAGTTATATATTGAAGGTACTCCCCCTTTATTATGTTGTTTTCCCTAGCATGATTTTTTCCTCTCACACTATTCTTTTTGGGTTTTAGACAATGGATGGAATCCGAAGGAACCGTATTGATCAATGTAATGGAAAATGAAATGATTGTCCTCCTGAAAAAACCAATGTTATGGGAGATGGAGTGCAAAATATTATTGCTATACTTACATAAGCTATGAATCATTATGGACTTCCAAATGAGTAGAGAAGGGAACAATATTCTATTGAGTCCATCATGAGGTAATTTCTACCTTCTTTTAGTGGGTCTTCTGATCCACTTGTTGCTGAACAATGGATCAGTACCAGTGAAAAGATATTTTCCATACTTCTTTGTTCGGAACATGAAAAATTCATTCTGGCTATTTACCATTTAAAAGGTGACGCAATTTAATGGTGGACATTAATTAAGAATGCAAGGACCCGAGATGAAATTGAATCAATGGAAAGGGATGAGTTCAAGAGCTCATTTTTCAATAATTACTTCCCTCGTATTCTTCAAAAAAATATGGAAAAGGATTTCCTTGAGCTTAAGAAAAAGGATGATGAATCTGTTGGTATATACGAAGCAAATTTTATAAGGCTTGCTATGTATGCATCTGGATTTATCATCCAACTTGAAAGTAATGTTGATGGATTCTCTAGTGGCTTAAAACCAAGTCTTTGAAGGGCATTAGCTATAAGAGACTTCATCAGATATGAAGAAATTGTGCGTTGTGCTATCAAGGTAGAAATGGAAGTTGGTGTTACATATCCATCTCATGGTTTTGAAAAGAAATGAAAGATGGAGTTCAAGGGTAAATCTCAGAATAATGATGAAAAGAAGATGAATTTTTCTTTATGCTCAATGTGTGGAAAGAAGCATGGTGCAGATTGTCATAAATGGACTAGAAAATGTTTTAAGTGTGGAAAAGAAGGTCATCGAGTTAATGAGTGTTGGAGTAATGGAAAAAGGGTTGCTAATGATGTGAACAAAGAAAAGACTACAGAGACCGCACCACCAACACTTCAATGCTTCAAGCGCTAGGAAATGGGGAATTATGGTAATCAATGCCCTAATCCAAGGGTTAATGATGATTAACGTGAGCCACCTCTTAAGGAAAAGGATAAAGGGAAGTCACATGCGATCACTATTTTTGATGTTGAGTATGACAATGATGTTGTGTAATGATTAAGTGTTTATGTAATGGGATTTCAAAATACTATCATGGAATCTCATTTATGGTATCATGGAATTTTGGAATATCAATATTTTGTTTTTCAATAATTATATGGTACCGGTAACCATGAAAAGTGATTCAAATAGTTTGGAAAGTTGATGATATGAGCATAATGAAGGGAATAGGAGAAAATGAAATGTCTGATAGTATTCATGAGCTCATGACTGATGTAAGGACATTGTGATATCATGGTTTGAGTATATAGAATTTTTGGGATTTTTGTATTTGGAAAGTGTTACTTTTGATAGCATTCATGTTTTCACTAAGGTTCTATGGTAATTTTTGTTTCAAGATAATACATGATTAAGGTATTCACATGTTTGGAATGTAACCAACAACAATATATATCTTATGGTATATGAGGTACAAATGAAGAAATTCACATGCTCAGTAGATGAAATTTCTAGTAATTAGGCAGATGTATTTTTGATAAGCCTAAAGGATGGAATAGATATCATATAGTGTTGCTTAAGGCTATAACTTTTTGTTTTTATTTCTAAAATGTTGTGATAGTATAGTTTTAGAAAAAGGAAAACCTGCAGGATTGGAGACAACTCATCACGTCAGACAAGGTTGTGGGAATCAAACCCAAAACTGAAGTACGACAAGACTTCATTGCCTACCACTGGCCTATAGGAAGTCCCTGGTTAGTAGAAACTAGTTTTATTTATTATGTGGTATGATAGATGATGTATAAGTCCATTTTTGGAACCAGATATGATTAATCTCACCATAGATGGACTTATTTATATATATTTTGTTAACCTTATGTTTGAGATAGATGTAATGACCTATCATTATATCACATGATCTGATAAAACTTTATGGAAGAAAAATTCAACTTCATTTCTTTAAGAGAAGAAGTAGAAATTGTTCAAAGGACAAACGGTAGTGAGATTGTACAAAAATCAAGAAATAATTTCTTCTAATTCCAATTTTATCAACTTTAGCAAAATGATCTTGAAAACCAAAAATGTTGACCTAGTGCTCTTATATCTGATGAATAAGATGGTACATTAGATCATTAGAAATTTATGGCATTGTGATTGTTGTATTTTTAATAGCCATTTCCTCTACCACTCTCCATCAGAACTTGATGGAAAGATTTCTCTTCCATATCCATATTTTCGTCTATGTTCTCATATGTGGAAACCCAGTGATCAGTTAATTTGGGTAACCTTTACGTTTCATAATTTAGTTTTTAAAGTTCAGTTTTAGTATTACTTTTTACGATGTGGGTTTATATGAAAGAAACTTTCAAGTAGTAAACCATTTATAACCCCGACGAATTTCAAGGGTGAAATTCATTTTAAGGGGGGTAGAATGTAACACCCTGAGATTTTATGATATATATTATTTTTAATTTCGTTGATGTCTTCTATTATGCACCACACCAAGATTAAATTTTACTATACACAACACTGTATTAGCATGCAGTATACACAACACTATTCTTAGATCGTGTTACACACAATTTCTTGTTCGTTTTGTGGAAATTATTCTACGCAACTTTAGACACCGAAAAAAGACCGAAACTCCTAGAGGAAGTTTCGAAATGGAAAACTGAAATAATTTTCGGAATCAGAGTCCCGGTCCGGAGGCCCGAGAAGTGGTGCGCGAAATAAAGGAGGACTTGCACGAATTAAAGCTGTTCGTGCGAAGCATCCCCGGGATGCACGTAATTGAGATGGTGAGGCGCACAATTTTTCAAGCTCCGGTTCCTCACAGTGAGGTTTTCCATGCCGATGGTTCCTAGTGTGGAAGATTTCACGCGCCGCCTAGATTTCGCGTCGCTCGAGGCCTATAAATATAAGGTGACCCCAAACGGTTTGGGGTTGAGGAATTCGGAATGACTCTCGTCTGTGTAATTCGACTCCCCCCGCGTGCAAGATGAATTCCTGGTGATTCCCATTTTCACGCAACCTTGACCCATGGTTCGCCTTTGCGCGCAACTCCACTGGCATAAGTGAATTTTCCCCATCTTCCGGGTTCTTCCCTTGCGTGCAATCCATGTCCCGTGCACGCAATCCCCTTCCGTGCGTGCAATACCTTTCATGCAATCACCTTTCCGCACAATGCTCTGGCACTATTGCGGGCCATCCCGGTGTTTTGCGCGCAACACCCTGGCCCCTTTACCTTGACGCCCCTTGGATGCCTCTCCGCGCCGGCACCTGATGTCTTCCCTACCGGGCATGGGCGTCATGCATTTGTTTCCCATACGACCTTCCAGTCTCGTATGAAGTAACCTTAAGGTTTCTTAGGCGGTGTTTCCTGTTGCATTTCTTTGCATTATGCTTCTCCGCATAGGCACGCTAACGGCTATTTCTTCTTCACATATCCACGCCAACATGGACCCCTCAATGGTTCGCCGTGCGGCCCCCCTTCAATACGGCCTTGCCGATGCCTTCCCTCCCACAAGGGGTATAGGGCATTGGGCATGTAATCCCTAGGGTTGTGGAGCGAACCCACCTCGTCCAAGCTGCAGGACGTTAAACTGCTAAGCACCTCATCCTTAACACATGACGTTAAACTGTGGTCCGACCCCGTGCTTTGCACGCAGGGTCCCCTCGGATCGGGCATTCTTTACGCCCACTCGTCTCCATGGGAATGGAATCCTCCTCACATGGAATGAGATCCTCCTTGTCGGAGTGGGCTTTGCCCACAGGGGAAGGGATGCCTCAGAGCGTAATCCCCTAGCCTCTCTTACGGATGGTTGCACTCATGCATCTCCATACTCCCCCCCTGCCAATGCCAGTGGAGTCCCTTTCCCACTGCGATTTGTCGCACCACGGGCTTCCATCTAGAAGTAAGCCCCGACACCCAGGGCCGCTAACCACACGTAAGCACATGTTTCCTCTTTGGTCCACCTTAGAGCATAACCCCCATCCCAGCGAACTATGTGGACTTTGATATGTGCTAACACATGGTACGTAGGAAGCCTCCATGAGGTTCAAGCCCACCACCCAGTCGTTCCGACCTCTCCACATCGGTTCCCTGATTACCATGGGCCACCTTAGAGCGTATTCCCCATGTCCACTCTGGGCCACCTCAGAGCGTAAGCCCTGAATTCCGTCATGCCGCATGACGTTAAACTGTATGCCCTCGCCCCACATGATGTTAAACTATATGCCTTAAACTATGTGGAATTTGATCCGTGCTAACCCATGGTACATAGGAAGCCTCAACGAGGTTCAAGACCATCGCTCAGTTGTTCCAACCCCTTCGTGTCGGTTCATCATCACCATTATGGACCACCTCAGTGCGTAAGCCCCTTATTTCCCATATTGGGTCGTCTCAGAGCGTATGCCCCATGTTCCACCCCATCATCCAGCCTGATCCTTACCCAGGCCACCACATCCTGGTGAGATCATGCCATCCCATCCCACTCCATGGTATCCAGGAAGCCGCCCACGTGCTGGCCCCAACATCAGTGTTCCCCCTAGGGGGTCCTTCAATCTGATCCACTCTCAGTGTTTCGATCAGTCTGATCCCTGTCTGCAAGATGTTAAACTCACAGCATACCCCGTGTTAAACATGGGATGGAGAGGAAAACCTCAGATGGTACATAATCCCCATGTTCTATAGGGGATGCCTCAGGCTTCCGCGCCCTCAAGAAGCCCTGTGATAAGGGACATAAGACATGTATGCCAATCCCCAGCGTCAAGACATGCCAACGACACCCCAACGTGACCATTCTCCTCACCGAAGGTTACTGCCCCAACAAGACCCCTTGGAGCTTCTCGACGTAAGCAACGTAATTAACTGGCGTCCATGCAGATATGGCACCGGGAACGAGCTTCACGAACCCGTATTAAATCTGTGAGGGAGACCCGGACTATGTGACGAGCACTGAGGAGGAATCCATGGAAGGAAGAACCGACATCCCATCATCCCGGTTTCGATCAAGGAGCAGACGTCCCTGAATAAAGAACGGATGCCACCCGTCTTGGAAAGCAGGAATACGGGGCAACGAGCCGCGCGTCCTCCCATGTGTGATGGACACACGCGCATGTCCCAGCGTAAAAGCGTCGGAAACAGAAAATGGTGAACCCGACGTGAAACTATTCTCCTAAATACGGAGAATGGTAGCGTTCAGGCTGTCGGAAGATTGGAATGTCACCAGGTCTGGGTACCTACCACCAGGATGAGACACCCACCAGGGGTCGAGGCTGCCAGGACGTTGACCACTCTGTTCTGCGACGTCGTCAGTATGGATCCCTCTCACCGACCTTGGAGGACAGAATGACGTTGGGCTATTGGTTGTTGATTTCGTTTCCTGTTAGTACTAATGAGTTCATCTCCCTGCTTCCAGGAATCGAATCACTGCACCTAGAGCTCGATCGCCACCTGCCCACCGACGCAGGGGCAAGAGCAGTATCGACACAGCCACCCTGCGTGGTCCCGCCTGTTCCACATTTGCTCCAACTCCAACCGCTGTCACTTCCGGGCGCTCACGCCCCCTCTCCCCGTCAGAAATTATCCAGTGAAGGATGATCAACGACTTGGTTCGTAGGTACGACAAGAAAGGGATCATCCCCACCAGGGGCATGGCCCGTTTGGATCTAGAGGCGGCTGCGTCTCACCGTCATCACCGCCCCCGAGGGACGCACATGGAGCCACCACTCCCTACTCCGACGTTCAACCACTACGAGATCCTATCCCCGGAGCGCCATGACACATCCCTCCCCTACGCCAATGAGGTGGGGGATGTTCGGGTTCACCCGAACAGAGACCCATCCTAGGGGTTAATGGCAAGAACCCCCGCCAGGCTGCATCGACGCTGCCGCCTGACTCCCTGGTCCGAGGAGCAGACAATATTCGTACTTGTACCACCGGCTCTGACCCATTTGACCTGACGCCAGCGTCGGGCGCGAGCAGAAGAGAATGATCATCCTGGGGCACTGAGGTCAGTGACCACTATGGCCCGAGCCAGTGCTGAATCCTATTACCAGACCCCCGCACACATTGAGTAGGGGAAGTCACATGCCCGACTGGGATCAAGGCCCCGACCGCCCTGCAGGAAAGTTGGGTCTACTCTCCCAGTCGATGGCATAAGCAATGGCCACTGCGAACCAATCCATGGTAGTGCCAGCCACCATGAAGGCTCATTCACTGCCACTGATCTGGAAAGCCGAAGGCTTCTTCGCGACAGCTACGCTCCAGGTATGACTCTTTCCAGCTCCCACTGCACCGAGTATGAGGTCACTCCCCCTACTACTGTCCACGAGAATGGAGCCATTGAATATCCTGTCGCTCACTCACATGGAGGTCCTCCCCATGTACCTTTCGAAATCTGTCCTGGTGCTTCTCACAACCCAGCCTTCAGTCCCCTCTGCCCCAGTGCTATTGTGGCCAGGGGACTCCTTGACGGAAATCATCCTTACCCTGAGGAGCCACCCAGGGGCAGGAAGGCGGGGCATTGTCACCGTAAGAGGAATGTCAGGGGATTCCGGACAGAAATTAGACCAGTCCGTTTCTCAGACTCTGAGGTGGAATACAACTAGACGAAGGAACCTTACCCCCAACCCTTTGAGTCGAGGGCATGGATAGGGACACGACACGTCAGTCTCGTACTATCCAAATGAGAGATCTGTATGATTACCTCCTCCCTCCGAAGGTATATCCAAGAGGATGAGGACTTCGCATACCCCCAGGGGTTAGACCCGAAGTTACCACTGGCCTCCCCAGAAGCACCTTCCGCCTCAGTCAGGGAGGGTGGGGAACTTTTCAGGGGATCGACGGAAGAGTTGCAAGGTGACACACCCTTGGAAAGCACCAAAGATGTGATAAGAGGACCATTTGTGGGCCCATCCTATCGTGACGTGGCATTCAGGGCACTACAACCCCTGGAGGACAACTCAGGGATCGGAGACCAATCGTCCTATTCGTCGTATTCCCCGCCGGCCAGCCCACCAGCCCGGAGGCCTGCCTCGGCGCCGTTGCCTGCTCCCAAGCCATTCTTGGTTGATGATCAGGGGCATCAAGGTTCGGACCCCGAACCAGAGTCATGGAGCTTCTAGACCGTCCTCGCAGCAGGCCACTTCCCCGAGAAGTTTTGGCCGGTCGCAGGGTCAGATTTCGATATACCAGAGTCACTCACCCAGGAGAGTTTGAATGCTTCTGCCAGACTCTTTGGGTGACTCACTCTCGTCTTCTCCATCAGAGAGTGCCTTATCCCGGGAGCCAAGCACATCTCGAGGATATCGGTGAGCAGTGCCGTTGGGTCGACCTTGCAGCGCTCCCTACGGTTCGGCACCCCGAGTCACTAGGCCACCACGGGGCACTCCAGCAACAATGCGTCCAGAGTTTCCAAGTACTCTGAAAAGTTATTGAGGAAGCCACCCACCACGCGCACGTCCGCGGATGGGGGCCGTACGCTGCCCTTCTTTTCTGTGTGATCCGCGAACAGCCCGATTCACTGGGCGGCCCTGAGGGAACGTCGCCAAGGGCAGTGGCAGTCAGCAGGGATGAACTTTTAGATGAGGTAAATAGTGTGGAGCTCCTCAATGGGGACTCTCCCCCTAAGGAAAATCCACTACTAGAACCATATGGGAGGATTACTCGCCAATAGAGGAGCCTCCTAGGACTCCCTGTACCCACGGAAACACTAACACTGAGCCGAAACATCGGAAACGGTAAAGAGAACGTCGGGTCTGTCAAACTCGCTGACCCATCTGCCTCGGTGCAGATGGCAGAGGAAGATACCAAGAAGGCCATGCTACGCCAATAGCTTACTGAGAAAAAGAGGCTGGTTGATGAGCTCTTGTCCAAATGAATTGCAGAGCAGCGGCTTGACTACGGTAACCGTAGACCAGGACAGTAGTTGCAGGAGCACCTACCCCTTGCCGAGGTTCCACGGGGCAACCACGACCATGTTGTGTTCGCCGATAGGGGGGAGGCTGGATCCCATGGAAAGAGGGCACGATTTATTTCTCGGAACCCTCTCGAGAAGTGGGATCACCTAGGGGACCCTGCTCGGTTTCCTCCCGTTGCACCGAGAGTCGCTCCGCCAGCCGCCCCACAAGCTGCTGAGCTTGACTACCGAATTGAAGAGCCCGGCAACACACTTGTGGTTAAAGATCCCAATCAGGATAGGAATCTATGTCTGGAAGATCTAATGGAATCACTCATCACCCACCTAGAGGCCCTGGAAACTCGGTAGGTGGCAATCCCACCGGATGGCAAGCCATACCCAGCATGGGAGGATGATATGTCGGCCCCACCGGGATTTGGGAACCCCACTTTAGCCCCATTTAACAGGACCAGAGACCCGCCACAACACCTGGCCCACTTCATATCGAGGTTTAGGCCTATGTTAGGGACTCCGTCATAGTAGGAGGCTTCCAAGATCCATTTCTTCATTCAGACACTGGAAGGACCAACATTCGTCTGGTACAGCCAACTCCATGTTGGATCTGTGACAAGTTGGGAGGACCTTTGCCGGCAATTCCACTACCAGTACAGTTCCACAACCCGGAAGATGAACATTGCAGACCTCTTCATGGAATGTCAAGGCAGAGCTGGTTCCTTCTCTGATCACTCAGAATTACCCTGGATGGTTCCGTGACTTCTCAGACAAGGATCAGCGCCTCGAAGAAGCCCTGCAACAGGCCATTCAGGCATGCCCGCTGCCTCCTATAATCCCTGCAAGGAGAGCCGCCAGAGCCGAGCTCGCTGCTATGGCCCAGATAGAGTCCCCAAATAGCTAGATTTTCTACAAGTAAGGCCATCTTATCATCCCCATAGGGGTCCACCCCCACGGGTACAGCCTCCGGCCCAGCAACGACCGCCTCAAAACCGGCAAGCGCCTCTGCGTAACGCCCGCCACCACCTAGGTGAGATAATCAGGCTCCGCCTCCTCGGCCTGCTCCTCTATCCCCTGGTCATGGTTAGCCTCCAAGAGCCCCCTTTCCAGACAGAAGGAATTGGACTTACTCATTTGATGGGGCCCAGGTCCCCGGTTATTTCTGTCGCGCCTTGGAGTAGAGGATCGTGCGGCTTCTTAAGTGCCAGAAGCCGGAAGAGGCGCGTCTCACTGATCACCCTAACTACTGCCCTTATCACCAAAACCTAGGGAACACTATCCAGCGATGCTATGTGTTCAAGGACTAGCTCCAAGACCAGATTGACAACAACATAGTCAGGTTTGGCCCAGCCCCGGTGCAAGTGGCAGGTGTCTTCATGAGATCAGATGGCATCAGTGGCAACGAGGATGAGTGGGAACAGGTTTCCGACTATGGGTCCCGGAATTATAACAACTGGATGGCCCGCAGGACGGTTGCCCATGCCCATGGCATCATCCATGCCTGCCAGAGTCGACCAGAGCCCCTAGAATCTGTGAGCGCCACTTTGGTATCGTCATCCCATCCTACCACTTCCCAGAAGAGCGAGCAGCGGTGCAAGAAGAAAGAACGCGCCCTGACAGTGCTGTCATCTTCCCGCATGCTTGGCGATTTTATGCCCCCAGAAATGGGGATCCCTCCGAGACTCCGTCCGGTAGTGGATGAATCCTCGAGTGAAAGCCCAGGGTACACATCGGTTAACACCGTAGAGTCGATAAATCCCTTTTTGACTCCCGACGATGAAGAATGCCAGGTGGACCTCCCCAATGTCCCCAGTCGTTGCCAACATCGGCGGAGCCGTGGCTACGTGAATCGTTGGGGTACGGTGGTCATCACCACCATTCAGGCCGTGAATACTACCGAGTCCAGGCAGTAGGCCCGATATAAAGATCATCACACGCGGTCCCCTCACCTGGTGTCGATAGGTTCGCCTCCACCACCGTTTTTGTTGCTGGATCAGGCAGGACCACCTCAGCCGTGCCACAACCAACCCTGCCCTGCCACCGGCTGACTACAGCCTTTTGGTCCTAACATGGCATGCAACTCCCCGGCTTTGACTAGTGAACAACGAGATGTGCGTAGTACCAGTCAGTCACCAGTCCCGCCGGCAGGGCCCATCATGCCTCCAATCACAGAGCGGCCTCCTATAAGCAGAAGCTCATGTTTGGCTCGAAAGTATGATGTTCTAAAGGACATGGCCAACATTCAGGCAAGGCTTTCTATCCATGAGGCCCTTCGCCTACCGTCTGAAATGCGTGAGGCACTCGCCGAGGCTCTAAGGATCCCCCTCCAGTTTGAAACGGAGGTAGCAGCCACATAATCCTTCCACACCGAGGTGATTGAGGACTCCAAATGTCAGGAGGTTGTCTCTTTTTCCGGTGAAGATGAAGACCTTCCCATATAGGGGCACATCTTCCCACTGTACATCACTGACCAGTTCAATGGAGTGGAAGTCCGCCACTGTCTTTCCGACACAGGTTCCGGGATTAACCTAATCCCAACTTGGATGCTACGGAGGATGGGCCTGTCTAAGGATGACCTAACTCCCTCCGACCTCAGGATTCAGGGGTATGATAAGACTGAGCAAACTCCACTCGGCAAGATTCGTCAGAAGACCCAGTTCGGCAGCCTAATTGCCAATACTGAATTCATGGTTGTCTCTCAGGACACCACCTACAACGCGTTGATGGGAAGGTCATGTCTCCACCTTCACATAGCGGTCCCCTCATTGTATCACCAGTGCCTCAAATACTCCCTTAAGGGTTGAGTGGGCATGCTCCAAGGAGATGTGTCTGCTTTTTCCTCTTGTGAAACCCGTTATGGGGATGCTGACTATTACAAGAGCAAGGACAAGCAGATCCTGGATGGTGAGGTCGAGCCTGCCACTGTCATAAGTGATCCCAGGGTAGGTTTGGACAACACATATGTCTTCCCAATCCATCGGTTGGAGGCCACGACCCCCGACATGGGGCAGTGCTTTGTTGTCTCGAGTACCATAGGAAGGCATATTTCCGGGTCCAAGCAACGGCAGAAAATCACCACATATTCTTACACCAACCAGGCTCAGTTGATCCCCGTGCCTCCTACCCCTTTATGATATCGGGACATTGGGCTCATGGAAATGACAGTACGTCATACGTGTCTCTTTTTCCAGGACGAAATCGATCGACTCAAGATAACGTGCCACTACTACATTGATATCATACAGTGTGGCCCCTTGGGCCGAAGGCCAGATGGAATTGGATCAACTGGCTTTGTCGCCATGGTCTCCGCGGTGCATGAGTCTCCTGACATGACGACCTCTGCCGCCCAAGATGGCACCAGCTTCCCATCAGGGTCTGGCAGCCCCGAAACGGCTCCCCCCATGGGTGATCCCCCCACGAGTGGAGATGAGGACATGGAAGATTCTACTCCTACCTTTGAGGAGGGATTCTCCACCACGGTCGATGAGTTGGTGTAGGTGAACCTCTGTAGCAAGGCGGACCCGAGACCCACATTGGTCAGTGCCACTGTACCCCCAGAGGAACGACAACGGTACATAGACTTCCCCAGAAAGCATCGTGATGTGTTTTGTTGGAGTAATGATGGGATGTTGGGACTAGATCCCTAGGTAGCCGTCCACCACCTTGTCCTCCCAGCAAACCATCGTGAGTTCGTGCAGCCTCCCAGAAAGATGGACCCCTCTCATGGTGCCATGGTTGAGGCCGAAGTTGATAAGCGCATCATGTTCAAATTCATGAAGGAAGTCCAGTACCCCAGGTGGCTAGCCAACATTGTGCCAGTCAGAAAGAAAAATGGGTATATCAGGGTCTGTATTGACTTCCGCGATCTCAATCGCCACTGTCCGAAGGATGATTTTCCCCTTCCTGTGACAGAGTTGTTGATCGACGCCATGGCTGGGTTCCAAGCCCTCTCCTTCATGGATGGGTACTCTGGGTACAACCAGATCCATATGGCCCCTAAGGACGAAGAGTTCACTACCTTCAGGGCCCCCAGGGTACTTTCTGCTACCATGTTATGCCCTTCGGCCTGATGAATGTGGGTGGAACCTATCAACGGGCTATGCACCGCATATTCAAGTTGATTCTCGGGATGCTGGTGGAGTGTTATGTGGATGACCTGGTGGTTAAATCTCGTCAGCGCCAGGACCATCTCAAATACCTTGAGAAAGTGTTCGGCTTCCTCCGTTCTCACCACTTGAATATGAACCCGTTGAATTGCGCCTTCGAGGTCACCTCTGGAAAGTTTCTTGGAATCATTGTTAGGTATTGAGGCATTGATATCGACCCAGAGAAGATCGAGGCCATTAGTTAGATTCCTCCATCGAATAATATTCGGGAGCTTCGAGGCCTCCAAGGACACTTAGCCTATATAAGGCGATTCATTGTGAATATGGCCGGCAAGTGTAAGACCTTTTCTCGGCTCATGAAGAAAGGCGCCGCCTATAGATGGGGCGAAGAGTGTCAGAACGCTTTTGAGGAAATCAAGCAGTATCTGTTTCAACCTCCGGTCCTGATGCCACCCATTTCCGGAAAGCTACTAGTCCTTTACATGACCGCCCTGGAGCGATCCCTTGATGCACTTCTCGCCCAGAAGAACAACGAGGGAACAAAGAATAGCCTCTACTTCCTCAGCCGTATGCTCCTCGACGCGGAAATTAGATATTCTCCCATCAAGAAGGGATGCCTGGCACTCATATTTTCTATAAAGAAATTGCGGCACTACTTGAAGCACCATGAGGTACAGCTGGTCTCTCGGGTAGACCCGTTGAAATTCATCCTGGACTGACTATGTTGACCGGCCGATGGGCGCGCTGGGCGGTGATCCACCAGGATTTCGAAATCAGGTTAGTACCTCAAAAGGCCATCAGAGGACAGGCGTTGGAATAATTTTTAGCTGCCCACCCAACCTCTGTGGACCAGCCACTAGATCTAGGCTTTCCTGATGAGGCAATCCTCTCAGTCGATCACGCCATCCAATGCTGGCAGATGCACTTTGACGGTGCCTCCCGGAGCCCCACCGGTAGAAGGCTCAATGATCCTAGACTTAACAGAGTGGGCCTAGGTATCATCTTCATCAGCCCAAAGCAAGCCATTCTACCATATTCATTCCTGTTGTTAGATGGATGCACCAACAATGGGACAAAAAATCATGCCCTCATCACTGGCCTCGAGTTGGCTCTCGAGATTGACTAATCCTGTCTGTGTGTAAAAGGGGACTCCGAGGTAGTCATCAAGTAGGTCAATGGTGACTATGCTGTCAGAAACCAAGAACTCGTGTCATTGCTGGAGTGAACCCTCCGTCTAATGGCTAAGTTCCCCTCCCGACCAGAGGTCGTTCACACTCCCCGGTCGTAGAACAGTTGAGCAGATGCTTTGGCTAGCCTTGCCGCATCACTTGCAGATCCCGAACAGGATGACCTAATTATCCACGTGGCATACAGGAGAGTCATTTCCCCTGTTATTCCGGAGGGCAATCGTGCCCCGCGAGTGTACCATCTCGCCATCGGTGCCCCTACATCAGGATCCCCGGGGGATTCAGGTGCAGTAATCGAGACAATTTCTGACTAGAGGACGCCCTTGGTTGAGTATCACCAGCACGACAATCTTCTGCCGGACCGAGCCGAGTGAGAGCGAATCTGATGCCGCACGCTGCAGTTCACACTTCAATGCGGTCCCAGCCTGGAGCAGCTCCTTTATAGGTGCAGATTTGATGGTGTTCTCCTCCGTTGCCTTCAAGGGGTCGAGATCCCACAGGTCATGCAAGAAGTTCACGTTGGTTCTTATGGTGCCCACGAGGCCGATTCGAAGTTGTCTCACCAGATTCGGAGGCTGGGATACTTCTAGCCCTCCATGATCTACGACTTCATCGAGTAGGCAAAGAGGTGTCATGCGTGCCAAGTTCATGCTATTTTTGTGCATCGGCCACCAGATCCTCTCCATACTACCAATTATTCTTTTCCCTTTGTAGTCTGGGGGTTGGATGTCGTAGGACCTTACCCGCCGGAGACAGCCCGCCATTGCCGGTTCATCTTGACCGCTATGGATTTCTTTTTGAAGTGGGCAGAGGCAATCCCGCTCAGGGAAGTCAAGGCCTATTCTATCGCTGACTTTGTGAGATCTAATATCATCTATCGGTTTGGCGTACCTCACGCTATCCTCACGGATAACGGAACAAACTTCTGAGCAGCCGAGCTGAAGAAATTGTACGCTAAGTACAACATTCTCTCTAACCACACCTCCTGCTATCATGCGCAGGCGAATGGACAGATCAAGGCATTTAAAAAATCCCTCTCTAACATTCTGTAAAATATGGTTCGTCAGAACAAGGAAAGTTGGCCAGACAAGCTCCCCAACGCCCTGTGGGCTTATAGGATGACGACTCGTAACTCCACCCAGGTGACTCCATATTCCTTGGTATACGGAGCTAAGGTCATCCTGCCCATCGAGATCCAGTTTCCCTCATTGCACACGGCGGTCTATGACCAGCAAGCGCCAGATAGAGTTTCCAAAATTCGTCTAGCCGATTTGGAAGTGCTGGACAAAATCAGGCTTCGCGCTTTACAAAACTTGGAAAGTAATTAGAGCATGATGGCTCGAGATTTCAACAAAAAGGTTCTCCTCCACTCCTTCCTACAAGGTGACATGATGCTGGCTCTTAGAGCGCCAATGATTCCCGGCAGGAAACCACCCAAGTTGGAGCCCAAATGGGAGGGACCTTTTATTGTCCATAAGGTTTATCCCAATGGCGTGTATTCCCTGGTGACTATAGATGGTGAGAATGTCACTCCTCCCACCAACGCCAGGTTCCTCAAGCAGTACTTTGCGTAAGGGATCCTTGGTCCTGCATGACCATAAACTGTATGGTCCCTCACAACCTTCAAATTCACCTTGTTAAAAGTTCTATGACCTAAAACTAATATCCTTACATGGTCCAGCATGCCCTTAAACTACATTTTTTCCTACATCTGGGCTCCTGGTCCGAGTTCTAAGACCTAAAACTAATATCCTTATTTCGTCCAACATGACATTAAACTACATCTCAAGAACTATGTGTGGCTTGATTCCCATCTTTATGGGATACATAGGACCACCTGAACACTTAGATTTCAGGTCCATCCCCGTCTCTTAGGAGATCCCACAATCTCCCGGTTGCCTCGGTCTTTTGGCCTGTCCTTCCCTCGGTGATCCGCCATCTTTTGGCCGCTCTCAGACTGAGCCCTTTTGACCCTTTCTGGTGGTCTGCTGATGTGTTCAGAGTACTCTAGTCTAGGACCTATAGTGTCAGACTCCACTAAGTCATGTTTTCGTCTGCCTGTCAAGCTTCGTGTTCCCCTTCATTCATGCCCCACTATCTTTCACACCCAGAGGGACCCCCAAGAACGGCCTGGATACAACGCCTAAGGGCTCTCCTACCATCATGGGCTAATGCCCCCGAGGGATTCAGGAAAAAAATTGATATGAATCCCTTGTTGTGAATGTGGTCAGCGGTTGATGCTCATTTGTTTGCCCCCACCACTAGGCTAACGTGATAGGATGCTATGTTGCAAACATGGTCAGCAGTAATCCCCAGTCGTCACGCCAGCTTTCTTGGGCCCTAAATATTGGTTGCATGATTCACATTATGTTCCTCCCCACCGTGTCATGGTGGAATCTCAACACTCCTTGTACTAACCCTCAGTACACCCCCACACGTCAAATAGACCAAGCTGCGTAACGATGTCTCTTGGGGCTCCCGCAATCTGAGCGCTAGATTATGTGCTTGGGTTTCTTCATAACAGGTTTCATGTTGCTTGACCCTCATCCCCATGAGGAACGAGGAGTCTCCTAGACATTGCGTTTCGGGCCCAACACAGCTGGGAGCTAGCATCTCCTATCCCCCTCCTGATTGTCGAATCCTCGTAGGCCCCTTTGGCCCGATGCTCCTCTATCTGAATCGCACGTGGTGATGGTATGGGATTACACCCTCACCCGTATCAGGTGTGTTTTATCGCATCGTGCGTGTTCCCCCTGGTCCAAAACCATATGACCTTAAACTGTGTTGTTGGTCCAAACCATACGAACTTAAACTGTGTTGTTGGTCTTACCACATGACCTTAAACTGTGATGATATCGTCCTGGCCGCACGATGAACAATTAAACTGCGTTGTGATGACCTCCCATGGGGGAAATCATGCCAGGTATTGGTCGATTACAATGCCGCTGTTCAACGCCTGTTATGGATTGATTATTGTGGAGATGCCAGAAATTTCTACCCTAGGCCAGTCGCCCCACAAAAGAAAAACCATTTACCTTCAAGAACAAACAAGATATATCAAATGCCGCTTTTTTGGTGCGAGGGCTAGACTCGCACGACTCCTTCATCCTTTGCGCAGGCAGCACATCACACCATGCTGCCTTTCAAGAACTACGTATGGATTTATTCTCATCCTTATGAGATACGTAAGAGCACCTGGGAACTTCCCCACAGGCCCATCCTAACTTTTCGCGCTTGGCCTCTCAGCCTAAACGCATCCCTGGGAGCACATAGTAAGCAGGGATTTTCCCCATTGATGTTGGTTTTTGCAATCGCCTTACCATGTGTCTCCCATTCCCCTTCTCCTTTGGTCCGAGTTCTAAGGAATAAAACTATGACCCTTTCATTGGCTTTCCACGACTCACTCTCTCTTGTGGGATTGTACGGTGTGGTGTGGGATTATGTCCTCATTCATGCCAGGTTACTTGTCGTGTCGTGCCTATCCCCAGATGAGATGTGTCCCTCATCCTGCATGACGTTAAACCGTATTTTGTCCAACATGATGTTAAACTGTGATTCTCGAACTATGTGTGGCTTGATTCTCATCCTAATGAGATACGTAGGAACACCCGGACATTTCGTCTTGGGTCCAGCCCTAGGGATTACCAAACCCGGTCCCTCCTTATTGTCGGCCCCTCGGCCTGACTTCTTGGGAAGTGGTGTAATCGGGACATCTACCCCGAATAATTTCAGGATTCCCCATAGTAATAATGGGATGTGGATGTTCTCTCGCCAAAGAGGTCCTTCCTGAAAATTGGGATGACCCGTGATCAGGTCGGTACATCCACCTAATGCTTCTCCACCATGGTGGCACAATTTCGGGAGTATTGGACTCTGTTCGAACAAATCACCACTCAACTTTCCACACTTTTCATGCCCCTTTATTTGGACCCTCATTCTCGTTCATGTTTGATGGGACCCCCTAACAGTATGGCTGATAGACCTATGGTCCAGCTACTGTCTTGGTCCATCATTCCGAAGGACTGGTCATGTTTGACAGGAACCCCTAACAGTATGGATGATAGGCTTTGGTCCACCTACTGCCACAATATGAATGAAAGACCTTTAGTCCGCCTATTGTAGCAATATGGATGATAGACCTATGGTCAGCCTGCTATCCTGGGCCAATGTTCCAGAAAACTAACCGGTGATATTTGAGTTAGGCCCCGTTTTGCGAACATGGTCAGCAGTCAGCCCTCATTTATTGTCCCCATTCCAGGCCAACATGATATGGATGCTGCATTTCCACCACAGTTAACAGTTATCCTCCATCGTCATGCCCCATAGTGTTCCGAATTCGGGTAGCGTGATTCACCTCTCCTCTCCATCTCCCTATGTTCGGATGGATTTCAATGCCCCCGGCATTGCCCCGCTCATGTGTCAGAGCACATTGAGAAGGTGATATATCAATTAGTCTGATGTCTCCTCCTCAGAAATCAGGCCCAATTTCGGATGCCTAAAGATTGGTTAATGCCCCACAGTTAGACGAAATGATAGCACAAGTATCCTTTTCTTCTCGCATTAGGTGTGACCCACAGGAGCCTAGGGATGAGTTGTTATCAGTTTCGGAATTATGGTTTAGCATGTTAAACCAAGGGTAAAATGAATGGATTTGGCCATGTATTGGATTGAGATGATGAGCAGTACAAGCAGGAAGTTAATGAGATGGCCAAAACAAAGACCTTAAGGACCAGCATGATGAATCGATTTTTCCAGCACTGCTACCCTCTGGATGGTAGCCTCTAGGACTACTTCTCAATCCTTAAAGACTCTCTTCTCATCATCTGTCACAGAGCGTAGGTCGCCAATCCTAGCTTGTGCCTGCGCCCACTCGGTTCAAAGTACGATCATCTGGCAAATCGCCTCCATTAGTTGTTACTATGCAACAGCCAGCTGGGACATCGGTTGCTCCACATGCTCAGAGCATGTTGCAAGGAAGGCCTATTTATATGCCGCCTGCCCTTCGAGGTGTCGGACCTCCCGCTCCACCCTCAGCAACGCTTGGGCGCTCACCAATATTTCCCGGAACTGGGCAACGTCGGTGCACCAGCTTCTCCCGCGTATCTTCTCGGCCATGTAATCATGGACCTTCAGATGAAGGCACTGAGCGTCAGCCCCTCCGGTGCACATGAAGTGCAGCTAGGTCTGGAGTGATCCCATCCGCCTCAGCCAATTAAACTGGGGATGTTTGAGAAAGTGCTAGATACACTTCCACCCTTTGCACCATGTCATCCGTCTCTCCTCGGCAGCCTCTGAGTCTAAGTCATCTATCTCCTTAGGGTTTGCGGGTCAAAACATAGGGAAGGAAACCATCAGATCGGCAGCAGGATCTGCCCCAGGGATGTCTTCGTGAGGAATAGGATCCTCGACGTTCGGGTGATCTTCCTCTCCCGCCCCAGCAGTGACGATGCCTCCATCAGCTTCCGACCTCACCTCAAGAATAGCGCCACTGATGTCTGATGCCCCCTGCTCACTAATTGTCGGGGCCGACTCAGTGTAGGAAGCATGTTCTGAATGAGGTGGTATATCCGCCACAGGTCCGCTCACGGACGGCCCAAGCTCCGAAGCCTGGAGAGCCTCCAGTGTTGAGATTACTGCGCAAGGCGTATGCTGGTTAGTTGGGACCTTTTGATACTAAGCGCCAGTAGTGAATCTTGAGACTTACAGGAATCTAGAGCGTCAGTCTCTAGTGTTCCGGCCGTTTCAGGAGCCGCCATGATGGGAGACCCATCTGCGCTTGTTAGTTCAATGATGGGTGTCAGATCCCCATCCTGTCCCACCGGTTCCTCTCCTCCCTCCTCTAGTGGGGACGCCCGACCAACACTCAGACACTACGGAGTGAGGTAGAGAGATAATTGGGAAATTGAAAAGGAGAACGGATGATGAAAGAAAATGAATGAAAAAAAAGACAGACCTCGAGTATCTCGGTTATGTCGAGATCAGAGCTAAGAATCTCTCCACTCTCTAATAGAATCCCTTGGTAGGTCTCCCCCTGCGACCCCTCACCTTCAGGTTCTCCTTCTTCTTCATCTTCTCATTTGCCTTCGTATTATCCGGTTCCCCCCCCCCCTCTGACTCCTCATCACTGTCGCCTTCTCCCGGCGGCATCGCTTCCGGATCATCCTCCTGGCTGAGCATCACATTCACTAGGAAAGGTGGCTCCACGCGCCGACCCCTTTGGCGCGCATATGTGTCCATGACCATTAGATAAGCATGACACTGATGGAAGTTTACCCGATCGGTAATTCGAACGAGCCCGACCTCTGGCAGCTGGATCCTGTTTTGCATTATCTTCTGCCATATGGCTTCAACGCTCAGCGATTGCCTCAGGGTCATCTAGGCCAACCACAGTGTTGGGAGAATTTTGTCATGGGAAGGTTTGAGCATGTATCTTATCTACTTCCTGGGTAGCTCCATGACCACCTCATGTAACCCCCCTACGGGCAATGAGGTTGCGGCGACACTGTGTGATGTTCCCGCTGCTGAAGTCCCGGCCTGCGCATGCCTCGCTGCCAGACACACCCCTAGTTCCCCCCTTCCTGCAGCACCTTGCCTTCTTCCCCACCGCCTGGTTACCATGAGAGTAACCTCGAGCTGCCGGAATCGCTTGCGTAAAAGCCCCTCAGGGTACGCGATGGTCCAGTGTTCGGAATACTCAGTTTATAGGACAACGTCAACCCCGCTAGGAGGAAGAGTAATGACGTCGCCAGAGCCGAAAGTGGTAAACATCAACCACATCTGGCATATAACGCATAGATTCTTCTCCTGCTAGACATCCGTGAATACCTTCTTCGACATTCGTTGGAGGAACCAGAATTGCCTGGTGAATCGGGATGGCACGTAAGGCTCACAGATCACCCTCCCTTCGATCCGATCCACGAGAACCCCACCTCGAATGCTCTGGAAATACTCCTTCTGTTCCAGAGAGCCTCGCCCATTGTCCACCATCTGGATGACCGGGGTGGGGAATGGGCTGATGTGGAAGTTGTTGTGGTTGACAATGCGGATTCTCACGCCCTCCTCATTGAGAGCCATCAGCGCCACCCCTGCAATGTTTAGCAGGGACGGTCGCAGGCCATTCCCCTGAGGAAAGATGGTTTTTGGGAAAGTGTACCCGCTGAGATGAGCCGCCACCCTGCCATGGAAGATCTGGAAGGGACCACATACTCTTCGAGGTGACCCCCCTCATGAGAGGCGTCCCAGGATGGCATACATCTTGGCCAGAATGGGGACCCCCAAGTTGAACCGTTTGTTGGCGGCCATGGTGCCCGCCATCACCAGTGTTGCTGGACGGACGCCCATCCTCGCGTCCCGCACCGGCAGGAGCCACCCGCTCAGGAAGGTGGCAAGGAACCCAGCATACCGGAAATTCGGGTCCTGGGTCTCAATGACGTGGTAGCCCCATGATTGGTATTTCCCCGCCTTCAGGGTCCTCTAGTATGACCCATCCCGGCTCCTCTGAGCCGTGGTTGGGCACCGTTTACCCTGTCTCGGCATCATGATGGCTGGATCCTTCTCAAGGAACTGGCTGAACCACCCCTTGTAGGCAATGTCCTTCAGGAAGTCATTGACCCCCAGCCTCTCTCTGGCCAGCTCGAACAGGTACCACGTCAGCATAGGCGTCTGTGACCGGTCTTCCTAGGTGCTCCTTGGAGGAACGAACTCATCATATTGGTATCCCTCTATTGGGATACCTCCGATGCAGTGAACTTCCCAGAGATTGATGCCAAATTCTCCATGATGAAGGTGGAATGTGATGGTATCAGGAGGCCACCGGGTGAATAGCTCCGACCCGAGATCAGGTTGACGGTGGAAGTTGAACTATGGCGTCCATACCGCCTCGAACAGGCCAATATGCCTCAGTTCATCCCCCAACTGGTCGCAAGTATGGTGAACCTAGAATGCCCAGGCCCACTCACTGGTGAAGTTGCCCCCATAATGCAGGTCCCAATCTTTCAGCCAGCCCTTCGTGTCATCCGTGACGCTCTAACGGAACGTACTTGCGTAGAGGGCTGGAGAATTCTCTACGACAGTCTCATCCCTGGTAATGATCTTGGTCCTCGGGTTCAAGACATATACATCCATATGTCTGGTTTCCCTGGCAGGACGACCGTTGTTGGTGATGTTTTAGCGAGGAAGCTCATCCTCCCGGGTCACCCATGATCGCGGCGTGTCCACCTCAAATCCCAGCAGGGGCACCTCCTCCTAGATGCCAATGTTCCAGAGCATGAGGTTGTCAGACAGGGGATACGTCTTCTGGGATGGAGTCAGCAGATTGAACAAGGTCAGGTTGTCTGAAACAATCACCTTGGCGCCATAAACCCCTTCGGCCACTGCCATTTCGGTCCTACGAGCGGCAGCTTCCCCCTCATCAACTCGGTTTGCGGCCATCTCGAATATATCAGGAGTTGCACGAAACCAGGATGGTGTGCACGGAATCGGAGATTACTGCACGAAATCTGAAGTGGCGGTGTGAAATCCAGGAGATGGGCACGCAATCGGCACGCTAAGCGCTGAATATACTGAGTAGGCACGCAAAGACGGCCAAAATTCGGAAGGAATTCCGTGCTGCCATAGCGTTTTTTACGCGCAGCTACGGGAGCAATTTCGCGCATGAGAATGATAATCCTATCGCGCAGAAAAGCTGAAGTACAGATTTGGGATCCAATGCCACTTTTTATAGGCGAATCCACTGTTCCACACCGCGCGGAAAGTAAATTCTGCGCCGATCCGTCGTTTTGCGAGCCGCAAGGGTTGTTTGCGTGCTAAGCGCCCGAGAGTGACCCTGATTCAGAGTTTTGGTGTTTACCTCGGAATCTGACCGTTGCGACCTCTCGTCGATCCAATTCCAAGGGGAGGAATTTGTAGACGCCGAAAAATTTTCGTAACTCATAGAGGATGTTTCAAAATGGCAAAGAGAAGTCATATTCGGAATCAGAGGCCCGGTCCGGAGGCCCGAGAAGTGGTGCACGAAATAAAGGAGGACTTGTGCGATATAAAGCCGTTCGCGCGAAGCATCCTCGGGATGCGCATAATCGAGCCAGTGAGGCGCCCACTTTTGCGTGCCCCAATTCCTCACGGAGAAGTTTTGCACACCGACGGTTCCCGGTGTGGAAGATTTCACGTGCCGCCTGGATTCCACGCCGCTCGAGGCTTATAAATAGAAGGCGACCCCAAACGGTTTGGGGTTGCAGAATTCGAAACGACTCCCATGCACACAATTCGACTCCCCCCGAGCACAAGATGACTTTTGGGTAATTCCCATTTTCACGCAACCTTTCACCGGGGTTCGCCTTTGTGCTTAACTCCACTGGCTTAAGTGAATTTTCCCCCTCCTTCGGGTTCTTCCCTTATGCATAATCTGTGTCCCGTGCGCGCAATCCCCATCTGTGTACGCAATAACTTGTGCGCAATCACCTTTCCACACAATCATCTGGCCCTATTGCACGTCATCCCAGTGTTTTGCACGCAAACCTTCTCTTTTCACGAAACACCCTAGGCCCTTTACCTTGACGCCCCATGGCTGCCTCTCCGCACTGGCACCTGATGTCTTCCCTTCCATGCATGGGCGTCATTCGTTGTTTTCCCGTACGGCTTTCCAGGCTCGTACGAAGTAAACTCAAGGTTATTTGGGCGGTGTTTCCAGTTGTGTTGCTTTTCCTTATGCTTCTCTGCATAGGCACACTAACAGCTATTTATTTTTCGCATAGCCACACTAACGTGGACCCCTCAATGGTTCGCCCTGCGGCCCCCCTTCACTACGGACTTTCTGATGCCTTCCCTCCCACAAGGGGTAGAGGGAATTGGGCATGTATTCCCTAGGGGTGTGGAGCAAACCCACCTCGTCCAAGCTACAGGACGTTAAACTGCTAAGCACCTTGTCCATAACACATGACGTTAAATTGTGGTCTGACCCCGTGCTTCGCATGCAGGGTCCCCCCGGATCGGGCATTCTTTACACCCACTCGTCTCCACGGGAATGGACTCTTCCTCGCATGGAATGAGATCCTCCTTGTCTGAGTGGAGTTTTCCCACGGGGGAAGGGCTGCCTTAGTGTGTAAGACCCTAGCCTCTCTTACGGAAGGTTGCACTCGTGCATCTCTGTACTTCCCCCTACCAAGGCCAGTGATGTCCTTTTCCCACTACGCTTTGTCGCACCACGGGCCTCCATCCTGGAGTAATCCCCGACACCTAGGGCCTCTAACCACGTGTAAGCCCCTATTTCCTCTTTGGGATGCCTCAGAGCGTAAGCCCCATCCCAGCGAACTACGTGGACTTTAATCCGTGCTAACGCATGGTACGTAGGAAGCCTCCATGAGTTTCAAGCCCACCATCCGGTCATTCCGACCTCTCCACGTCGGTTCCCCGATTACCATGGGCCACCTCAGAGCGTAATCCCCATATCCACTCTGGGCTGCCTCATATCATAATCCCCGAATGCCCTCGTCCCGCATGGCGTTAAACTGTATTCCCTCGACCCACATGACGTTAAACTCTAGGCCTTGAACTACGTGGAATTTGATCCATGCTAACGCATGGTACAGAGGAAGCCTCCATGAGGTTCAAGCACATCGCTCAGTTGTTCCGACCCCTTCGCGTCGGTTCACCAGCACCATTATGGGCCGCCTCAGAGCGTAAGCCCCATATTTCCCCTCTTGGGCTGTCTCAGAGCGTATGCCCCACGTTCCACTCCATCATCCATCCTGATCCTTACCCGGGCCTCCACATCCCAGTGAGATCATGCCATCCCATCCCACTCCATGGTATCCGGGAAGCCGCCCACGTGCTGGCCCAAACATCGGTGTTCCCCCTAGGGGGTCCTTCAATATGATCCACTCTTAGTGTTCCGATCAGTCTGCTCCGTCTCCGCAAGATGTTAAACTCATGACCTACCCCATGTTAAAAATGGGAAGATGTGGAAAACCTCAGATGGTACACAATCCCCGCGTTCGATGTGGGATGCCTCGGGCTTCCGCACCCTTGATAAGCCCTGTGATAAGGGACAGAAGACATACATGCCAATCCCCAGCGTCAATACATGCCAACAACACCCCAACGTGACCATTATCCTCACCGAAGGTTGCTACCCTGACAAGACCCCTTGGAGCGTCTCGACGGAAACAATGTAATTAACTGGCGTCCATGTAGATATGGCGCCGGGAACGAGCTTCACGAACCCGTCTTAAATCTATGAGGGAGACATGGACTAGGTGACGACCTGTGAGGAGGAATCCACGGAAGGAAGAACCGACATCCCATCATCCTGGTTTCGATCAAGGAGCAGACATACCCAAATAAGGAATGGATGCCACCCGCCTTTGGAAATCGTGAATGCGGGGAAATGAGCTGCACATCCTCTCATGCGTGACAGACATGCACGCGCGCCCCAGCGTTAAAGTGTCGGAAACAACAACATTAAGTATATATTTTTTCTAATGTTTAAATGAAATAAGTTTTGAATATGTTATACGGAACACCAAATGGAGCTTTCATTATAAGTATCCTTGACTTGGATAACATTACACACAATCAAGACCTTCTTCGATAGCGTGTGTCGTACACAGTACCAAGTTTCACTAAACGGGATATTATTATAATATTATTATGAACTAGCCGTTATGAATAGTAATACCCAATATTTGAAATTTTATAAATTTTACCTTTCAAAATGGACTTCATTTTCAGATTCAGATTATCGAAATTATGCTAAGGTGAATTTTTGGTATTTTTCTGAAAACTTTTAATTTTTGATGAATAGTTAAAACACTAGGTTACTATTTAAAAACCGAATTTTTATTTAAAAAATTATTTATTTTATTTAAATTTATTTTAGATCAAAATTGATACATAATACCTATATATGTTCAATGTAATTCATTTGAGTCATTTTATAATAATTTTAGATATTAAAATTTTTTATTAAACATTTCACCGTCTTTTACCCACCTCCTTGGACAATTTGAAAATTTACATAAAACATAATTTTACCACTTCTGTGAGTGGAATTTTGAAAATTAGAGAGACACTGTAAATATCAAGGAGTAAAATTTGGTTCAATAAGATAAAAATAATTTTTCATGAATAGTAACTTTTTACTTTTATTTCCCACGGTTAAAAGTTAATAGGGTAATTAAGGGTAAAAATGATATTATTATTACCATAACACATGTGCTAATTCTATTGGATAAGTTTAATCCGACAAAAAACAACCTTAGGAACAAAATATTACCCTTTAGGTCCACTTGGATTAGATTAGGACACTTATTATTATTTTATTTAAACAAGAGTTACAATAGTTAAAATCAAAGTTTAATAACTAAAACATTTTTAATATAGGGTCATAGATAAGATAAATTAAAATATAAATATTAATTAGAAATATAATAAATTTCCTACATAAGGGTATTTTATTTATAATTTTTAGACAATAAATAATTTAATTTATTTATGACATAATGATGATACAGTAATTACCTTATTAATGAAATATTAACATAATTGATATTATAAATACCCAAATAAATGTAATCTGAGACTTTTTATGAATTTCACTAATTTTATAGGTAAATATGACATGTTATTATTGATTTAATTAACATTTATTGAACTAATCATGTTGTTATGATTTTCACAAAATTAAATTTCAAAATTGTGTCAAAATTGACATAAAATAGTTTTCAAAACAATATATTATATTATTAATTGTTATTTTATTCCTAAAAATATATCGTTCAGACAAATGACTTAGATAAGGTTATATATATTAATAATGAACCACTTGGGGTTCGTTTGGCTTGTTATAGTAAGTTTATTAACCATATAGTGTAAGAAAACAAGAAGACAAGGTAAAAGTTAAATTATTTAACTTAGAGTTAAATATAAATGATAAGGTTAAAATAGTAACATAAACTTGTATAAAACCTATTTTTGGAGAGTATTTCCATATATACCCACTTTAGCTTAGAAATAAATCAATTTTGAGCTATTATAAACCAAATATGACTTTATTATAAAATAATATTTTAAGTTTTTCCAAAGGTTCCCCTCTCCACCCTTATAAAAGGGCACCTCCTCGCTCTCCTCTTTACAAAATTTTGAGCTTTCAAGCTCGGAAAACCCCTGCCAATTTCCTTCTCAACTTCCCTGGAAACATTATATAGGTTCTGGTCTCCTCAAAAGACCAACTCTAGTGTGGTAAGAGGAAGCTTAGAAGAGGTGCATCGAAGAAGAGGTAATCTCTTCTACCGATTATTTCAACTTTTCTTTCTTCTTCACCTTCTTATTCTTTATTTGTTTTTATATAATGTAATTACATAAGTATCTATAATATAATAATATGTTATTATAAATATGAAACAAACCCGTTTAACCTTCTATCCATCCTACGGAAAACGTAATCACCACGCATGCGTACGAACAGAATACCGTCTCCACGCCGTGGTGTAATCTGTTTTTCCACCACCACCTTACATGGATGGGTATAATGGTGTAAATAATAACTAAATATGGTTATTATAACATCATAATTATTCTGAGATATTATATCATCCACTCCAATTCAACTCAATAATTATGGGAACGATATCATCACTCGTGCGTACGTACGGAATACCGTCTCCACATCGTGATGAGATTCATTCTCCATATTAACCATTCAAGAATGATTATCAAGTATATATAATGAATAATAATGAAATATATGACATGATAAAGCTACTGGATATATATATATATATATGTGTACGGCCTACCGTCTCCATGAACAATGTATTTCATTTCATTTATCTGTCTATTATATATATATACTGAATAAATATGATGTATAAATCAAGATTTACATTCTAAAAGTAATTAAATAATGATATAAGTAATAATAATATCAAGAACAACAATTCGAAACATGTACGATAAATAAAATGATTTTACCCAAAACGCTGTTTTATCATGGAATTTAAAAAAGAACAGGTAATATAAAGTAATAAGTGAACCATGTATGATATCATAATAATGAATATGATTATATTATAATTCAATGACATTATTTAAATCTTTATACAGGACGTTCGGATATGTACGAAACATATCAGACCAAAGGTAAGGGATAATTATTCCAATCTCATTCTTATCTGATATTGTTTATTCATAAGTATTTACTAGGGTTATGTTTATTATCCATGTCCATATTTTCGCAAAATGTTTTCATAAAATGTTTACTTTTCTTCCATGTATGTTTAAAGACATTTTTACCTTTTTCACTTTTACCACATCATATGGAAGGAATATTTCGTTTGTTTACCATATAAGGTACTTTATGAATTTTCTGGCAAAATTATGAGAAGAATGTCTTTTTAACTTATACGCTGTGAATGGATTTTTGCGGTTTCATAACGACATATTTCAATGAAGAATAATCTACAAAATTTAAAGATTATTTTCAAGAAAATCACTTTCTATTAAAATTTCATGGCATTTAGAGAAAAGAAAATTATTTTGAAGAAGAAAGCATATTTTCTTCAAGAATTCAATTGAAGTGTTATATCAAAAGTATATTCCATATATGTTGACTTTATTTAGTATGTTTATGTTTCATGTATAATGCCTATATAATTTACAGGGTTTCACTTTTCTTATGATGAAATGATATCCATTTGTTTTATATGGATTATGTTATGATGGGATGATGTTTATGAAACCCATTTTATTCTTTGGGTGAAGATGAATGCTTTATATTTATGTTGTGGAACACGTAAGAATGATTTCATTATGAGATGGGTGGGACCTATATCTCCCTCCAATTCATTGGGTAAAGATTAATATCTCATGATATAGACATGTATGGAACGGTAAGTTAATCCAGTTCAGTGATACAGGACTGGAACGTGGAGTGAACTCGATTCACAAGGGGACTTTGTCCACTAAGATGGTCTTGGTAGTAATTCCATGGCTACTACGGAAATCATATCATATGCTTAATGGTTTTCCATAGTTAACTGTTTTATTCCCATGCTATTTTATCATGATTAATGTTCCTTTATGACCGATGCCTTACATATTTCCATGATTTATTTCACCACTCATGATTTTGATGTGTAAACTTTATGTTCATGTTTTGAAGTTCAATTGTATATAGTTTGGTTTATTTTCTCCATGCATACCCTTACTGAGCATTTGAGCTCACCCTTTATAGGTTTTCTTTTCACCAGGCTATAAATAAAGGTTTTTGGTAAGAAAAAAAGGGGAAGATCTTTATGGGATATTTTGAAGATCTTTCACCACGATTAGAATATTATGTTCCATGTTTCCAAAGACACTAAACTATTATGGTTCTTGTGTGTTTGTTTTTGTTTTGTATTAAGTATTCTGCAAAAGTAATTTAATTTCATTGTACGTCATTCTTTGGGTCTCCAAAAAAAGAGTGAAAAAATAGATATAATACACGTGGATATCATTAATAACCAGTGTATAATAAAATTAAGTAGTCTTCTTGAGAGATGGAATATATTATTTCATGTAATAAGCCTAATAAATAACAATATCGAAAAGTGATGTGATTGTTTCGACAAACTATTACCACATAGTTACATGGGATCATATTGTCCATGTATGTAAATGAAATTAAATTAAGATTAAAATATCATGAAAATAAGTATATTCCTAATATATCATTTAAAATCGAGGTTTATACACCAGTAAAAATAATTTTAGTGCATAACAAAAAATGAGTCTCAAGGAAGGAATATTAAGACAAAACTATTTTTCCAATTTGGTAACATTTGATATCTAAACCCCATGAAAGAAAGATCATAAAATATATATGTAAATGCACACAAATTTTTTTATAATAATAATTGAATACATATGTGGGCAGTATACACATGACATAAAAGGAATGGGTGGTGAATGAAGCATGTATCTCACAGAAATAAAAGGTTAGAAGAAATATGTTTAACATGTGACTTGACTCTCTTTGTATTCGCGCAAATATCCTATATAATAAATATTAATTAATTATAAATATATCATTGAACCATATTATTACTTATAAAACTATATATGGTTTGATTATGTCTTATATTAATTTCTTGTTAACAATTCGTTATTAAGGATTCAATTTGGATAATATTTATTTTTTTCACATCTGTGTTAATTTGGTATATATTTGGTAATTATATTTATATAATGATTTCTATAATGTAAAAAGTGATTAAAATATAATTTATATTAAATTTAATTATATTAAAATAATCCATATAATATAGAAGTACGAAACTGAATACACCGCTCATGGAGACGGTAGGATTTATTTATGCATGGACACTATTTCCTTGTAATTTTCGTATTAATAGAATAAAACTAAAAAACATATAATTACGTTTATATGATTATTAATTTAGATTAATAATATCATATATATGATATATATTTACTAGAACCATCGGTAATACATTCAATGTAGTGTATGAACGAATCACATCTCTTTGAGGGGGCAGAAGTCTACACTTCCTCAAATGAAATTATCATATTTATATCCAATAGAATGTTAAAGGATATTTTATGTATAGTAAATAAGTAATATTAAATATTTAACACATATAATATAATAAATATACTTAAAATATTTCTATAATAATTTTCACCACAATAGGGAGTGAAGAAAAAATGAAAAATCATCATTTAGTGAGGCTCCAGTTCATCATACACATAAACAGTATGTTTTTACCCATTATATTGATGCGTGTGTAAGTGTAGTTTGAATAATTAACAAAAAAAATCCATGTATATTTATGATACTTTTGTTTTTATACCATAATGGATTAAATATAGTGGAGGTGGTTGAGAAATAAAATAAATAAAATGATCTGGAAAGAAGACATTATCTCTTAATAGGGTATCTCCTTTTGGTTTATTCCAAAAGGCTTCATTGGAATGATTTATAAACAAAGGGAGGCTTTAAAAAATAATAGATGTATTCTTGGAAGTATAATGGGAATAAATATTCTAAACATAAGTGGTATTAGTGAGGGGAAGACGAGGGAGGAGGTGTCCTTTTATATATATGAGATTTGACTCACTTGGTATTTTTGAAAACAAGTTAGGTTTACTGAGGATTTTAACTAAAAAAGTCCTAAAAAACATCCTAACAATATAATGGGTGGTTAATTTCCGAATAATGGCCATAAAAATGGGTTTGGACGTGTTTATATGTCATATTGTGTTTAAATGTAATATTAATTCTTTAATAAAGTACAATTTTATTTTAATTGATGAAGGTAATTGTAATTATGATCACTAATATTTTTGGTCAAAAAACGATATTAAACTCATTATAAATTACAAATTATACTCATTCCAAATATATAATCCATTTTTCCAATTTAAAATGTCATGAGTTGTATAAATTAATTTAAAATTAATCCCACAGTCACTTCGACAATGTGGTTTTTAAAATAAAAACATTCAAAACATTTATATGTTTTTATATCCAATATAAAATTAAAATATATCTAAATGACCATAATTATATTGTTTGTTAAAAATATTATCTAATTAAACCTTTAAACCAATCTAAAATATAATTTAACCTTATAAATAAATTAGATGAAAAAACAGTTTGAAATTAAAATCAGATATTTGTCATTGTTCGTCCTAAAAATGGTGTTTCTCAAAAAAATAAAAATATTTCACCCTAATATAATTTATAATTTATAAAAAAAATTAATTTTATTTTATCATATTATGTTTATAAAATTTTCTCAAATTTATTTGATTATTTTTCATATATGGACATGAAACGTAGTTTGTTTGAGAAAATATTTTTTTAGACACATAAGGACTTTACAAAAATATATATATTTAATTATAATTATCATTTATTTATACAAAAAAAATATTTTCAATGTATTTATTATTTTTAATATAATTTTTTTAATTGATAGATTATAATAATTTCATTTAAATTGTTATAACAATAAAAGGATGTTTTGTAGAAACGTCGATGTTGCGTGTTATGTGTACCAAGATGCTATTACATGTAACGTATGAAAATTCAATGTTCCAAATCATTTATTTCAAGTTTGTGCATTTTTAATAGAATTTTTCTTTTGTAAATTTCAAGAAATAAATTAAAAGTTAATTTATTGAAAAGAAGTTCCTAAAAACTTGGAGTGTTAGAATCATTATGCGATTATTGGTGGAAGTTCTTTGGTTATAGATTAGAAATTGGGGTAAGCAATTGGTTTTTGTAGAACACATTTGGTTAAAATTTTAAAATGGAAATTGTAAAATAATGTTTGGTTTCATACATGTAAATTAATTAATGAAATAATTTAAAGAAAATAATGTCTTGATTGAAATGACTTGGGTTGGTGTTGGAAAAAATAGTTGGGCGTGAGTTAAATGGGATGGATAATGGTTGCGAAGTACCACCATCAAAATGGGAAATATTATAGACATGAGGTTCCAACACTAATGGTGACACTAAGATTATTTTTGTGTGTATTTTTGTGTGTGGACATGGAAAAGAATATACCAAATCAAATGAGAAGTGTTTTAATGGATTTATTTATTATTTACTTGAGAAATAGTTTTATAGATTGGATATAAACTATTTTTACTATGTAAAAATATTCTACAAAATGTACGAACCCGTTTTTCCCTAACGGAATGATTTGGTATGTCTTTGGGGAAATGCTATTGAGTTTACACCCACCCTTTACTTGTGCACTATTTTTCATTTATAGATGTCATCTATCGAGATAATGTTAAATTTTGTGTATCTCAATTATTAAGTGATTCCTCTAAATAGAATGGTTGGACATGTGGAGTTTTAGATTGTAGTAGGTGGGGTGTTTTTGATTGGTTTCACGTTGGAGTTTTTGTCTTGTTTTTTGGACTTTTGTTCTCCTAGAGTTTTTCTTTTCGTTTCCACTTGTACAAAATACATTATATAGAAGTTATTTTTCATATTTTTATATAGTTTGGATGTTTTATATTTAAAATGTAAAATCATACCCCAAATGACCCTGAGTCCCATGGAATGTATTTCCAGCCATTGGTGTATTGGGAATGTCACTATTGGACTAGTATCTCCATATTAATTCCTCAAGCCATTGAATAGGGGAAGTATGATACCTGAAATGAACGGTAATAAATAGTTATTCTGAATAAGTGTTAATTAGTTATAAGATATTGATTTACTTTTCAATTTTTGGTAATGAAATAGTTGTTGAAAATTCTTATGCATCGTTGATGAAACACTTATGCGAGCATGTGAAAAATAAAAACAAATAGTTTATAAATATTAAAAGATATGGTTTTTTGGAAAATTTAAGCCTATAATGATTTTATGTGGGTCAAAATTAAAGTTAATTAATGTTTTAATAATCAAAATTCATGCTCTTGGTAATTTGGATTCTTTGAAAGTCCAATTATGTGAATAGTCTCGAAAATAAATTTAATGATATTTTATGTAAAGAAATATTTTATTAATTGACTTAAAAATCATAAAAAATATTATATTTTATAAAATGTATGTGAAATGGTCAATACTATCATCAATTTTGAGCTTATGATTCACTTTCAATTTTATAATTCCATCATTAACCTTTAAAGAGTAAGTATTATGTTACCATGATAAGTGTAAAATGGGTTTAAAGTTTGGTTAACCTAAAAGATAAGGTTTAAAATTAAAATAAATAATTTTTTAAAAATCTATGGTAGATTTAATATCATCAATAACCTTCTTATATTTCAAAATATGAAAATATGAATCCACTTGAATTGATTAAGACATATATCATATAAAGTTTTTTAATGTATTTACAAATTTTCCCCAATCTCCCTTATAACATGGAACCTCCTATTCTAACTTTTCCACACCTCTTAAGCCTCTATTAATGAGACATATATTAAAAAATAACTTTTCAAAATTCTTCCCAAATAATTATATGTTTCATTCTCAAAAGAATACCATCTAAATATGGATTAATGTGTAAGATAAAGTGAGATATCCAATGTCGAGGCAATTATGTTTACTTATATATGTTGTGTTTATTTATTTCATCACATACCCAAAATAAACTATTACCATATTAAGAGTATGAAATTGGTTTATTTATTTCATTTATATTTTCTTATGTTAATTATACACATATTTTCTTTCTCCATTATATCTAATAGAATATAAAAACATCGCTCATGCATATATTTGGACTAATATATTCATGAATCACTGTATTTTAATTTTCATTATTATCTCTCATGGATGTATACATAGAAGTATTTATGGAATATATATATATATATATATATATATATTATTTTTTAAAATAATTATGATTTTTATGATATAATACCATCCAACTTATTACCCTCTAATCCACGGCCATTCGAAAATATTAACATTGTTTATTAGTACGTGTAGACTACCACCTCCACATAGTGAAGTGTTTTTTCATTTACTATTATAATGGATGGTGATTAGGATATATTAAATGAATATATAAGATATTTATGATATAATTATTATTACTAAGCGAAAATTTATTATTTACAATTCTTTCATCCTATTAATTGAAAAATGAAAGAATCACTCTAACAAATGCATACACTACCACCGCTACAACGTAATGTAATTAATTTTTAATCATGTTATTTTATGATGGGTTATATAAGTGAATATAATTAATAAATATGACAATAATGACATGGTAAATATTTTTTACATGATTAGGTCATGAAAAATGATTACGGAATTGAACTTTCAAACTGAAGCATGCACGGGAAATAGAGAAGTTAATACCCCGAATGTTAATTCTATTAAAGAATTTTAAAAAAATGGGTAAATAAAAATAATAAGAGAATTATTTAATGTACCATAAGATTTAATTTAGTTTTTTTAAATGTTTATAATAAATCTAAAATTATATTATAGTTTCTTAAGATCATGTTTGATGCAAGTCAGAACATGAGGTAAGGGATCTTCATCTTAACATTGTTTCATTGAGACATATTTCTTGTTAGTCACATATTTGTGTTTATATGGGGTATATAATACCAAATTGATATACTATATCATGAATATATTCATACTAATGTTATTTAAAGTTTTATTTAATTTTATTTCTTTCATGTGATTTATGATTTATAAGTTAACAATGTTTTAGGGGTTTATGTTGCCATCATATTTTTAATGAGGATTGTTTATGCTGGAATATCCATTATGGTAATTATATTATATTTATCTCTTCAAACCAATATATTTTATTTTAATATAATTATTTTTTTTATGTTTTAATTTTATTCTAATGTCTTTTTCATATATAATTATTGAGAAATCTTTTTAAATAAAAATAAGCCTTAATTTTCCGTTTTTGGTCACGAATCATTTCTTCTATATCAATGTTCATAAAATTATTTTATTGATGTTTTTAATTAAAATTAATGTTTTTTAAATGGTTATTTTAAATACCTTGGACTGTATTTATGAATTATTAAAATCAATATCATCAATGGTGTTTCATACTAATAATTTTTTACTTTTTACAAAAGTAATAAATGAATTTTCTATTTTAACATATTTGAAAAGAACATAATTTCATACCATAATGTAATTTTTTTAATGATTGTTTATTTATTATTTTAAATGGTTTTATAAAGAAAGTAACATTCCAATAATTCTAGGTTTTTTTCTCTTAAAATGTAACCAAATGGAAAAAGAGGTTTGATCTTTGTTTTCAAATTGTGTTTAAAATTATTTTATAAATGTTATTTTACTCTATATCAACAATATTTATATATTTTTTTATTCATTGGGGATATGATCTTATGATACAAATCACATAATTTAATTGGGTTCCTTATTATGATGATGTTTTACTAATGTGTTTATGATACTCTTTTCTTTCCGTGGATATATTACATTATAAGGAAATAATAAATATTTTTATGATACTATCTAATTAATTTATCTGGATGGATTATGATTATATGATGATGAAAGATTATTGAAACATATTTATTTTTCACTGGTTATGCTATGATGAAATGTTGAATTTTTTTCAGATCTTGGGGAATATAAATGTATGATTTTCATTATATAGTGTGTGGGATCTAAATTATATATTCCTCAAATGCATTAGGTAAATATTGAAATCTCATGAAATGATATGAAGTGTAATGGGGAGTGAACTGGGTATAGTCAAGGACCCTATCAAATATGGTTGTCTATTAAGTGGTCCTTGACTATGTAAATGAGGAGAATATGGAGTGAACCCAATCCAATATGAGTCTCTATCCACAATGATAGTCTAGGTATTGATCCTTGACTGTGGAGACGATTTTATATTCATACCTACATGGGAAAAACTTATTTCTTATGTATGTGATATGATTTCATGAATATTGATTGATTATTGATTATTTTATACTCTTTTTGACTCATATCTCTTTTTATGACAATGTTTTGTGCTATAAATAGTGATTTATGCTCTATGAATGATTGGTTATGAATTACATAAATAATGATGAGGATCCTATGCATGTGTTTTTATATTATTCTTATATATGATCATTAATAGATATATGCCATTTATTTTTATACTATATATCTGAACACACCATTTCATATTATACCATTTCTCCATGTTATGAATAATAAAATTATGAGAGATAAATCTAGAAAGGTATAATGTTTGTATAATTTTTCAGGAGATGTTTAATCCATCAAATAGTATATGAAAATTTATGTATAAATTGAAAATACCCATTTGATAAAGAATAAATAAGTTATTTGACATAAATGGTTTTATTATTCCCTTGAATAGGTAAACCTAAAATATCTAGGGTATATATGTGAATTAGTGATGGAAATTAATATTGTATTTATGGCTCATTAAAAATGATTTTCATTAACTATTATCAAAGATAGTATGTATAAAATATGTTCATATCATTTAAGAAGGGTTTGCATGTATCTAACTATCATATATATTGTTGGACTAATCTCTATAATGTGTTTTTGATAGAAAAATGTTGGAATTATTTTTATAAATCTTTCATATTTAGATGGTATTTGAAATAATTTTTGTGTGGTAAACATGCATCACTATGATTCACAATATGGAAATTTAATAATGTTTAGATTTATAATAAATAACATTTTTAATTAGTTTAAAAACATCCATTAATTGGTTAATATGTTATGATACATAAAAATTACCTATTGGTTTATAAATTGATTTTTATGGTGGAGATTTATGAAATTTTGGAATTATTAATTAAAAATTAAATTTCATTCATTTTATTTTTATGAATTTTCGATGTTCAAATATAAATTATACCGTGTTTTATCAATGAAAAAATATTGTTTTTTCTCTATTATACACAAATATTTTATTATATTTATATTATTGATTTTTTGTTTCTTTTTGGAACTTTTTTCTTTATATAACTATATTTTTATATGCTTATTGGTCTTGGATATAACTAGTTCATTGTATTGGCTTTCACTCAATTATCTATATGTTCATTATCCAAACCCTTTACATTATTTCTTAGGTGATCCATATGCTTTTTTTTGGGTGATCAACATCCTTTATTATTTTAATATTATGGATATGAGGGTGGATATGTGTTTGTGTTCCTTCCGATGATTCATTTTCTAGTTCTAACATCAATCATTATCATTCCACATGTACATAGATGGAAACCAAATTTGTTATATTGGAGGAATTATAGATCATTTAACATGTTTTATTGCATTCATTAATCCCAATCCATTTCTCAAGATCACTCTTCTATATACAATAGCATTATTTCATATCTATCCTTTAGAACACCATTATCACATTGCCTTCTAGTTTTTTAATATGTGAACATGAACCCAAACCTAGTTGGTTTGGGACTATTCAAGTGAATCTATTGTCGGTAGGATTGATTCTAGTCATTTCCCTTATATACCACCACCATGGGGGAGTGTGATTTCATTCCTAACATGTGAAATAATAGTGATGTTAGCAAAATGATGCTAGTGCTTGAGAATATTGAGGGGGTGATGACCTCCATGATATATGTGGTGTTATAGGCCTAAAGACTGATGCGTGACACTAGAAAAGTGTGATTATACATCAATGATGGTTCAAGGTATTCACAATGACCATGGGGGAAAATCGAATTGTGATGATGGTTAGGGGTGACACATCAATGGTCTCTAGTGGTGGGGAGTCCAGGTGACTCTAACAAGTGATAATTGAGGGAGGGGTGGGGGGAGAGCATCAGAAACCATCTGTTGTTGGCAGATTATTAAAGAAGTTGAGGTGATGGGTTCTCCCAGATAATAATCAAGGAACATTGTCCAATGATTATTTTTTGGGGTTTAATTCCCCTTCGAAATTTAAAATCCATGCAATGAGATAACTTTACGTAGAAAAACAGAATAGTTTTTTCAGTTTAATAAAAAATGGGGGGGAGGGTATAACCCCTATATATTTAAAAATAAAAAGAGTTACCAGATTTATGCTTCATCACCTCATTTGAGTGACTTCATATTCCAATCTTGATTGGATTACATAGAGAAATAAAGGGAGATAAAAGAGGGATCATGGAGTCCCTAGATTTATAGTCAATACAATTCTTTGACGATCCATTATAGTAGAGGGATTCCCTATATTGATAGATCAAATTATGATACAAATGACATGAAAATGTGGTACTTAATTATCCATATTTTATAATATCCTTCTAAATGGTTGAATCCATGTTATTGATGTAGTCATGGAGTTGTAAGCCAATTTTTATTTGTATTTTCGATTCAATAAAAATTTTATATACATCCATTGTATTATTTTCCTTTTCAGGCATTGAGTGAGTCTATCATTGGTTGTGGTAAATATTATATCCTTATAGAACAAATCACCTATGACCCATGGATTGACTAAGATCCCACATAATTTTTATCTATCCCAACATCTCGTATTTAATGTTTATACCATGAATATTTAATGTTTTTCATAATAAAGATATAAGTAATAAAACCAACATCATCCAAATAATTTAAATCATTTCTTATATTTAACCCATTGCATTTTATTATTTATTTTTGGAAATTAATAATGATTTTATTATTGTTTGGGTTCTCTTCTATACAAAATTTGATGAATTTAATATTTATTTGAATATCATTCAGAATTGTTTCGTCATGTTTAATTTTAAATAATAAATTAATATTATCCAACTCAACATTATTTTCCTTTTTTGATTGGACAAACTATGTTTCTTGGATAATTTTAGTTAATGAATGGTTCTCCATGGATCTCTACTCTCATGAGTACCCAACTAGGGTTTCTAAAGGGATCTGATGGTGGTGATTGTCTTTGTTGTGCTTTCTCATAATGGAATACCATGTTTTCATCATGAAGGAGGGTGTGAAAGCTTCTACCATCTAGGTTTCTATTGTCCATGATGGTGATGCTTGTCTAGCCAATGGATTTTTTTCTCATGGGGATCACTATTTCAATGTGATTTATATGTGTTAATGAATATTCTTTGTATCCTTATATTTTATTCCTTAATCTTGGGATTTTCTTACTCATCTTATCGATAGTATGGTTTCCCTCATCAGCGTACATGTCAGATATGTCCTAGTTATATTGTTTCTAACTATATATAGTTTTAATGGTGGATGATTAATGGTAATTATATCATCATAGGGAGTTTTGATGGTGTTTGTGACTTAGGACAAGGTTGACAGTGGGTTTTTTAGTGGAAGATATACGTGTAGGCAATGGTGTTACGTGGCCTTGTGCAGTGATAGCAAGGTTGCATAATATGGATATGGTGTCTTGAAACTGTGGTTAGCAGTGATGTTCATAGTGTTATTAGAATGAAGAATTATCATCAAGGTGTTGGGTGGTGTCTTCATGGCCAGGATCAACATTGTGGATTTTATGAAATAGAAAAAAAATGTGGGAGGAATCAGAAACAAGTCTCAACGGCTCTTAGTGATAGGTTTCTTGGAAGACTAGTTCTGCACTGTAGATGAGTACAGATTACAGTTGTGGCTGAGCCTTCAATGAATTAGAAGGACCATTGGCTTGTTATAGGACACTGGTTGTTGGGTCTACAGGACAATAGGATTTCGAGCCACTAATATTGATGTCTATATTAATCTGGGACTTCAGGTTTGTACTGTATTCCCCCTTAACCCATTTTAAATTGGGTTTCTCTTTTTATCTTTTTTTAAGGGGATTTCCCCCAATATTTTTCCCAATTTTACTCAATACAAATTATTTTGATTTGATTTTTGTTTATGCTTCCTTGGTTCATATTCTATTAGGTATCATTTCTTTATACTATTATCATATAAATTTTTAATGGTTTCGTTGATATTTATACTTGTTGTGACCACTCCTCCGATCATCACTTTGATTACCCATGTTCATATTTTTGATACCTCTTATATTTTCCCCCCAGTGAGTTTTATGATCACAACTTTTTTATTTTTCTCAATTTCACCAAATATCCTATATAGTGATATGTCTAGGATATAACTATTTAAAGAGAAATTTTATAGAATAAATGGATGTTTCATTATGTGAAATGATTATTATATATCTAATTTTCTGAGACTCTAAACCACTCATCATGCTCCCTAATGTACAATTTAAGGGTTATCATTGTTTTTATCACACAATGAATGATAAGGTTTTTATTTGTAGCACTATATTTAGAAATGTTGGTATGGTTTTGATTCAACATAAAAAACCCTATATCTTGTAAACTAAAAAGTCTCCAAACATGAGAACCTATATATTAGAAAATTTTAAAATAATAAAACCAATAGGCTTGTAACATGGAAACCATCAATCATCAGACATAGAACATGAAAAGATGTAACCCCAAAACATGGAAACATATAAAACATCAATATTATATTTTTATAAACATTCAAATATGAAACATTAAATATAAAATCCTGAATTATAACATCCCCATCCACTAAACCTAAAAAACAATAAAATGAAATCATGAAAACTTGTCAAAAAGTAACTGTGTTACATATAGTCTACAAATAGATTCCATAAGCTTACAAACATATAAAATTTTAAAAAATTAAAACCTATAAGATACCTAATGTGAAATATAAAAATAAATAACCTGAAAGCCAATAACATATAAATATATAACCAAGACAGGCCTACTAAATTTTATTTCTCAAGCATAGTTTTAAAATTGATTCTCTAAGAGAATTCAATATATATTTCAATATATTAAAATAAATTAATTTCTATTACAATTATCATGGAATTGAGGTTAGATGTATTTAAATTATAAATGATACCTAAATTAAAATATAATCAGTTTTAAATGGTCAAAATATCAAAATTATTATGGAATAAAATTAAATTAAAATTCCTTCAAATTCATATATGGGTAATAGAAACTACATGAATAAGATATTGTCAATGATGAAGCTGATGGATAAAATGGAGCACAGACAGATTGATAATACTTCATTATAGATAATATAATGAACCCTGATTAGAATATGAGGATTTAGTGGTTCCATTTCATAAAGAGGTAAATTGAAATGAGGTAGAAAGGTATAATAGTGTGAGGTGATATCAAGGATGAAAACTATAACCCCCATGATATATTAAATTATATATTTTATGTTAATAAATAATATGTTCAATAACTTTCTTCACACACAACACCGAATAAAAAAACAACAATATTGTAAAATAAATTTTTACAATTAGAATATAGTTTTTAAATTAACTAGTATAAATGGATTAAACCATATTAAAAAATAAATGGAGAAAAAGGAATGAAATAACATTGGGCAGTGAAAGTCTCCCATATGAAGCACATTTGATTAATATTTGGGAGGAATTATATTTTGTAGGGTTTTCCGTAGACCTATCCAAAAATTAACTCGAACAATTATGGTATGAACCAAATCATAGGTGATATAAATTCAACCTCATAGAAATTTCTTGGAGATCGATACTACAGGAATAACCACCGTCTACTATCTCCAAGTTCAAAATAATGCATATGTATTATGGAAAGATCATCTGAGGTTGTATAAATATAATTTTTTATAACACAATCAGATAATTAATAATATAATTAGTTATTTATCACATGTATTTTACAAACTTTCAATTTTGACTTTTAATGAAAAAATGATTGTTTTTGTATAAAATCTTTTTTATCTATATTTCAAAATTTTAAGTTATATTTATAATTTTTTTAATTTTAATTAAATGAAATTAACTTTGTTCATATATTATTCATGTCAATATTATTATTAGGTTAATTTTGTTTGTAATTTTCTAAAAATTAAGTTTAAAAGAATAGTAAAAATATAAGTTACCCTAAAAACCTCCACTTTTAGGGAATTATATTAACATAAGAGTTAACTAAAAAACTATGAAACATTTTTTATAAATAAAAATAAATATTATAAGAAATATAAATATTTTAAACACATTATATTGAATTTTTTAAATCAAATTATAATATATGACTCTAAAAATTTGTTTTTTTACTTATTTTTTGAATAATTTTTCATTTTTTATTGAAATGGAAAAAAATTATTACATATTTTATATATTTAAATTAATATTACACAATAATTACACTTTCATTTATAGAATCAAATTAAGCTACCATGATAAATATTTTTGACTACATTAAAATGATTATTTTTCAATGAATTATATGTTATAAATAGTATTTTTTTTAATTAAGTGGAATTATTTTAAATAAATTATGTTATATATTGTTGATAAATTCATTAAAACAAATAAGCAACCATTTAATTGGTAATATATTTTAAATAATACTATGAAAACTTAATGATTAAAATTTCATTTTTATACAAAACCATTTTTTCACAATATTAATTGTTTTAATATAAAATTTAATTTTTTTCCATATTTATAAATTGAATTAAACTAAATGGATTATAAATTAATATATATAACATTGAATTTTGGTAATGAGGGTCACCTTATATTTTTAGTAACAAAATAATTACCATGATTAAAATTTATTCAACATTAATATTTGAAAAAATAGGTAATCCAGTTTGGATCGATTTTTACTAAATTAATTTGATACTTACACCTCATATAATAAATTTTTGGCAGGAAAATCATTATCACAAGTCTCACAAATAGTTCCCCTCCTAAATCACATAACTCTCAATAAATTCCATTCTAAATCCTTATGTAACATTCTTTTCTTAGGATCTTTCCTTTTTCCCTGAATATAATTAGCACACTGACACCCTTTTAGAGAAAAAACCATTGTAATAAATTACCATTAAACTCTACCCAATTTACTTCTTCTAGACCCTCTACACATTTAATAGCTTCTAGCCTCAATGAAGTGCCTTTGGTTCTTCATTTCCAAAGGATGCATTAATAAAAAAAAATTCTCACTGTTAGTATTACTCACCCTTCAACATTCATTATTTTACCTTATCATACACCATAATAAAAAAACCTATGTATTCATTATATATTTATGGTATAAACATTATCTATTCCTTTCCCATTTAATTATTGGATATGAAAACATTCATCTTGTGTGTATTTGGACTATGACCCCCTTTAATGACAAGTTCAGTTTTTTATCGCTACCTATAAGGAATGGATTAATAAATGGATTTAGTAAATATATTTTCTATTTATGTAATTATTAATTATTTTTGAATATTAATTTTTAATTACATATGTAATACTAGAAATAAGTGATCTTTGTAAAACTAAGAACATAAAAAACATATTGATTGGAAAACTATTAATTTGTAGGTGACAAAAACTTTTTCAATTAACTTACTCTTATAAAAAATTATTATTAATCACCTTAAAAACATATTAATAATTTCATTATACTTTTTTGATGTTTATATTATAAAAAATAGTTTATTCTATGGACATACTCACACGTAGATTACAACAAGTTCTTGTTGGGATGGTTTAACCACCTACATGAATAATGTTATAAATTTATATAAGGTATGGATTTAGAAACCTAATATTTAATATTAATATTTAAATAATGATTTATTGGTAATGAAATGGTGACATAAAAATTTAACTCATTAATTAAGACAACACTATTCATTTAGTATAAATTTCCAAAACAAGATCATCACTGAATTCATTATTTTGAATAATAACTAATATATTTATGAAATGAAATAATAAATATTAAATAATATTAAAAAATAAATTAAAGTGTCTTTTATGATGTTGAAATATTGAAATTTTGGTGAATAATGAATAACAACACCGCTGTTATGAAACTCATTAAAAACGATCAAGATTAATCACATCCGATATTGAAAATTGATAATACCAATCTAAAAAAATGTAGATAATAATTATATATGAATTATATAAATGGTTATAGATATGGAAAGGGTTATGAAATATTATATTATGATATATTTTTATATAGAAGAGTCAAGTTCTTTAGTTGAAGTCAAAAATTAAGGCACGAGGATCTATATCTTAAATTGGATTTTTTTCATATAATTTTTATTGTGTACCATGATAAATTTATTCTGGTGTGATTAATATCAAATGAATTAATTTTTACTATATTAATTTAATTAATTAATTTTTATATTGATATCATGCTCTCGCTTTATATGTCCATAATTTTAAAACACACAAAAGTTGAAAGTGTTTTTGTTAACTCAACTACTTTCATTGAGTTGTAATATTTCTTCTTAAACTTCCATCTTCCAATATTTGTTTAATCAACACAATTATTTTAATTCTTTTTAAATAATATTTCTTTATATTTTAAAATCAATCTTTTTATTCAAATATTATTCCCCAACGAATTAATTCCCCATAAAATGTATATAATTATTACGAATAATTATCCTCTTTAATGATGGATTCCACTCATTTAGCATATTTCCATTTTCCCACCATTGTTATTAATTATATTTTAAATGATAATTATTTATTATCTCACATGTCATTCAAATATCTCTTCACCTATTATGAAAATAATTTTTCATCACACTTTTTAAAATGTTGTATTCTTAAAAAGATATTTTAAATTAAGAAAATTCATTTCCTTCCATGGTTGTTTGATTTATTTTACACTCCACATTTCTGTGGAATAATAATTATATATTTTAAATGATATATTATTGATGTTTATTTTTAAAAATTGAGTTTTATTATTTTTTTTACTTCAATGTTTTGAAAATAACATTTGAAAAAGAGCCAAAAAATCATCATTTTATAATAAAATAGAAAATTTTTTCTCTATTTTTTTTATTCCCTAGGAACATATCATTTCACCAATGAGATAATTTATTTTAATGAATCATAATTTCCATATTTTAAATTTTCTCCCAAATAAACCAAATACATAATGATTTTGTTATAAAATTATTCCTTTCCTTTATTCATTTTAAAAGTGATTTACACAATGATATTGAAAAGGTATTTTCCATTGATGTTCACATACTTTATTTATTCCTATGATTTTCTCTTATGATACAGTACGACTTCATTCTCTATATGTATTACGATCATGTTTTTCTGATAATGTAACACATTTAATCATTGGGAAAATTATTCATTGATGGAATTATGTATGCTTTACATTGATGGCATACATAATGCTAGAAATATGAATTGTGTTTCTTGATAGTGCTCAAATGTATCAAGTAATGAATTAATTCCTTTAAGATGAAATTACATGTATATATTGGTAGTATTCATTGGTAATATTTTATATCATTGTGGAAAACCTTGGTAATGTACTTTTATGACACCTTAGTGACGACATTTGGTGATATTTTTTTGAATATATCATGTTTATTTTGTAGCAAAATTTTCACGTTATGTTTCATGTACTTATGATCATGTTACAACTTATGTATTTATAATCATGTTCTCATATTTGTATGTTTATATAATTTGGAAATAATTACTCAATAATTGTTTTGATTTCACTATTGTTCTCTTACCGAGCATGTAATCATAACCCCAACTTATGTTTAAAATTTCCCAGGTTATGAGAAAAATTAATACTTAATAGATTTTTAAAAGAGTATCATGTATAGGTTTTTATTGGATATGATGAAGACTTTTTATGGATTTTGAAGTCATTTATTTAGTAGATAATTTAATATTTGTTAAAAAAGTTATGAGATTTGTTAATTAATGCTATGTCTTAAATCACTAAATCTCTAAAACAAAGAGGTCTTGGAATCCAAATTTTTTTATTAGTCATGCAGTTGAGATGGTCATACTGTGGGGCTTCATAGTCATTATCGTAGTAAAGATTATTTAACTTTAGAGGTTAGGATGTTATTTTAGGATGCATTAATCGATGATAAGTTAATATTGACCTCATTTTAAAAGTCATAGATAAGACTTTATGTCAGTCGATATATTATGGGGAATTTTAGTGGCCAGGATAAGAAATTTAAAGGGAAAACAATTGGGATATGCCTAAGGTATAATTATATATATAGGATAATATCATAAAGTTTTAGTAGTATAGATATTTTGTGGTTCTCATAGTGATTACATCCATATATGTATAACAAAATTTTTATGTTTTTAGGACATAGATTCATAAATGGAAATCACCCTAAGAAAAAATAGTTGATTATCAACTCAAGATTCACAATAGTGCATGATTAGTGGGCCTTTGGTTTCACACTTAGCTAGACACTCTTGGGGGACAATCATTGGTTAATCAAATTCTATATACATGAAATTATTAAGGATTAATTCCATTATAGAATTAGGGAATGAAATATGAGAGAACCCAACAAAAAAATAAAGATTTAACTAAGAGTGATTTATATTAAACTGAATTAAAATTTAATAATTTTGATGAATATGACATTTTTAGGATGATTGTTTCAAGAAATTATTTTATAATAATTTTATTATAGTGTCCAAAACACATGTTAACTCCTTGGGTTTTATTAAGGGTTGAAGGTTAAAAAAGTCAAGTTAACAATGAATAAAAAAGACAATGAAAAGATTATACCATTGAGAAACCTAAAAAATAATAAATGAAGCGACAAATAATGTGATTATACCAAAAAAAATATGAAATGTCCTGATTAACAATGTGAACTTACTTTAATTCACAAACATACAAAATATAGAAGGATAGAGTCTCATAGATTTTCAAGAGATAAATATGATGAAGGAAATAATATTTAATTTCCTATTTTACAATAATATAATTAGAGGAACATAGTGTAATGTATCAATGGAACTGGAAGATACTTTGTGTATGGAAAAGAGGTTATAGAGAAACACGTTTCCATGGGAAATCAAAGAAATTGGTTAACATGATTAAATTAAACTATTTTTTTCCTAGTCATTCTTATGATATTATGGTAGACACCACATTTGAAAAAATATCATGCATTCTTCTATCTTTTAGATACCCGAAACTAATTTTATTAATGAGTGATAATTAAAATTAAAAATATGTAATTTATTTAATAGGAGAGAATTTAATGAACCAATATTTTTATGATATATTTTATATTATAACATAATGTATTCAATTTCATACTTCACATGAAACATGAAACTAAAATGGAAATGGGATATGTCAAAATATAATTTGACCATCAAAATATAGTCATTAAAATAGAAGTTATAAAAGGAAGCTACCATATTATAAAATCTAAAATTAATATAAAAAGAATTGGCATCATCTAGATGAAGACTCCCTTATCCAGAAAATTTTTCTGATTATTTAATGTAAGTATCTTCACTAGTGATTTCATTGGAAGAAAACCAATCCAAACTTGAACAAATATGGTATGAGAAAAATATAATATAATAGAAATTCAAGATCATTGAAATTTCCACAATACCTATTCTAGTGGATTCAACACTCTCGAATTCCACTAAAGATTACCTTATTCATAGATCATATATAAAAATAATGTGTGGATTTGTAACTATAAATTAAGATTATATAACCAGGTAATTATTAATGAAATAAGTTATTTATCTGAAGGATTTTTACAAATTTCAAATTTTACATTAAATGAAAAAGAATGTTTATTTTTCTATAAAAATATTTTTTATTAATATTCAATTTTTAATAGATATATTTATAGATTTTATAATTTTAGTTTCTGTAAATGAAGTTCATTTAAAAATTATACACATTAATATTATCTTAGAATAGGATTTCTCTGTTCTTCTAAAATAATTTATTTTTATGAGAATAGTGAAAATACAATTTTTACTAAAAACAATCAATTTATGGCATTATATTAACAATATAATGACTTAAAGTTATATAAATCATTATTTCTAGAAGATATAAATATTTTATAATTAATATAAGTCACCTAAAAATAATATATTGAAATTATATGATCCATGTTTAGTATTTTATTCTAAAAAAATTGTTTTATTCACTTATATTGCTAATTAGTTTTCATCAGTTATATAAATTATATCTAACTATATTGATTTAATATTTTAGATTAGAAATTTTTTATTAAAAAATTAATTCACGATCATTTTTAATCATAATGTTATGTTACCGAGATAAATTTTAGTTTCCATAATAAAACCACTGTTTTTACAAAATTATTCTGTTATAAATGTTGGGTAATTTATTAATGTGGATCTATTTAAAATTATTTATATAATATGTTGTTTAAACATAGCTAAAATAAAAAATATTCATTTAATTTTTAATAACAATTAAATTATATTATGGACCATCAATTATTTAAATGACATTTTTATACAAAAACGGTTTTCGACTCATTATATGTTTTAATTTAAAAGTTACCATTGTCATATTTTGAAGTTGATTTAGATTAAATGGAGTCCAAATTATTATTTATTACAATTAATTGTGCAATGATGGTTTCTATTATATTTTTTGAAAACAATAATCACCGAGGTTAAATTTTAATCAAGATTAATAAGTGTTAAAATTGGTAATCTAATTTGGCTCAATTTTTATAAAACAAATTTTATACATAGACCTTATATGAAGAATTTTTTATGTTGTAAATTAATAAATAAATGTCGCAAAAAACATTTCCTATGTAACTATAACACCAATAGATTTTATTATTTTGTATTCAAAAAAAATTAATTTCATTTATAGTTTGCATTACAGACAACACGATATTTAAATGGACATCAATAAACTATTAAAATATTAATATTTAATGTTATATGTAACACTGAAAGCTTCCATGGTACGCTTCCCTTTGAATAATACAATAGCATGTGTTGTACGCAACTTCGAGTTCTAACACACACCACAACCAATCAAACTAGCCATTATGAATAGTAATACCCACTTTTTGAAATTTTATAAATATTATATTTCAAAGAGGACTTCATTTTTGGATTCAGAATATCAAAATTAGCCTAGGGTGAAATTTTGATATTTTTCCGAAAACATTCAATTTTTGATGAATAGTAAAAAGACACTGAGTTATAGTTTAAAACCAAATTTTTATTTAAATAATTATTTATTTTATTTAAATTTAAATAAGGTGAAAATATATACATAATACCTATATAAGTTCAATTTAATTCATTGGAGTTAGTTTAGAATAATTTTAGATATATAAAAATATTATTGAACTTTTCACCGTCTTTTACCAACCTCCTAGGAGAATTTGGAAATTCACATAAAACCTAATTTTACCACTTCTATGAGTGAAATTTAGAAAATCTGAGAGATATTTCAGATTTTTTGTCAATATGTATGATTTGTTAACAAGTGAAAGCTGGAAGGCGACATCCTGGAGTAGTCATGCAACCTCTTCCAATACCGGAGTGGAAATGGGACAATATTACTATGGACTTTTTCATGGGGCTACCAAAGACTCCTAGAAGGAATGATTCAATATGGGACATTGTTGACCGTCTAACCAAGTCAGCACATTTTCTTGCTTTAAGGGAAGATTTACCACTTGAATTTCTAGCAAGGCTATATATTAATGAAGTGGTGAGACTTCATGGAGTACCCCTATCAATTGTTTCTGATCGTGATCCCAATTTTACTTCAAGATTCTGGAAGACTCTTCAAAAAGCCTTTGATACTGAACTTCAATTGAGCACTGCTTACCACCCTCAAATAGATGGAAAATTGTAATGGACTATTCAAACCTTAGAAGACATGTTGAGATCATTCTCACTTGACTTTCAGGGTATGTGGGATAAATATTTACCTCTGGTTGAATTTTCCTATAACAATAGCTTTCATTCGAGTATTCTGATGGCACCATATGAAGCGTTATATGGAAAGAGATGTTGCACACCAACCTTTTGGGATGAAGTTGGTGAAAGAAAACTTGTAGGCTCAGAACTGGTGGAGGAAACGATGGAAAAGGTGAAGGTAATCCAAAACCACATCAAAGCTGCTCAAAGTAGGTAGAAGAGCTATGCGGACAACCGAAGAAAGGATTTGGAATTTTAGGTGGGAGATCATGTTTTCATGAAGTTTTCTCCATGGAAGGGAGTATACGTTTTGGAAATAAAGGTAAATTGTGTCCCAAGTACATTGGTCCTTTCGAAATTCTAGAACGAATTGGGGCTGTAGCATACCGTTTGGCAATGCCGCCAAATCCCTCCAAAGTTCACGATGTGTTCCATGTATCACCGTTGATAAAATACATGCCTGACCCAATGGATATACTCACCTATGAGAAATTATAACTAGAACCCGATCTTTCTTATTGATAATATCCCATCAGGATTGTTGATATAAGAGAACAAGTGCTGAGAAACTGAACGACTCGTCTGGTAAAATATCTATGGAGAAGCCATAAGATGGAAGAGGCAACGTGGGAACCCGAGGAACATATGATGAAGAACCACCTGAGAATTTTCATGTGGTAGTATTCTAGAAATTTTGAGGATGAAATTATTTGAAGGAGGGGAGAATGTAACACCCCAAGCTTCCACGGTAGGCTTCCCTTTGAATAATACAGTAGCGTGTGTTGTACACAACTTTGAGTTCTAACACACACCAAAACCAATCAAACTAGCAGTTATGAATAGTAATACCCACTTTTTGAAATTTTATAAATTTTATCTTTCAAAATGGACTTCATTTTTGTATTTGGAATATCAAAATTATCCTAGGGTGAAATTTTGGTATTTTTCTGAAAACATTCAATTTTTGAAGAATAGTGAAAAAACAATGAGTTATAGTTTAAAACCAAATTTTTATTTAAATAATTATTTATTTTATTTAAATTTAATTTAGGTCAAAATAGATACATAATACTTATATATGTTCAATGTAATCCATTGGAGTTAGTTTATAATAATTTTAGATATATAAACATTTTATTGAACATTTTCACCTTATTTTACCCACCTCCTAAGAGAATTTGGAAATTCACATAAAACATAATTTTACCGCTTCTGTGAGTGGAATTTCGAAAAGTTGAGTGACACGGTTAATATCATGGAGTAAAAGTTTGTTCAATGAGATGAAAATAATTTTTGGTGAATAGTAACTTTTTATATTTATTTACCACAGTTAAAAGTAAATAGGGTAATTAAGGGTAAAAATGATATTAATATTACCCTAACACATGTCCTAATTATATTGGACAAGTGTATCTCGACCCAAAACAACCTTAGGAATAAAATATTATCATTTAGGTCCACTTGGACTAGATTTGGACATTTATTATTATTTAATTCAAAGTAGAGTTAATAGAGTTAAAATCAATGTTTATTTACTAAAACATTTTTAATATAGGGATATACATAAGATACATTTGATTGTAAATATTCATTACAAATATTAAATGATTTCCTACATAATGGTATTTTATTTATAATTTTTAGACATAAATAATTTAATTTATTTATGACACAATGGTGATGTAGTAATTACCTAATTAATGAAATATTATAATAATTGATATTATAAATATCAAAATGAATGTAATTTGAGACTTTTTATGAATTCCAATAATTTTATAAGTTAATATGAAACATTAGGATTGGTTATATAAATTTATTTCGAAGTAATAATGCGGTTATGAATTTATCAAAAACTAAATACCCAATATTGTCAAAATTGACAAATAGGAGTTTTTAAAAAAAATATTATATTATTAATTTATATTCAATTCCAAAAAATCTATGGTTCAACCAAGAGACTTATTTCATGATATTTGTATCATCAATGGACCACTTGAGGGTCTCTTGGAGGTATATAGTATGTTTATTAACTATATAATATAAAAATAAAAAGTGACATGGTAAGTGTCAAACTAATTTACTAAGAGTTAAAACTAAAAGATATTGTTAACATAGTGACCCAAACCTGTCTAAAACCTATTGGTTTAGTGGTTTTCGACCCATCCCCACCTTAAACTTAAAATAATCCACTTTTGAGCCATTAGAAGCCGAATATGAATTTATTATAAAATAATATTTCTAGCTTTTCCAAAGGTGCCCCTTACCCCTCTTATAAAAGGGCACTCCCCCTTATCACAAAATAACACATTAAAATCCTTTTGGCTCGGCCAAACCCTACCCAAATACTCTCTCAACTTCCCTAAATTCAACCTAGAGGCATTAGTTTGATAATACAGCCATCCTAAGGATCCCTTTTCATCAAATCAAAAGGAAGAACCCGAAGAATATGTAATGTTTTCACCACCCTCTTTCAAGTTTCTTTCTTCTTAAACTTATTCATTCTTTGTTATTCTAAAATAATAATTCTAGTATCTATTATATAATGTGATATTATTATAAATATGGTACAACCATATTAAATATTCTATCCATCCTTTGAATGACATGTCATCATACGTGCATACGTACGGCTTGCCGTCTCCAGGTCGTGGTGTAACTATTATTCAATATATTATTATTTGGATGGATATAATAATGATGTGTAATTCTTATAAATAATAAATATAACATGATAATGATTCTTTATATATGATATACCATCCAATTATATATTATTTTAATATCAAAAGAATGTTGTTGTCGCTCGTGCGTACGTACAGACTACCGTCTCCACAAACGCGATGAGATTCATTCTCCATAATATCCATTCAAGTATAATTATAATTTGATGAATAAAAATAATTTTTAAGGACTTGATATCATACAACCTATCCATAAAAAACATGACTTATTTAACAAAAAATATAATATAAAACGAGTAATTTAACACCCAAAAAAATGATAATACTAAGATATTATTAACAAATCAATGTTAAAAGATCATATATAATATCATATTAATGTATATGATTCTTTTGTAATTTAATAACAATGTTATAACTATTATACAGAAGGTTAACATACCATCAACTAAGGAAAAGTACAAGGTAAGGGTTTGTTTCACAATCACTTCATTATCCGAGATTGTTTATACATGATTATCTACTGGGACCTCTTTATCATCCACATCCATGTTTCTTAAAAATGAATTACAAATCATTCGTACTATTTTAAAGAATATGGGATAAATTCATTTATACCCTTGTTGAATATTTATAAGAATATTATTAAGGAATATTTCTGTCGTTTTCCAAACAAGGTCCTTTTTAACGTTTTTGACAGAATTAAGGTAAAAATGTTTTATTATCTTATGCAGCAGGTGCGACTATTTTCTGCCATTATAAAATTGTCGAAGCTTCGCTTACAAGCTTATAAGAATATTTTCAATGAAAATGTTTTATTTTATAAATATATGACTCTTAAATGATTTCAAAATAGAAATAGATATTTCTCTAAAAAGAGTTTTGATTTCATCTATGTCAACATCCTTTGATAGATTTTAGGTTTATTAGGAGTTGATTTATTATGATACAAAACATACATATAGTATTGATGGTTTTGTGATATGTTTGACAATGGATTTTTTATTTTTATACTATTCATGGTTTATGATGAATGTATTGACATTTTGTATGCTAGTTTTAATATGAATGTTTATGTAATTTTTAAACCTGTTCATATGAGGAAAGCATTGGACTTAATAAGTGACGGGTGGAGCCTGCTATAGTTCCTCGATGCATCGGTAGGTCTCATGAGACAAAATAGTGTCTTGGAACAAGGCCTTGACAAAATCGTATTTGTATTCTTGGCATGAGGCCTTGGCTATGTGGTTGTGATAGTCTGGAATTATGCATTCCATCATTATGAAAGTGGTTATTGATATTGCCTGTGATTATTAGACTAGTATAATATCCATGTGAATAAGTAAATGTAATTATTTCATTTGATATTTTCCATATTATTATCAAGTTCAAGTTTAAAAGGCTTTTTTTAGCTATTCGTTGCCTTAAATGTTTATACTTATTTATAAAAGTTTCCGCTATATTGTTATCCTTACTGGGCATTTGAGCTCACCCCTTTCTATGATTTATTTTTCCCAGGATGTGAAGAAGTATTTTATGAATGACCTGCAGGGATAATATAAGGGGTTATGAGTGTGGAGTCAAGATGTTGTTGTAGTTTTCAATTTATGATGTAATTTAAACATTATGAATGTATCTAGTGTTTCCAAGACTACTAAACTAATCAGTCTTTCGATACATGATCTTTCTTGTGATCATGTCAATGTTATGTAATAATTCAACGACTCTGGGTAACTGGGGTCGGGGCGTTAAAGTTGGTATCAGAGGAAGTTTAGTACAAACCATGGAAGCTAGATTTAGATAAACTCTGATTAGAGAACATAGATTTAAGATGGCATTTGAGGATTAGTATAGAAGAACTTCCTAGAATTTTGGTATTATAAACATTTTGTGAGTTTTCCGAGTAATTAATCCCTATCTGGATATGACCAGGTAGAGGAGGCTCTGGTACAGATGTACCGTGGGGTAAAACCTGAAAACACCACTTTGAGCTAGACTCGAACGGGAACTGGGGCACAACAACGGGCCTTGCTTCACTCTTGGTTACAACACTCTCAGGGGATATGCTTAGGATAACTCTCAATTTATTTTAAAATCATTATGAAGGGTTTATGAGTATATACATCCTCAGAGAAATTTTTTTATGATTATGGATTATATCCATAAATACTTCAATTCTATGTTAAGTGTTTTATAAGTATGGAATTATATATTTTGATTCATAAACAGATCTAGTTTATGCTATTGTTTAGAAATGGAACATAGTGGAAGAAATGGAAACCGTATCAATGCACGCAATCCATGTAGGGATTTCCCTCCTAATCAAGACAATTATAGCGGAGCTAGTGATGCAACTGGTGCTGATCAAATAATCACCATACTAGGACAACTCACTCAGGTTATGAATAATAACCTTAACCGTATGGAGCACCCTGATCCGCAGCGTGGAGGATCAATGTTAGATCACTTCATGAGGCAGGAACCACCTACATTTAATGGGATTACAGATCCATTAGTAGCTTAGCAATGTATTAGTTCCCTAGAGAAAATATTTCAGGCTTTGGGGAGAAGTGAAAGGGAAATAGTTATCAAGGGAGTTTACCGCCTCACTGGAGATGCTGATCAATGGTGGTCTTTGATTCAAAAAAAAGGAAGATGATGAAGTATCAAATATGTAATGGAGGGAGTTCAAAGATCTATTTTTATAAAAATACTTTCCTTGTGACCAACAAGCAGATATGGAAAGGAAATTTCTGAGTCTGAGACAAAAGGAGGATGAGAATGTCGCAAAGTATGAGGCTAACTTTACAAGGTTAGCAAGGTATGCTGGAGATTATATACATAACCCAAGAAGTAATATTTATTGTTTCTTTGATGGGTTAAACCCATTTCTCTGTCGACCATTAGTTTTACAATCCTTCTCGTCGTACGAAGACATTGTCTCATGTGGTATCAAGACAGAAAATGAATTCTCTATGTCTTATGACTTTAAAGCAAAGAAAGATAAGAATAGATCTGCTGATCAATCTGGGAATGGAAATAAGGGGAAGAAAGGAAAGGTTGAATATCCATCCTGTGGTAAATGTGGGAAGAAACACCCCAGTACTTTCTTAAAAGGAATGGGAGTCCGTTACAAGTGTAGTGAAAAAGGCCACCAAGCTCGTTATTGCGAGGGGAAAAAGGAAGCTACTGATGTTCAATGCTACAATGGTAGGGAGATAGGACATTATGAAAATGAATGTCCAAAGTTTCAGAGGAACTTACCTCAGAAAATGCCAAGTGATAAAGGCCAAGATTATGCTATCACTACTGCTGAGGTAGAAGCTCCGAAAGACGTGGTGGCAGGTAATTTAATGGTTTCCTCAAGTTTAGAAAATGCATTATTTGATTTTGGATCATCGCATTGTTTCATATCTTCCCAGTTTTCTAAGAAAATTAGATACTTCCAATTTGATTTAACAAGGGAGTTTTTAGTAAAAAATCCTAAGGGAAGTATAATTGTAACAATGTTTTGTGAATCCGTCCCCATTAGAGCACATAAATGTTCTTTATCCACTTATCTCATCGTCATACCTATGATTGAGTTTGATATAATCCTTGGTATAGATTGTTATTCAGACCATGATGTGAAGATTTATTGTAAGAAGAAGGAGGTTACAGTTTTTGATGATGATGATATGGAACACCTTATCTTTAGAGCATAATCATCACCACCTAATTTTTATCTAGATCCACCCCCAGTAGCTCAACTAAATTCAATTATTAGGGAGGAAGAGAATGAAATGACGGTGGGTGAGGAAATAAATGTTCAAATAGAGGATGTACCTATTGTGAATGATTATGTAGATGTGTTTCTGGAAGATTTACCTGGACATCCTCCAGAACGAGAAGTTGAGTTTTCCATTGATTTAATTCCTGGATCAAGGCCTATATCGAAGACCCCTTATAGAATGGACACAATTGAATTAGTTGAACTAAAGAAACCACTAGAGGAATTGAGTAATAAGGGATTTATTCACCCTAGTGTTTCTCCATGGGGAGCCCCTGTTCTTTTTGTTAAAAAGAAAGATGGATCTATGAGGTTATGTATCAACTACAGGGAGATCAATGCAATAACAATAAAGAACAGGTATCCAATACCTCGTATTGATGATTTATTTGACCAACTTTATGGAAGTCAATACTTCTCAATTATTGAACTTCAATATGGACACCATCAATTGTGTTTGAAGAAGGAAGACATTTCAAAGACAACATTTCTAACAAGGTACGGGCATTACGAGTTTACGATAATGCCTTTTGGGCTGACTAATGCACCCTCAATATTCATGGTTTCTAATGAATAGAGTTTTCAAGAAATATCTTGATGATTTTGTGGTGGTATTTATTGATGATATCTTGGTATACTCCAAAAGATATTAAGATCATGAAAATCACTTGCGCATTATCCTGATGACTCTGAGAATACATGAATTATATGGGAAGTTTAGCTAGTGTGAATTCTGCCTTCAGGAGATTTCTTTTCCTGGCCATATTGTCTCTAAAGATGGAATCTCTGTTGATCCTTATAAGACCAAGGCAATCCATGAATGGCCAGAGAATAAAAGTATAACTGAGGTACACTGTTTTATTGGTTTAGCAGGTTATTATCGTTGTTTCGTCCAGAATTTTTCCCGATTGGATAACCCAGTAACAAAGCTCACACGTAAGGGGATTAAATTTGTTTGAAAAAAAGAGTGTGAAGAATGTTTTGAATAACTGAAGAGAAGATTAGTCAATTCTACTATATTGACTCTACCATCGAGGAATGATGGGTTCGTTATTTATAGTGGGGCATCGAAGAAAGGACTTGGTAGTGTCCTTATGTAGAATGATAGGGTGATTTCTTATGCATAACGATAGTTGAAAATTCATGGGAAAAACTATCCTACTCATGATCTCGAATTAGCAGCTGTGATATTTTCTTTGAAGATATGGATGCACTACCTCTATGGTAAAAAATGTGAGATTTGTACTGATCACAAGAGTTTGAAGTATATTTTCTCCGAAAATTTTCAACACGAGGCAAATGAGATAGCATGAAATAATCAAGGATTATGATTGCACGATACACTACCACCCGGAGAAGGAAAATAAGGTGGCAGATGCTTTGAGCAGAAAAGATCATGGAGTTTTGAACATGATGATAATTGAAAGAGATCCTATTTTCATAGATCTAGTGAATATGGACATGGGAATAAAAATGGAAGGTGAAAAATTAGTGATTTTTTAAATGGTTTCCAAAACATATTTACTAGAAAGGATTAAGAGTTCTCCGACCGATGATGAAGAATTTCCAAAGAAGATTAAAGCTGTGAATGATGGGAGATTGAGAGACTTTGTGTATGAATAAAGAATTTCTAAATTCAGGAAGAGACTTTCTTTTGCCGATATAACTAATTTTAAAAAGGAATTGTTAGACGATGCTCATAGTTCCAATTTATCTATACACCCTGGGAGCACAAAAATGTATAGAGACTTGAAGGAACATTTTTGGTGGGACAACATGAAGAGGTAGATTGCTGATTTTTTGTCAAGATGTATGGTTTTTCAATAAGTGAAAGCTAGACGACAACAACCTGGAGGATTCATGCAACCTCTTCCCATACCAGAGTGGAAATGGGACAATATTACGATGGACTTTGTCATGGGGATACCAAGGGATCCTAAAAGGAATGATGCAATATGGGTCATTGTTGACCGTCTTACCAAGTCAACACATTTGCTTTCTATAAGGGAATATTTACCACTTGAACGTCTAGCAAGGCTATATATTAATGATGTGGTGAGACTTCATGGAGTACCCCTATTAATTGTTTCTGATCATGATCCACGTTTTACTTCAAGATTCTAGAAGAGTCATAAAAAATCCTTGGATACTAAACTTCATTTGAGCACTGCTTACCACCCTCAAACAGATGGATAATCGGAACGGACTATTCAACCCTTAGAAGACTTGTTGAGATCTTGCTCACTTGACTTTCAGGGTATGTAGGATCAATATTTACATATGGTAGAATTTTCCTATAATAATAGCTTTCATTCGAGTTTTCAGATGGCACCATATAAAGTGTTATATGGAAAGATATGTCGCACAACAACTTTTTGGGATGATGTTGGTGAAGAAAACTTATAGGCCCAGAACTGGTGAAGGAAACGATGGAAAAGGTGATGGTAATCCAAAAACACATCAAAGCTGCCCAAAGTAGGAAGAAGAGCTATGCTGACAACCGAAGAAAGGATTTGCAATTTCAGGTGGGAGATCATGTTTTCTTGAAGGTATCTCCATGGAATAGAGTTATACATTTTGGCACGAAAGCTAAATTGAGTCCCAGGTACATCGGTCCCCTCGAAATTCTAGAATGAATTGGGGATGTAGCTTACCGTTTGACAATGCCGCCAAATCTCTCCAAAGTTCACGATGTGTTCCATGTATCACTGTTGAGAAAATACATGCCTGAACCAACGCATGTACTCACCTATGAGGAATTAGAACTGGAACCTGATCTGTCTTATTGTGAATTTCCCATCAGGATTCATGATATAAGAGAACAAGTGCTGATAAACCGAACAACTCGTCTGGTAAAAGATCTATGGAGAAACCATAAGATGGAAGAGGCAACATGGGAAACCGAGGAACTTATGATGAAGAACCACCCGATAATTTCCATGTGGCTGTATTCTAGAAATTTATAGGATGATATTATTTGAAGATGGGGAGAATGCGACACCCCAAGATTCCACGGTACGCTTCCTTTTGAACAATATAATAGCGTGTGTTGTATGCAACTTTGAGTTTTAACACAAACCACAACCAATCAAACTAGCCGTTATGAATAGTAATACCCACTTTTTCAAAATTTAAAAAGTTTATCTTTCAAGATGGACTTCATTTTTGGATTCGGAATATCAAAATTATCCTAGGGTGAAATTATGGTATTTTTATGAAAACTTTCAATTTTTGATGAATAGTGAAAAAACACTGAGATATAGTTTAAAACAAAATTTTTATTTAAATAATTATTTATTTAATTTAAATTTAATTAATTTCAAAATAGATACATAATACATATATAAGTTCAATTTAATTCATTGGAGTTAGTTTAGAATAATTTTAGATATATAAAAATTTTATTGAATTTTTTCACCGTATTTTACCAACCTCCTAGGAGAATTTGGAAATTCACATAAAACATACTTTTAATGCATCTGTGAGTGGAATCTAGAAAATCTGAGAGACACGGTTAATATCAAGGATTAAAATGTGCTTCAATGAGATGAAAATAATTTTTGATGAATAGTAACTTTTTACTTTTATTTAGCACAGTTAAAAGTAAATAGGATAATTAAGGGTAAAATGATATTAATATTACCATAAAACATGTCCTAATACTATTGGACAAGTGTATATTGACCAAAAACAACCTTAGGAATAAAATATTATCATTTAGGTCCACTAGGATTAGATTAGGACATTTATTATTATTTAATTCAAAGAAGAGTTAAATGAGTTAAAATCAAAATTTATTTACTAATTTTTTTAATATAAGGTTATACATAAGATAAATTAGATTGTAAATATTCATTAGAAATATTAAAATATTTCTTAACTAATGTTATTTTATTTATAATTTTTATACATTAATAATTTAATTAATTTATGACACAATTGTGATGCAGTAATTACCTAATTAATGAAATATTAAAATAATTGATATTATAAATATCAAAATGAATGTAATTTTAGACTTTTTATGAATTACACTAATTTTATAAGTTAATATTGCATATTAGTATTGGTTATATAAATTTAGTTAGAAGATATAATGCTGTTATGAATTTATCAAAAACAAAATACCCAATAGTTTCAAAATTGACATAAAAGAGTTTTTAAAACAAATATTATATTATTAATTTATATTCAATTCCTAAAAATATAAGGTTCGTCCAAGAGACTTATATCATGATATGTGTATCATTAATGGACCACTTGGGGGGTCCCTTGGAGGTATATAGTAAGTTTATTATCTATATAATATAAAAATAAAAAGTGACATGGTAAGTGTCAAACTAATTAACTAAGAGTTAAAACTAAAAGATAAGATTAATATAGTGACCCAAACTTATCTAAAACCTATTGGTTGAGTGGTTTTCGACCCATACCCACCATAAAATTTAAATAATCCACTTTGGATCCATTATAAAATGAATATTAATTTATTATAAAATAATATTTCAAGCATTTCCAAAGGTTCCCCTTACCCCTCTTATAAAAGGGCACTCCCCCTTCTCACTAAATCACAAATTCAAAGCCTTTTGGATCGGCCAACCACTGGGAAAATACTCTCTCAACTTCTCTCACTTCATCCTAGAGGAATTAGTTTGATCAGAAAGCCAACATAAGGATCCCTTTTGATCAAATCAAAAGGAAGAACCTGAAAAAGAGGTAATGTTTTCACCACCCTCTTTCAAGTTCTTTTCTTCTTCAAATTTTCTTTCATTGTTATTCTAAAATAATAAATCCAGTATCTCCTATATACAGTGATATTATTATAAATATGATACAACCATATTCATTATTCTATCCATCCTTTGAATTACAAGTCACCGTACATGCGTACGTACGGCTTACCGTCTCCACGTCGTGGTGTAATTGTTATTAAATATATTATTATTTGGATAGATATAATAATGATGTATAATTCATGTAAATAATAAATATAACATGATAATTATTCTGTATATATTATGTACCATACAATTATATATTATTTTAATATCAAAAGAATGATATTGCCGCTCGTGCGTACGTACGGATTACCGTCTCCACAAACGCGGTGAGATTCATTTTCCAACGTATCCATTCAAGTATAATTATGATTTGATGATTAAAAATAATGTTTAAGGACTTGATATCATACAACCTATCCATAACAAACACGACTTATGTACCAAAACATATAAAAGAAAATGAGTATGTTAACACCCGAAACAATGATAAAACTAAGATATTATTAACAAATCATTGTTAAAAGATCATATCTAATATCATATTAATGTATATGATTATTGTATAATTTAATACCAATGTTTTAACTATTATATAGCAGGTTAAAATACTCTCTACTAAGGAAAAGTACAAGTTAAGGGTTTATTTCACAATCTCTTCATTTTTCGAGGTTGTTTATACATGATTATCTACTGGGACCTCTTTATCATCCACATCCATGTTTCTTAAAAATGTATTACAAATCATTCATACTATTTTAAAGACTATGGGATCAAGTCATTTATACCATTGTTGAAATTTTATAAGAAGTTTTTTAAGGAATATTTCTTTCGTTTTCCAAACAAGTTCCTTTTTAACGTTTTGACGGAAAAAAGTAATAATATTTTTTTTAACTTATGCGGCGGGTGCGACTATTTTCTACAATTGTAAAATCATCGAAGATTCCCTTACAATATTATAAGAATATTTTCAAATAAAATGTTTTATTTTATAGATATATGACTCTTAAATGATTCCAAAATATAAATAGATATTTCTCTAAAATGAGTTTTGATTTCATCTATGTCAACATCCTTTGATGTATTTTATGTTTATTAGGAGTTGATTTATTCTGATACAAAACATCCATATAGTATTGATGGTTCTGTGATATGTTTGATGGTGGATGTGTTATTTTTAAACCATTCATGGTTTATGAAGAAATTATTGACATTTCATATGCTAGTTTTAATTTGAATGTTTATGTATTGTTTAAACCTGTTCATTTGAGGAATGCATTGGACTTAATAAGTGACGGGTGGAGCCCGCTATAGATCCTCGATGCATCGGTAGGTCTCATGAGACAAACTAGTGTCTTGGCACAAGGCCTTGACAAAATCGTATTTGTAGTCTTGGCACGAGGTCTTGGATATGTGGTTATGATAGTCTGGAATTATGCATTCCATCATTATGAAAGTGGTTATTGATATTACATGTGATTATTAAACTAGTAGAATATCCATGTGAATAAGTAAATGGAATTATTTCATTTTTTCTCTTCCATATTATGCTGACGTTCAAGTTTAAAAGGCTTTTTTAGTTATTCATTGCCTTAAATGTTTATGCTTATTTATAAAAGTTTCCGCTATATTGTTATCCTTACTGGGCATTTGAGCTCACCCCTTTCTATGTTTTATTTTTCCCCGGATTTGATGATATATTTTATGAATGACCTGCAGGGATAGTATAAGGGTTTATGAGAGTGGAGTCAAGATGTTGTTGTAGTTTTCAATTTATGATGTAATGTAAACTTTATGAGTGTAACTAGTGTTTCCAAGACTACTAAACTAATAGGTCTTTCGAGACTTGTTCTTTATTGTGATCATGCCAATGTTATGTAATAATGCACCGACTCTGGGTATCTGGGGTCGGGGCCTTACCGTTGGTATCAAAGGAAGTTTAGTACAAACCTTGGAAGCTAGATTTATATAAACTCTGATTTGAGCACATAGATTTAAGACGGACTTTGAGGATTAGTATAGACAAACTTCCTAGAATTTTGGTATTGTAGACATTTTTTGAGTTTTCTGAGCAATACATCCCGGTCTGGATATGAGCAGGTAGAGGCGGCTCTGGCATAGATGTACCTAGCGGTAAAACCTGAAAACACCTCTTTAGGCTAGACTCGAACGGGAACTGGTGCACGACAACATGCATTGCTTCACTCTTGGTTATAACACTCCCTGGGGATATGCTTAGGATAACTCTCATTTAATTTACAAATCATTTTGAAGGGTTTATGAGTATATACGCCCTCAAAGAAATTTTTTTATGATTATGGATTATATCCATAAATAGTTCAATTTATGTTAAGTGTTTTATAAGTATGGAATTATGTATTTTGATTCATAAACTGATCTATTTTATGCCATTGTTTAGAAATGGCACCTAGTGGAAGAAATGGAAACCGTATCAATGCACGCACACCATGTAGAGATTTACCTTCTACTAAAGATAATTATAGTGGAGCTAGTGATGCAACTGGTGCTGATCAACTAATCACCATACTGGGACAAGTCACTCAGGTTATGAATAATAACCTTACCCGTATGGAGCACCCTGATCCGCAGTGTGGAGGATCAATGTTAGATCGCTTCATGAGGCAGGAACCACCTACATTTAATGGGAGTACAAATCCATTAGTATCTTAGCAATGGATTAGTTCCCTAGAGATTTTTTTTTCAGGATTTGGGGAGTAGTGAAAGCGAAAAAGTTATCATGGCAGTTTACTGCTTCACTAGAGATGCTGATCAATGGTGGTTATTGATTCAAAACACAAAGGAAGATGATGAAGTATAAAATATGGAATGGAGGGAGTTCAAAGATCTATTTTTAGAAAAATACTTTCCTGGTGACCATCGATCTGATATGGAAAGGAAATTTCTGAGTCTGAGACAAACGGAGGATGAGAATGTCGCAAAGTATGAGGCTAATTTTACAAGGTTAGCAAGGTATGCTGGAGATTATATACGTAACCCGAGAAGTATTATTGATCATTTCTTTGATGTGTTAAAACCATTTCTCCATCGAGCATTAGTCTCACAATCTTTCTCGTCGTACGAAGACATTGTCTCATGTGCTATCAAGACAAAAAAAAGAATTCTCAAAGTCTTATGACTTTAAAGAAAGGCAAGAGAAGTAGAGAACTGCTGATCAATCTTGGAATGGAAATATGGGGAATAAGGGAATGGTCGAATATCCATCCTGTGGTAAATGTGGGAAGAAACACCTTGGTAATTTCTTAAGAGGAATGAGATCCTGTTACAAGTGTGGTGAAAAAGGCCACCAAGCTCATGATTTCAAGGGGAATAAAGAAGCTACGGATGTACAATGATACAATTGTAGGGAGATGGGAAATTACGAAAATGAATGTCCTATGTGTCAGAGGAACTTACCATAGAAAATGAAAAGTGATAAAGGCCAAGATAATGCTATCACTACTGCTGAGGTAGAAGCTCCGAAAGACGTGGTGGTAGGTAATTTAATGGTTTCCTCAAGTTTAGCAAATGAATTATTTCACTCTGGATCATCACATTGTTTCATATCTTCCCAGTTTTCTAACAAAATTATATATTTCAAATTTGATTTAACAAGGGAGTTGTCAGTAAAAAATCTTAAGGGAAGTATCATTGTAACAATGTTTTGTGAATCAGTCCCAGTTAGAGCACATAAATGTTCTTTATCCACTTATCTCATCGTCAAACCTATGATTGAGTTTGATATAATCCTCGGTATGTATTGGTATTCAGACCATGATGCGAAGATTTTTTGTAAGAAGAAGGAGGTTATGGTTTTTGATGATGATGATATGGAACACCTTATCCTTAGAGAATAATCATCACCACCTAATTCTTATCTAGATCCACCCCAAGTAGCTCAACTAAATTCAATTATTGGGGAGGAAGAGAATGAAATGACTATGGGTGAGTAATGGAATGTTCAAATAGAGGATGTACCTATTGTGAATGATTATGTAGATGTGTTTCTGGAAGATTTACCTGTACATCCTCCTGAACGAGAAGTTGAGTTTTCCATTGATTTAATTCCTGGATCAAGGCCGATATCGAAGACCCCATATAGAATGGCCACTGTTGAATTAGTTGAACTAGAGAAACAACAAGAGGAATTGAGTAATATGGGATTTATTCACCCTAGTGTTTATCCATGGGGAGCCCCTGTTCTTTTTGTTAAAAAGAAAGATGGATCTATGAGGTTATGTATCGACTACAGAGAGATCAATGCTATTACAATAAAGAACAAGTATCCCATACCTTGTATTGATGATTTATTTGACCAACTGTATGGAAGTCAATACTTCTCAAAGATTGACCTTCAATCTGGATACCATCAGTTGTGTGTGATGAAGGATGACATTTCAAAGACAACATTTCTAACAAGGTACGGGCATTACGAGTTTACGGTAATGCCTTTTAGGATGACTAATGCACCCTCTGTATTCATGGATCTAATAAATAGAGTTTTCAAGAAATATCTTAATGATTTTGTGGTGGTATTTATTGATGATATCTTGGTATACTCTAAAATCTACGTAGATCATGAAATCACTTTCGCATTATCCTGAAGACTCTGAGAAGACATGAATTATATGAGAAGTTTAGCAAGTGTGAATTATGGCTTCAAGAGATTTCTTTTCTTGTCCATATTGTCTCTAAAGATGGAATCTCTATTGATCCTTCTAAGACCAAGGAAATCCATGAATGGCCAGCGAATACAAGTATAACTGAGGTACACTGTTTTATTGGTTTAGTAGGTTATTATCGACGTTTCTTCCAGAATTATGCCTGATTGGATAACCCATTAACAAAGCTCACATGAAAGGGGGTTAAATTTGTTTGAAAAAAAGAGTGTGAAGAATTTTTTGAAGAACTGAAGAGAATATTAGTCAATGCTCAAATATTGACTCTAACATCGGGGAATGATGGGTTCGTTATTTATAGTGGTGCATTGAAGAAAGGACTTGGTTGTGTACTTATGTATAATGATAGTGTTATTGCTTATGCATCACGATAGTTGAAAATTTATGAGAAAAACTATCCTACTCATGATCTCTAATTAGAAGATGTGATATTTTCTTTGAAGATATGGATGCACTACCTCTACAGTGAAAAATGTGAGATTTATACTGATCACAAGAGTTGGAAGTATATTTTCTCAGAAAAAGAACTCAACACGAGGCAAATGAGATGGCTTGAACTACTCAAGGATTATGATTGCACGATACACTACCACCCGGAGAAGGAAACTAATGTTGTAGATGCTTTGAGGAGAAAATATCATGGATTTTTGAACATGATGATAATTGAAAGAGATCCTATTTTCATGGATCTAGTGAAGATGAACATGGGAATAACCATGAAAGGTGAAACATTAGTTCTTTTTCAAATGGTTTCCAAAATATCTTTACTAGAAAGGATTAAGAGTTCTCAGACTGATGATGAAGAATTTCAAAAGAAGATTAAAGCTGTGAATGAGGAGAGATTGAGAGACTTTGTGTATGAATATGGAATTTTTAAATTCCGGAAGAGACTTTGTGTTCGCGATATAAATGATTTTAAAAAGGAATTGTTAGACGATGCTCATAGTTCCAATTTCTCTATACACCCTGGGAGCTCAAAAATGTATAGAGACTTGAAGGAACATTTTTGGTGGGACAACATGAAGAGGGAGATTGCTGATTTTGTGTCAAGATGTATGGTTTTTCAACAAGTGAAAGCTGGACGGGAACGTCCTGGAGGAGTTATGCAACCTCTTCCCATACCAGAGTGGAAATGGGATAATATTACGATGGACTTTGTCATGGGGCTACCAAATGCTCCTAGAAGGAATGATGCAATATGGGTCATTATTGACCATATTACCAAGTCAACACATTTTCTTGCTATAAAGGAAGACTTACCACTTGAACGTCTAGCAAGGCTATATATTAATGAAGTGGTGAGACATCATGGAGTACCCCTATCAATTGTTTCTGATCGTGATCCATGTTTTACTTCAAGATTATAGAAGAGTCATAAAAAAGCCTTGGATACTGAACTTCATTTGAGCACTTCTTACCACCCTCAAATAGATGGATAATCGAAACGGACTATTCAAACCTTATAAGACATATTGAGATCTTGATCACTTGAATTTCAGGGTATGTGGGATAAATATTTACCTTTGGTAGAATTTTCCTATAATAATACCTTTCGTTCGAGTATTCAGATAGCACCATATGAAGTGTTATATGGAAAGAGATGTCGCACACCAACTTGTTGGGATGACTTTGGTGAAAGAAAACTTGTAGGCCCAGAACTGGTGGAGGAAACGACGGAAAAGGTGAAGGTAATCCAAAACCACATCAAAGCTGCTCAATGTAGGAAGAAGAGCTATGCTGACAACCGAAGAAAGGATTTGCAATTTCAGGTGGGAGATCATGTTTTCTTGAAGATATCTCCATGGAAGGGAGTTATAAATTTTGGCACGAAAGGTAAATTGAGTCCCAGGTAAATCAGTCCTCTCGAAATTCTATAACGAATTGGGGCTGTAGCTTACCGTTTGGCTATGCCGCCAAATCTCTCCAAAGTTCACGATGTGTTCCATGTATCACTGTTGAGAAAATACATTCCTGAACCAACGCATGTACTCACCTATGAGGAATTAGAACTGGAACACGATCTGTATTTTTGCGAAGAGCCCATCAGGATTCTTGATACAAGAGAACAAGTGCTGATAAACCGAACGACACGTCTGGTAAAAGATCTATGGAGAAACCATAAGATGGAAGAGGCAATGTGGGAACCTGAGGAACTTATGATGAAGAACCACCTGAGACATTTCATGTGTTAGTATTATAGAAATTTCTAGGATGATATTATTTGAATGTGGGGAGAATGTAACACCCCAAGCTTACATGGTACGCTTCCTTTTGAATAATATAGTAGCGTGTGATGTATGCAACTTTGAGTTCTAACACAAACCACAACCATTCAAACTAGCCGTTATGAATAGTAATACCCACTTTTTGAAATTTTATAAATTTTTTCATTCAAAATGGACTTCATTTTTGGATTCGGAATATTGAAATTATCCTAGGGTGAAATTTTGGTATTTTTCTAAAAACATTCAATTTTTGATGAATAGTGAAAAAACACTGAGTTATAGTTTAAAACAAAATTTTTATTTAAATAATTATTTATATTATTTAAATTTAATTAAGTTAAAAATAGATACATAATATATATATATATATGTTCAATTTAATTCATTGGATTTAGTTTAGAATAATTTTAGATATATAAAAATTTTATTGAACTTTTTCTCCGTATTTTACCCACATCCTAGGATAATTTGGAAATTCACATAAAACATAATTTTATTGCTTCTGTGAGTGGAATTTAGAAAATTCGAGAGACACGGTTAATATCAAGGATTAAAATGTGGTTCAATGAGATGAAAATAATTTTTCGTGAATAGTAACTTTTTACTTTTATTTAGCACGGTTAAAAGTAAATAGGGAAACTAAGGGTAAAAATGATATTAATATTACCCTAACACATGTCCTAATTCTATTGGACAAGTGTATCTCGACCAAAAACAACCATAGGAATAAAATATTATCATTTAGGTCCACTTGGATTATATTAGGACATTTATTATTATTTAATTCAAAGAAGAGTTAAAAGAGTTAAAATCAATGTTTATTTACTAATTTTTTTTTAATACAGGGTTATACATAAGATAAATTCGATTGTAAATATTCATTATAAAGCTGAAAATATTTCCTAAATAAAGTTATTTTATTTATAATTTTTATAAAAAAATAATTTAATTAATTTATGACACAATGGTGATGCATTAATTACCTAATTAATGAAAAATTAAAATAGTTGATATTATAAATATCAAAATGAATGTAATTTGAGACTTTTTATGAATTACAATAATTTTATAAGTTAATATGGAATATTAGGATTGGTTATATAAATTTAGTTGGAAGATATAACGTTGTTATGAATTTATCAAAAACAAAATACCCAATAGTTTCAAAATTGACATAAAAGAGTTTTTAAAACAAATATTATATTATTAATTTATATTCAATTCCTAAAAATATAAGGCTCATCCAAGAGAATTATATCATTATATGTGTATCATTAATGGACCACTTTGGGGTCTCTTGGAGGTATATTGTAAGTTTATCAACTATATAATATAAAAATAAAAAGTGACATGGTAAGTGTCAAACTAATTAACTAAGAGTTAAAACTAAATGATAATGTTAATATAGTGACCAAAACCTGTCTAAAACCTATTGGTTGAGTGGTTTTCGACCCATCCCCACCTTAAAATTTAAATACTACACTTTGGAGCCATTATAAACCGAATATTAATTTATTATAAAATAATAGTTCTAGATTTTCCAAAGGTGCCCCTTACCTCTCTTATAAAAGGGAACTCCCCCTTCTCACTAAATCACACATTCAAAGCCTTTTGGATCAGACAACCACTGGGAAAATACTCTCTCATATTCTCTCAATTCATCCTGGAGGCATTAGTTTGATTAGAACGCCAACATAAGGATCCCTTTTGATAAAATCAAAAGGAAGAACCTGAAGAAGAGTTAATGTTTTCACCACCCTCTTTCAAGTTCATTTCTTCTTCAAATTTTCTTTCTTTGTTATTCTAAAATAATAATTCCAGTATCTCCTATATACTATGATATTATTCTAAATATGGTATAACCATATTCAGTATTCTATCCATCCTTTGAATGACAAGTCACCCTACATGCGTACGTATGGCTTACCGTCTCCACGTTGTGGTGTAATTGTTATTCAATATATTATTATTTGGATGGATATAATAATGATGTATAATTCATGTAAATAATAAATATAACATGATAATGGTTCTGTATAATTATATACCATCCAATTATATATTATTTTAATATCAAAAGAATTATATTGCCGCTCGTGCGTACGTACGGATTACCGTCTCCACGAACGCGGTGAGATTCATTCTCCAACGTATCCATTCAAGTATAATTATGATTTGATGATTAAAAATAATGTTTAAGGACTTGATATCATACAACCTATCCATAACAATCATGACTTATGTAACAAAACATATAAAAGAAAATGAGTAAGTTAACACCCGAAACAATGATAAAACTAAGATATTACTAATAAATCAATGTTAAAAGATCATATATAATATCATATTAATGTATATGATTATTGTATAATTTAATAACATTGTTTTAACTATTATAAAATAGGTTAACATAACCTTGACTAAGTAAAAGTACCAGGTAAGGGTTTATTTCACAATCTCTTCATTATCCGAGGTTGTTTATACGTGATAATCTACTGGGACCTCTTTATCATTCACATCCATGTTTCTTAAAAATGTATTACAAATAATTCGTACTATTTTAAAGACTATGGGATAAAGTCATTTATACCATTGTTTAATTTTTATAAGAATTTTTTATGGAATATTTTTGTCATTTTCCAAACAAGTTTCTTTTTAACGTTTTCGACGGAAATAAGGTAATAATGTTTTTTTAACTTATGCGGAGGGTGTGGCTATTATCTTCCATTATAAAATCGTCGAAGCTTCCCTTACAATATTAAAAGAATATTTTCAAAGAAAATGTTTTATTTTATAGATATATGACCCTTAAATGATTTCAAAATAGAAATATATATTTCACTAAAAAGAGTTTTGATTTCATCTATGTCAACATCCTTTGATGGATTTTATGTTTATTAGGAGTTGATTTATTATGATACAAAACATACATATAGTATTGATGGTTTTGTGATAGGTTTGATGATGGATGTGTAATTTTTATACCATTTATGGTTTATGAAGAAATTATTGACATTTCTTATACTAGTTTTAATATGAATGTTTATGTAATGTTTAAAACAATTCATTTGAGGAATGCATTGGAATTAATAGGTGAAGGGTGGAGCCCTCTATAGCTCATCGATGAATCAGTAGGTCTCATGAGACAAACTAGTGTCTTGGCACAAGGCCTTGACAAAATCGTATTTGTAGTCTTGGCACGAGGCCTTGGCCATGTGGTCATGATAGTCTGGAATTATGCATTCCATCATTATGAAAGTGGTTATTGATATTTCACGTGATTATTCGACTAGTAGAATAACCATGTGAATAATTAAATGGAATTATTTCCTTTTTAATTTTCCATATTATGCTAAAGTTCAAGTCTAATAAGATTTTGTTTTAGTTATTCATTGCCTTATATGTTTATGCTTATTTATAAAAGTTTCCGCTATATTGTTATCCTTACTGGGCTTTTGATCTCACCCCTTTATATGTTTTATATTTCCCAGGATGTGAAGAAGTATTTTATGAATGACCTATAGGGATAGTATAAGGGGTTTTGTGTGTGGAGTCATGATGTTGTTGTAGTTTTCAATTTATGATTTAAAGTAAACTTTATGAATGTATCTAGTGTTTCCAAGACTACTAAACTAATAGGTCTTTCGAGATTTGATATTTCTTGTGATCATGCCAATGTTATGTAATAATGCACCGACTCTGGGTAACTGGGGCCGGGGCCTTACAATTGGTATCAGTGGATGTTTAGTACAAACCTTAGAAGCTAGATTTAGATAAACTCTGATTAGAGCACATAGATTTAAGATGGAATTTGAGGATTAGTATAGAAGAACATCCTAGAATTTTGGTATTGTGGACATTTTTTGAGTTTTTCGAGCAATACATTCATGTCTGGATACGAGCAGGTAGAGGAAGCTCTGGCACAGATGTACCTAGCTATAAAACCTGAAAACACCGCTTTGAGCTAGACTCGAACGAGAACTGGTGCACGACAACGTGCCCTGCTGCACTCTTGGTTACAACACTCCCGGGGGATATACTTAGGATAACTCTCATTTTCTTTACAAATCATTATGAAGGGTTTATGAGTATATACATCCTTAAAGAAAACATTTTTATGATTATGGATTATATCCATAAATAGTTCAATTTATGTTAAGTGTTTTATAAATATGGAATTATGTATTTTGATTCATAAATTGATCGATTTAATGCCATTGTTTAGAAATAGCACCTAGTGGAAGAAATGGAAACCGTATCAATGCACGCACTCCATTTAGGGATTTCTGTCCTACTAAAGATAATTATAGCGGAATGTGTGATGAAACTGATGTTGATCAACTAATCACCATACTGGGACAACTCACTCAGGTTATGAATAATAACCTTACCCGTATGGAGCACCCTGATCCGCAGAATAGAGGATCAATGTTAGATCGCTTCATGAGGCATGAACCACCTACATTTAACTGGAGTACAAATCCATTAGTAGCTTAACAATGGATTAGTTCCCTAGAGAAAATATTTCAGGATTTGGGGAGTAGTGAAAGGGAAAAAGTGATCATGGCAGTTTACTGCCTCACTGGAGATGCTGATCAATGGTGGCCATTGATTCAAAACACAAATGAATATGATGAAGTATCAAATATGGAATGGAGGGATTTCAACAATATATTTTTAGAAAAATGCATTCATTGTGACCATCGAGTAGATATGGAAAGGAAATTTCTGAGTCTGAGACAAAAGGATGATGAGACTGTCGCAAAGTATGAGGCTAACTTTACAAGGTTAGCAAGGTATGCTGGAGATTATATACGTAACCCAAGAAGTAAGATTGATCATTTCATTGATGTGTTAAAACCATTTCTCCATCGAGCATTAGTCTCATAATCCTTCTCATCGTAAGAAGACATTGTCTCATGTGCTATTAAGACAGAAAAAGAAATTCTCAAAGTCATATGACTTTAATGAAAAGCAAGAGAAGAAGAGAACTGATTATCAATCTGGGAATGGAAATAAGGGGAATAAGAGAAAGGTTGAATATCCATCCTTTGGTAAATGTGGGAAGAAACACTCTGGTACATGCTTAAAAGGAATGAGAGTCTGTTACAAGTGTGGTGAAAAAGGCCACCAAGCTCGTGATTGCAAGGGGAATAAGGAAGTTGTCGGTGTCCAATGCTACAATTGTAGGGAGATGTGACATTATGAAAATGAATGTCCTAAGTGTCAGAGGAACTTACCTCGGAAAATGCCAAGTGATGAAGGCCATGATTATTTTATCACTACTGCTGTGGTAGAAGCTCCGAAAGACGTGGTGGCAGGTAATTTAGTGGTTTTCTCAAGTTTAGCTAATGCATTATTTGATTTTGGATCATCACATTGTTTCATAACTTCCCAGTTCTCTAAGAAAATTATATATTTCCAATTTGATTTAACAAGGAAGTTGTCAGTAAAAAATCCTAAGGGAAGTATAATTCTTACAAAGTTTTTTGAATCAGTCCCCATTAGAGCACATAAATGTTCTTTATCCACTTATCTCATTGTCATACCTATGATTGAATTTGATATAGTCCTCGGTATGGATTGGTATTCAGACCATGATCAAATATTTATTGTAAGAAGAAGGAGGTTACAGTTTTTGATGATGATGATATGGAACACCTTATCTTTATTGAAGAATCTTCACCACCTAATTCATATCTAGATCCACCCCAAATAGCTCAACTAAATTCAATTATTTGGGAGGAAGAGAATGAAATGACTGTGGGTGAGTAAAGGAATGTTCAAATAGAGGATGTACCTATTGTGAATGATTATGTAGATGTGTTTCTAGAAGATTTACCTGGACATCCTCTAAAACGAGAAGTTGACTTCTCCATTGATTTAATTCCTGGATCAAGGCCTATATCGAAGACCCCTTATAGAATGGCCACTGTGGAATTAGATGAACTAAAGAAACAACTAGAGGAATTGAGTAATTAGGGATTTATTCACCCTAGTGTTTCTCTATGGGGATCCCATGTTCTTTTAGTTAAAAAGGAAGATGGATCTATGAAGTTATATATCGACTACAGGGAGATCAATGCTACAACAATAAAGAACAAGTATCCCATACCTCGTATTGATGATTTATTTGACCAGCTGTATGGAATTCAATACTTCACAAAGATTGACCATCAATCTAGATGCCATCATTTGTTTATGAAGAATGATGACATTTCAAAGACAACATTTCTAACATGGTATGGGCATTACGAGTTTACGGTAATGCCTTTTGGGCTGCCTAATGCACCCTCTGTATTCATGGATATAATGAATAATGTTTTCAAGAAATATCTCGATGATTTTGTGGTGGTATTTATTTATGATATCTTGGTATACTCCAAAATCTATGAAAATCATTAAAATCACTTGTGCATTATCCCAAAGACTCTGAGAAGACATGAATTATATGGGAAGTTTAACAAGTGTGAATTCTGGCTTCAGGATATTTCTTTTCTTGGCCATATTGTCTCTATAGATGGAATCTCTATTGATCTTTCTAAGACCAAGAAGATTAGTCAATGCTCCTATATTGACTCTACCATCAGGGAATGATGGGTTCATTATTTATAGTGGTGCATCGAAGAAAGGAATTGGTTGTGTCCTTATATAGAATGATAGGGTTATTGCTTATGCATCACAATAGTTGAAAATTAATGAGAAAAACTATCCTACTCATGATCTCGAATTAGCAGCTGTGATATTTTCTTTGAAGATATAGATTCACTACCTCTATGGTAAAAATGTGAAATTTATACTGATCATAAGAGTTTGAAGTATATTTTCTCAGAAAAACAACTCAACACGAGGCAAAGGAGATGTCTTGAACTACTCAAGGATTATGATTACATGATACACTACCACCCGGAGAAGGAAAATAAGGCGGCAGATGCTTTGAGTAGAAAAGATCATGGAGTTTTGAACATGATGAGATTTGAAAGAGATAAAATTTTCATGGATCTAATAAAGATGGACATGGGAATAACCACGGAAGGGGAAACATTAGTTCTTTTTCAAATGGTTTCCAAACCATATTTACTAGAAAGGATTAAGAGTTCTCATACCGATGATGAAGAATTTCAAAAGAAGATTAAAGCTGTGAATGATGGGAGATTAAAAGAAATTGTGAATGAATAAGGAATTTTTAAATTCAGGAAGAGACTTTGTGTTCCCGATATAACTGATTTTAAAAAGGAAATTTTAGACGATGCTCATAGTTTCGATTTCTCTATACACCCTAGGAGCACAAAAATGTGTAGAGACTTGAAGGAACATTTTTGGTGGGACAACATGAAGAGGGAGATTGAAGATTTTGTGTCAAGATGTATGGTTTTTCAAAAAGTGAAAGCTGGACGACAACATCCTGGAGGAGTCATGCAACCTCTTCCCATACCGGAGTGGAAATGGGACAATATTACGATGGACTTTGTCATGGGGATACCAAAGCCTCCTATAAGGAATGATGAAATATGGGTCATTGTTGACCGTCTTACCAAGTAAGCACATTTTCTTGTTATAAGGGAAGATTTAACACTTGAACGTCTATCAAGGCTATACATTAATGAAGTGGTGAGACTTCATGGAGTACCCCTATCAATTGTTTCTGATCGTGATCCACTTTTTACTTCAAGATTCTAGAAGAGTCATAAAAAAACCTTGGATACTGAACTTAATTTGAGAACTTCTTACCACCCTCAAACAGGTGGATAATTGGAACGGACTATTCAAACCTTAGAAGACATGTTGAGATCTTTCTCACTTGACTTTCAGGGTATGTGGGATCAATATTTACCTCTGGTAAAATTTTACTATAATAATAGCTTTCATTCGAGTATTCATATGGCACCATATGCAGTGTTATATGGAAAGAGATGTTGCACACCAACTTATTGGGATGACGTTGGTGAATGAAAACTAGTAGGCCAAGAACTGGTGGAGGAAACGATGGAAAAGGTGAAGGTAATGAAAAACCACATCAAAGCTGCTCAAAGTAGGAAGAAGAGCTATGCTGACAACCGAAGAAAGGATTTTCAATTTCTGGTGGGAGATCATGTTTTCGTGAAGATATCTCCATGGAAGGGAGTTATACGTTTTGGCACGAAAGGTAAATTGAGTCCCAGGTACATCGGTCCTCTAGAAATTCTAGAACGAATTGGGGCTGTAGCTTACCGTTTGGAAATGCCGCCAAATCTCTCCAATGTTCACGATGTGTTCTATGTATCACTGTTGAGAAAATACATGCCTGAATCAACGCATGTACTCACCTATGAGGAATTAGAAATGGAACCTGATCTGTCTTATTACGAAGAGCCCATCAGGATTCTTGATACAAGAGAACAAGTGCTGATAAACCGAACAACTCGTCTGGTAAAAGATCTATGGAGAAACCATAAGATGGAAGAGGCAACATGGAAACCCGAGGAACTTATTATGAAGAACCACCCGAGAATTTTCATGCGGTAGTATTCTAGAAATTTCTAGGATGATATTATTTGAAGGTGGGGAGAATGTAACACCCCAAGCTTCCATTGTACGCTTCCTTATGAATAATACAGCAGCATGTGTTGTATGCAACTTTGAGTTCTAACACAAACCACAACCAATCAAAGTAGCCATTATGAATAGTAATACCCACTTTCTGAAATTTTAAAAAATTTATCTTTCAAAATGGAATTCATTTTTGGATTCGGAATATCTAAATTAGCCTAGGGTGAAATTTTGGTATTTTTCTGAAAACGTTCAATATTTGATGAATAGTGAAAAAACACTGAGTTATAGTTTAAAACAAAATTTTTATTTAAATAATTATTTATTTTATTTAAATTTTATTAAGTTCAAAATAGATACATAATACATATATAAGTTCAATGTAATTCATTGGAGTTAGTTTAGAATAATTTTAGATATATAAAAATTTTATTGAACTTTTTCACCGTATTTTACCCACCTCCTAGGAGAATTTAGAAATTCACATAAAAATAATTTTATTTCTTTTGTGAGTGGAATTTCGAAAATCCGAGAGACATGGTTAATATCAAGGATTAAAATGTGGTTCAATGAGATGAAAATAATTTTTGGTGAATAGTAACTTTTTACTTTTATTTAGCACGGTTAAAAATAAATAGGGTAATTAAGGGTAAAAATGATATTAATATTAGACTAACACATGTTCTAATTCTATTGGACAAGTGTATCTCGACCAGAAACAACCTTAGGAATAAAATATTATATTTTAGGTCCACTTGGATTAGATTAGGACATTTATTATTATTTAATTCAAAGAAGAGTTAAAAGAGTTAAAATCAAAGTTTATTTACTAAAATTTTTAATATAGGGTTATACATAAGATAAATTCGATTGTAAATATTAATCAGAAATCTTAATATATTTCCTAAATAATTTTATTTTATTTATAATTTTTATACATAAATAATTTAATTAATTTATGACACAATGGTGATGCATTAATTACCTAATTAATGAAATATTAAAATAATTGATATTATAAATATCAAAATGAATGTAATTTGATACTTTTTATGAATTAAACTAATTTTCTTTTTTAATATGGCATATGAGGATTGGTTATATAAATTTAGTTCGAAGATAAAATGCTGTTATGAATTTATCAAAAACAAAATACCCAATAGTTTCAAAATTGACATAAAAGATTTTTTAAAACAAATATTATATTATTAATTTATATTCAATTGTTAAAAATATAAGGTTCATCCAGGAGACTTATATCATGATAGGTTTATCATTAATGAACCACTTGGGGGTCTCTTGGAGGTATATAGTAAGTTTATTAACTATATAATATAAAAATAAAAAGTGACATGGTAAGTGTCAAACTAATTAACTAAGAGTTAAAACTAAAAGATAAGGTTAATATAGTGACCTAAACCTGTCTAAAACCTATTGGTTGAGTGTTTTTCGACCCATCCCCACCTTAAAATTTAAATAATGTACTTTGGATCCATTATAAACTGAATAATAATTTATTATAAAATAAAATTTCTAGCTTTTCCAAAGGTGCCCCTTACCCCTCTTATAAAAGGGAACTCCCCCTTATCACTAAATCACACATTCAATACCTTTTTGATCGGCCAACCGCTAGGAAAATACTCTCTCAACTTCTCTCACTTCAGCCTAGAGGCATTAGTTTGATCAGAAAGCCAACATAAGGATCCCTTTTGATCAAATCAAAAGGAAGAACCCGAAGAAGAGGTAATGTTTTCACCACCCTCTTTCAAGTTCCATTATTCTTCAAATTTTCATTCTTTGTTATTCTAAAATAATAAATACAGTATCTCCTATATACTATGATATTATTATAAATGTGGTACAACCATATTCAGTATTCTATCCATCATTTGAATGACAAGTCACCATATATGCGTACGTACGGCTTACCGTCTCCACGTTGTGGTGTAATTGTTATTCAATATATTATTATTTGGATGGATATAATAATGATGTATAATTCATATAAATAATAAATATAACATGATAATGATTCTGTATATGTTATGTACCATCCAATTATATATTATTTTAATATCAAAAGAATGATGTTGCCGCTTGTGCGTACGTACAGATTACCGTCTCCCCGAACGCGGTGAGATTCATTCTCCAAAGTATCCATTCAAGTATAATTATGATTTGATGATTAAAAATAATGTTTAAGGACTTGATATCATACAAAATATCCATAACAAACACGACTTATGTAACAAAACATTTAAAAGAAAATGAGTATGTTAACACCCGAAACAATGATAAAACTAAGATATTATTAACAAATCAATGTTAAAAGATCATATATAATATTATATTAATGTATATGATTATTGTATAATTTAATAACAATGTTTTAACTATTATACAGGAGGTTAACATACCCTCGACTAAGGAAAAGTACAAGGTAAGGGTTTATTTGACAATCTCTTCATTATCCGAGGTTGTTTATACATGATTATCTATTGGGACCTTTTTATCATCCACATCCATGATTCTTAAAAATTTATTACAAATTATTCGTACTATTTTAAAGAATATGGTATAAAGTCATTTATACCATTGTTGAAATTTCATAAGAAGTTTTTAAGGAATATTTCCGTCGTTTTCCAAAAAAGTTCCCTTTTAACGTTTTCGACAGAAATAAGGTAATAATGTTTTTTTAACTTATGCGGCGGGTGCGGCTATTTTCTGCCATTATAAAATCGTCGAAGCTTCCCTTACATGATTATAAGAATATTTTCAAATAATTTTTTTTATTTAATAGATATATGACTCTTAAATGATTTCAAAATAGAAATAGATATTTCTCTAAAAAGAGTTTTTATTTCATCTATGTCAACATCCTTTGATGGATTTTAAGTTTATTAGGAGTTGACTTGTTATGATACAAAACATCCATATATTATTTATGGTTTTGTGATATGTTTGACAGTGGATGTGTTATTTTTATACCATTCATGGTTTATGAAGAAATTATTGACATTTCATATGTTAGTTTTAATATAAATGTTTATGTAATGTTTAAACCTGTTCATTTGAGGAATGCATTGGACTTAATAATTGATGGGTGAAGCACGCTATAGCTCCTAGATGCATCTGTAGGTCTCATGAAACAAACTAGTGTCTTGGCACAAGGCCTTGACAAAATATTATTTTTAGTCTTGGCACGAGGCCTTGGCTATGTGGTTATGATAGTCTGGAATTATGCATTCCATCATTATGAAAGTGGTTATTGATATTGCATCTGATTATTCGACTAGTAGAATATCCATGTGAATAAGTAAATGAAATTATTTCATTTTTTATTTTCCATATTATGCTAAAGTTCAAGTTTAAAAGGCTTTTGTTTTTGTTATTCATTGCCTTAAATGTTTATGCTTATTTATGAAAGTTTCTGGTATATTTTTATCCATACTGGGCATTTGAGCTCACCCCTTTCTATGTTTTATTTACCAGGATGTGAAGAAGTATTTTATGAATGACCTACAGGGATAGTATAAGGGGTTATGAGTGTGGAGTCAAGATGTTGTTGTAGTTTTCAATTTATTATGTAATATAAACTTTATGAATGTATCTAGTGTTTCCAAGACTACTAAACTAATAGGTCTTTCGAGACATGATATTTCTTGTGATCATGCCAATGTTATGTAATAATGCATCGACTATGGGTAACTAGGGTCGGGGCCTTACAGTTGGTATCAGAGGAAGTTTAGTACAAACCTTGGAATCTAGATTTAGATAAACTCTGATTAGAGAGCATAGATTTAAGATGGAATTTGAGGAATAGTATAGAAGAACTTCCTAGAATTTTGGTATTGTAGACATTTTTTGAGTTTTTCGAGAAATACATCTTTGTCTGGATACGAGCAGGTAGAGGCAGCTCTGGAACAGTTGTACCTAGCGGTAAAACCTGAAAACACCGCTTTGAGCTAGACTCGAATGTGAACAGGTGCACGACAACATGCCTTGTTGCACTCTTGGATACAACACTCCCAGGGGATATGCTTAGGATAACTCTCACTTTCATTACAAATCATTATGAAGGGTTTATGAGTATATACGTCCTCAAAGAAAACATTTTTATGATTATGGATTATATCCATAAATAGTTCAATTTATGTTAAGTGTTTTATAAGTATGGAATTATTTATTTTGATTCATAAACTGATCTATTTTATGCCATGGTTTAGAAATCGCACCTAGTGGATGAAATGGAAACCATATCAATGCATGAACTCTATGTAGGAATTTCCCTCCTACTAAATATAATTATAGTGGAGCTAGTGATGCAACTGGTGCTGATCAACTAATCAACATACTAGGACAAATCACTCAGGTTATGAATAATAACCTTACCCATATGGAGCACCTTGATCCGCAGCGTGGAGGATCAATTTTAGATCGCTTCATGAGGCAGGAACCACCTACATTTAATGGGCGTACAAATCCATTAGTAGAGTAGAAATTGATTATTTCCCTAGAGAAAATATTTCAGGATTTGGGGAGTAGTGAAAGGGAAAAAGTTATCATGGCAGTTTACTGCCTCACTGGAGATGCTGATCAATGGTGGTCATTGATTCAAAACACAAAGGAAGATGTTGAAGTATTAAATATGGAATATAGGGAGTTCAACTATCTATTTTTAGAATTATACTTTCCCCATGACCATCTAGCAGATACAAAAAAGAAAATTTCTGAGTTTGAGACAAAAGGGGGATGAGAATGTCGCAAAGTATGAGGCTAACATTACAAGGTTAGCAATGTATGCTGGAGATTATATACATAACCCGAGAAGTAAGATTGATCGTTTCTTTGATGTGTTAAAACCATTTCTCCATCGAGCATTATTCTTGCAATCCTTCTCTTCGTACGAAGACATTGTCTCATGTGCTATCAAGACAGAAAAGGAATTCTCAAAGTCTTATGACTTTCAAGAAAAGAAAGAAAATAAGAGAACTTCTGATCAATCTAGGAATGGAAATAAGGGGAATAAGGGAATGGTCGAATATCCATACTATGGTAAATGTGGGAAGAAGCACCCTGGTACTTGCTTAAAAGGAATGAGAGTCTGTTACAAGTGTGGTGAAAAAGGCCACCAAGCTCGTGATTGCAAGGGGAATAAGGAATCTACCGATGTCCAATGCTACAATTTTAGGAAGATGGGAAATTATTCAAATGAATGTCCTAAGTGTCAGAGGAACTTACCTTAGAAAATTCCAAGTGATAAATGCCAAGATTATGTTATCACTACTGCTGAGGTAGAAGCTCCGAAAGACGTGGTGGCAGGTAATTTAATGGTTTCCTCAAGTTGAGAAAATGCATTATTTGATTCTGGATCATCGCATTGTTTCATATCTTCCCAGTTTTCTAAGAAAATTAGATATTTTCAATTTGATTTAACAAGGGAGTTGTTAGAAAAAAATCTTAAGGGAAGTATCATTGTAACAATTTTTTGTGAATCAGTCCCCATTAGAGCACATAAATGTTCTTTATCCACTGATCTCATCGTCATACCTATGATTGAGTTTGATATAATCCTCAGTATGTATTGGATTTAGGACCATGATGCGAAGATTTATTGTATGAATATGGAGGTTAAGGTTTTTGATGATGATGATAATGAACCCCTTATCTTTAGAGCAGAATCATCACCACCTAATTCTTATCTAGATCCACCCCCAGTAGCTCAACTAAATTCAATTATTGGGGAGGAAGATAATGAAATGACTATGGGTGAGGAAAGGAATTTTCAAATAGAGGATGTACCTATTGTGAAAAAATATGTAGATATGTTTCTGGAAGATTTACCTGGACATCCTCCAGAATGAGAAGTTGAGTTTTCCATTGATTTAATTCCTGGATCAAGGCCTATATCGAAGAACCCTTATAGAATGGCCACTGTTGAATTAGTTGAACTAAATAAAAAACTAGAGGAATTGAGTAATAAGAGATTTATTCTCCCTAGTGTTTCTCCATGGGGAGACCCTATTCTTTTTGTTTAAAAGAAAGATGTATCTATGAGGTTATGTATTGACTACAGGGAGATCAATGCTGTAACAATAAAGAAAAAGTATCCCCTGCCTCGCATTGATGATTTATTTGACCAACTGTATGGAGCTCAATACTTTTCAAAGATTGACTTTCGATCTGGATACCATCATTTGTGTGTGAAGAAAGAAGACATTTCGATGACAGCATTTCGAACAAGGTACGGGAATTACGAGTTTATGGTAATGCCTTTTTGGCCGACTAATTCACCCTCTTTATTCATGGATCTAATGAATAGAGTTTTCAAGGAATATCTTGATGATTTTATGGTGGTATTTATTGATGATATATTGGTATACTCCAAAAGCTATGAAGATCATGAAAATCACTTGCGCACTATCCTGAAGACTCTGAGAAGACATGAATTATATGGGAATTTTAGCAAGTGTGAATTCTGGGTTCAGGAGATTTCTTTTCTTGGCCATATTTTCTCTAAATATGGGATTTATATTGATCCTTCTAAGACCAAGTAAATCCAAGAATGGCCAGCACCTATGAGTATAACTGAGGTATATATTTTTATTTGTTTAGCAGGCTATTATCGACATTTCGCCCAGAATTTTGCCCGATTGGCTAACCCATTAACAAAGCTCACAGGTAAGGGGGTTAAATTTGTTTGGAAAAAAGAGTGTGAAGAATGTTTTGAAGAAATGAATAGAAGATTAGTCAATTATCTTATATTGACTCTACCATCGAGGAATGATGGGTTCATTATTTATAGTGATGCATCGAAGAAAGGAATTGGTTGTGTCCTTATGATGTATGGCAGGGTTATTGCTTATGCATCACGATAGTTTAAAATTCATGAGCAAAACTATCCTACTCATGATCTCGAATTAGAAACCGTGATCTTTACTTTGAAGATATGGATTCACTACCTCTATGGTGAAAAATGTGATATCTATACTGATCACAAGAGTTTGAAGTATATTTTCTCACAAAAACAACTCAACATGAGTCAAAGGAGATGGCTTGAACTACTCAAGGATTATTATTGCACGATACACTACCACCCGGAGAAGGTAAATAAGGTGGCAGATGCTTTGAGCAGAAATGATCATGGAGTTTTGAATGTGATGAGAATTGAATGGGATCCTATTTTCATGGATCTAGTGAAGATGGACATGGGAATAACCATGGATGGAGAAACATTAGTGATTTTTCAAATGGTTTCCAAACCATCTTTACTAGAAATGATTAAGAGTTCTCAGATTGATGATGGAGAGTTTCAAAAGAAGATTAAAGCTGTGAATGATGGGAGATTGAGAGACATTGTGTATGAATAAGGAATTTTGAAATTCAGGAAGAGACTTTGTGTTCCCGATATACCTGATTTAATAAAGGAATTGTTAGACGATGCTATAGTTATAATTTCTCTATACACCCTGGGAGCACCAAAATGTATAGAGACTTGAAGGAACATTTTTGATGGGACAACATGAAGAATGAGATTTCTAATTTTATGTCATGATGTATGGTTTGTCAACAAGTGAAAGCTGGACGACAACTGCCTGGAGGAGTCATATAACCTCTTCCCATACCAGAGTGGAAATGGGAAAATATTATGATCGACTTTGTCATGGGGCTACCAAAGGCTCCTAGAAGGAATGTTGCAATATGGGTCATTGTTGATCGTCTTACCAAGTCAGCACATTTTCTTGCTATAAGGGAAGATTTACCACTTGAACGTCTAGCAAGGCTATATATTAATGAAGTGGTGAGACTTCATGGATTACCCCTATCAAATTTTTCTAATCGTGAACCACGTTTTACTTCAAGATTCTAGAAGAGTCATAAAAAAGACTTGGATACTGAACTTAATTTGATCACTGGTTACCACCCTCAAACAGATGGATAATTGGAACGGACTATTCAAACCTTCGAATACATGTTCAGATCTTGCTCACTTGACTTTCAGGGTATGTGGGATCAATATTTACCTCTGGTAGAATTTTCCTATTATAATAGCTTCCATTCGAGTATTCAGATGGCACCATATGAAGCGTTATATGGAAAGAGATGTCGCACACCAACTTGTTGGGATGACGTTGGTGAAAGAAAACTTGTAGTCCCAGAACTAGTGGAGGAAATGATGGAAAAGGTGAAGGTAATCCAAAACCACATCAAAGCTGTACAAAGTAGGTAGAAGAGCTATGCTGACAACCGAATAAGGGATTTGGAATTTCAGGTGGGAGATCATGTTTTATTGTAGGTATATCTATGGAAGGGAGTTATACGTTTTGTCAAGAAAGGTAAATTGAGTCCCAGGTACATCGGTCCTTTCGAAATTCTAGAATGAATTGGAGTTGTAGCTTTCTGTTTGGAAATGCTGCCAAATCTCTCAAAAGTTCACGATGTGTTCCATGTATCACTGTTGAGAAAATACATGGCTGACCCAACGTATGTACTCACCTATGAGGATTTAGAACTGGAACTTGATATGTCTTATTGCGAAGAGCCCATCAGGATTCTAGATACAAGAGAACAAGTGACGATAAACCGAACGACTCATCTGGTAAAAGATCTATGGAGAAACCATAATATGGAAGAGGCAACGTGGGAACCCGAGGAACTTATGATGAAGAACCACCAGATAATTTTCATGCGGAAGTATTCTAGAAATTTCAAGGATGATATTTTTTTAAGGCGGGGAGAATGTAACACCCCAAGCATCCATGGTACGCTTCCTTTTGAATAATACAGTAGCTTGTGTTGTATGCAACTTCACGTTCTAACACACAACACAACCAATAAAACTAGGTGTTAAAAATAGTAATACCCACGTTTTGAAATTTTAAAAATTTTATATTTCAATATGGACTTCATTTTTGGGATCAGAATATCGAAATTAGCCTGGGATGAAATTTTGGTATGTTTCTAAAAACTTTCAATTTTTTATGAAAAATGAAAAGACACTGAGTTATAGTTTAAAAAAAAATTATTTAAATAATTCTTTATTATATTTCAATTTAATTAAGTTCAAAATAGATACATAATACATATATAAGTTCAATTTAATTCATTGGAGTTAGTTTAGAATAATTTTAGATATATAAAAACTTTTTTGAACTTTTTCACCGTATTTTACCGACCTCCTAGGAGAATTTGGAAATTCACATCAAACATAATTTTACCGCTTTTGAGAGTGGAATTTCGAAAATCCAAGAGACACAGTTAATATCATGGATTAAAATGTGGTTCAATGAGATGAAAATAATTTTTGGTGAATAGTAACTTTTTACTTTTATTTAGCATGATTTAAAGTAAATAGGATAATTAAGGGTAAAAATGATATTAATATTACCCTAACAAATGTCCTAATTCTATTGGAAAAGTTTATCTCAACCAAAAAGAACCTTAGAAATAAAATATTATCATTTAGGTCCACTTGGATTAGATTAGGACATTTATTATTATTTAATTCAAAGAAGTGTTAAAAGAGTTAAAATCAAAGTTTATTTACTAAAAAATTTTTAATATAGGGTTATACATAAGATAAATTCGATTTTAAAGAATAATTAGAAAGCTAAAACGATTTCCTACAAAATGGTATTTTATTTATAATTTTTATACCTAAATAATTTAATTAATTAATGACACAATTGTGATGTAGTAATTACATAATTAATGAAATATTAAAATAATTGATATAATAAATATCAAAATGAATGTAATTTGAGACTTTTTATGAGTTGAACTAATTTTCAAAGTTAATATGACATATTAGGATTGGTTATATAAATTTATTTCGAAGATATAATGCTGTTATGAATTTATCAAAAACAAAATACCCAATAATGTCAAAATTGACATAATAGAGTTTTTAAAACAAATATTATATTATTAATTTGTATTCAATTTCTAAAAATCTAAGGTTTATCCAGGAGACTTATATCATGATAGTTGTATCATTAATGGACCACTTGGGGGTCACTTTCCGGTATATAGTATGTTTATTAACTATATAATATAAAAATAAAAAGTGACATGGTAAGTGTCAAACTAATTAACTAAGAGTTAAAACTAAAAGATAAGGTTAATATAGTGACCCAAACCTGTCTTAAACCTATTGGTTGAGTGGTTTTTGACCCATCCCCACCATAAAATTTAAATAATCCACTTTTGAGCCATTATAAAACGAATACTAATTTATTATAAAATAATATTTCTAGCTTTTCCAAAGGTGCCCCTTACCCCTCTTATAAAAGGGCACTCCCCCTTATCACTAAATCACACATTAAAAGCCTTTTGGATCGGCCAATAGATGTGAAAATACTCTCTCAAATTCTCCATCATAAACCTAGAGGCATTATTTTGATCATAAATCCAACATAAGGATCCCTTTTGATCAAATCAAAAGGAAGAACCCGAAGAAGATGTAATGTTTTCACCACCCTCTTTCATGTTACTTTCTTCTTCAACTTTTCATTCTTTGTTATTCTAAAAAAATAAATCCAGTATCTCATATATACTGTGATATTATTATAAATATGGTACAACAATATTCAGTATTATATCTATCCTTTGAATGACAAATCACCATATATGCGTACGTACGGCTTACCTTCTCCACGTCGGGGTGTAATTGTTATTCAATATATTATTATTCGGATGGATATAATAATGATGTGTAATTCATCTAAATAATTAACATAACATGATAATTATTCTGTATATATGATGTACCATCCAATTATATATTATTTTAATATTAAAAGAATGATATTGCTACTCGTGCGTACGTACGGACTGCCGTCTCCACGAACGCTGTGAGATTCATTCTCCAACGTATCCATTCAAGTATAATTATGATTTGATGATTAAAAATAACTTTTAAGGACTTGAAATCATAAAACCTATGCCGAAAAACACGAATTATGTAACAAAATATATAAAAGAAAATGAGGAAGTTAACACCCGAAATAATGATAATACTAAGATATTATTAACAAATCAATGTTAAAAGACAATATATAATATCATATTAATGTATATGATTATTGTATAATTTAATAACAATGTTTTAACTATTATACAGGAGGTTAACATACCCTCAACTATGGAAAAGTACAAGGTAAGGGTTTATTTAACAATCTCTTTATTATCCGAGGTTGTTTATACGTGATTATCTACTGGGACCTCTTTATCATCCACATCCATGTTTCTTAAAGATGTATTACAAATCATTCTTACTATTTTAAAGACTATGGGATAAAGTCATTTATACCATTGTTTAATTTTTATACGAATTTTATTAAGGAATATTTATGTCATTTTCCAAACAAGTACCTTTTTAACGTTTTCGATGGAATTAAGGTAAAAATGTTTTTTTAACTTATGCGGCGGGTGCGGATATTTTCTGCCATTGTAAAATCTCCGAAGCTTCCCTTACAATATTATAAGAATATTTTAAATGAAAATGTTTTATTTTATAAATATATGAATCTTAAATGATTTCAAAATAGAAATAGAAATTTCTCTAAAAAGAGTTTTGATTTCATCTATGTCAACATCCTTTGATGGATTTTATGTTTATTAGGAGTTGATTTATTACGAAAAAAACATCCATATAGTATTGATGGTTTTGTGATATGTTTGATGGTGGATGTGTTATTTTTATACTATTATGGTTTATGAAGAAATTATTGTCATTTTGTATGCTAGTTTTAATATGAATGTTTATGTAATGTTTAAACCTGTTCATATGAGGAATACATTGGACTTAATAAGTAACGGGTGGAGCCCGCTATAGCTCCTCGATGCATCGGTCGGTCTCATGAGACAAACTAGTGTATGGGCACAAGGCCATGACAAAATCGTATTTTTAGTCTTGGCATGAGGCCTTGGCAATGTGGTTATGATAGTCTGGAATTATGCATTCCATCATTATGAAAGTGGTTATTGATATTTCATGTGATTATTCGACTAGTAGAATATCCATGTGAATAAGTAAATGGAATTATTCTATTTTATATTTTCCATATTATGCTGAAGATCAAGTTTAAAAGGATTTTATTTTAGTTATTCATTGCCTTAAATGTTTATTATTATTTATAAAAGTTTATGCTATATTGTTATCCTTACTGGGAATTTGAGCTCACCCCTTTCTATGTTTTATTTTTCCCAAGATGTGAAGAAGTATTTTATTAATGACCTATAGGGATAGTATAATGGGTTATGAGTGTGGAGTCAAGATGTTGTTGTAGTTTTCAATTAATGATGTAATGTAAAATTTATGAATGTATCTAGTGTTTCCAATAATACTAAACTAATCGTTCTTTCAAGACATGATATTTCTTGTGATCATGCCAATTTTATATAATAATGCACCAACTCTGGGTAACTGAGGTCGGGGCATTACAGTTGGCATCAGAGGAAGTTTAGTACAAACCATGGATGCTAGATTTAGATAAACTCTGATTAGAGCACATAGATTTAAGATGGACTTTGAGGATAAGTATAGAATAAATTCCTAGAATTTTGGTATTGTAGACATTTTGTGAGTTTTCCGAGCAATACATCCCTGTCTGGATAAGAGAAAGTAGAGGTGGCTCTGGCACAAATGTACCTAGGGGTATAACCTAAAAACACCGCTTTGAGCTAGACTCGAACGAGAACTGGTGCACGACAACATGCCTTGCTGCACTCTTGGTTACAACACTCCCGGGGGATATGCTTAGGATAACTCTAATTTTCATTAAAAATCATCATGAAGGGTTTATGAGTATATACATTCTCAAAGAAAACATTTTTATGATTATGGATTATATCCATAAATAGTTCAATTTATGTTAAGTTTTTTATAAGTATGGAATTATGTATTTTGATTCATAAACTGATCTAGTTTATGCCATTGTTTATAAATGGTACCTAGTGGAAGAAATGAAAACCGTATCAATGCACGCACTCCATGTAGGGATTTCCCTCCTTCTAAAGATAATTATAGTGGAGCTGGTGATGCAACTAGTGCTGATCAACTAATCACCATACTAGGACAACTCACTCAGGTTATGAACAATAACCTTACCCCTATGGAGCACCCTGATCCGCAGCGTAGAGGGTCAATGTTAGATCGCTTAATGAGGTAGGAACAACCTACATTTAATGGGAGTAAAAATCCATTAGTAGCTTAGAAATAGATTAGTTCCCTAGAGAAAATATTTCAGGCTTTGGGGAGTAGTGAAATGGAAAAAGATATCATTGCAGTTTACCGCCTCACTGGAGATGCTGATCAATGGTTTTCATTGATTCAAAACACAAAGGAAGATGATGAAGTATAAAATATAGAATGAAGGGAGTTCAAGGATCTATTTTTAGAAAAATACTTTCCTCGTGACCATCGAGCAGATATGGAAAGGCAATTTCTTAGTCTCACACAAAAGGAGGATGAGAATGTCACAAAGTATGAGGCTAACTTTACAAGGTTAGCAAGGTATGCTGGAGATTATATACGTAACCCAAGAAGTAATATTGATCGTTTCTTTGATGGGTTAAAACCATTTCTCCGTCGAGCATTAGTCTCACAATCCTTCTCTTCGTACGAAGACATTGTCTCATGTGCTATAAAGACAGAAAAGGAATTATTTATGTCTTATGACATTAAAGAAAAGCAAGAGAATAAGGGATCTGCTGATGAATCTGGGAATGGAAATAATGGGAAGAAGGGAAAGTTCGAATATCCATCCCGTGGTAAATGTGGGAAGAAACACCCCAGTACGTGATTAAAAGGAATGAGAGTCTCTTACAAGTGTGGTGAAAAACGCCACAAATCTCGTGATTGCAAGGGGAATAAGGAAGCTACCGATGTCCAATGCTACAATTGCAGAGAGATGGGACATTATGCAAATGAATGTCCTAATCTTCAGAGGAACTTACATCAGTAAATTCCAAGTGATAAAGGCCAAGATTATTCTATCACTACTACTGAGGTAGATGCTCCGGAAGACATGGTGGCAGGTAATTTAATGGTTTCCTCAAGTTTAGAAAATGCCTTATTTGATTCTGGATCATCGCATTGTTTTATATCTTCCCAGTTTTCTATGAAAATTAGATATTACCAATTTTATTTACCAAGGGAGTTGTCAATAAAAACTCCCAAGGGAAGTATCATTGTAACAATGTTTTGTGAATCAATCCCAATTAGAGCACATAAATGTTCTTTATCCACTGATCTCATCATCATACCTATGATTAAGTTAGATATAATCCTCGATATGGATTGGATTTCAGACCATGATTCGAAGATTTATTGTAAGAAGAAGGAGGTTATGGTTTTTGATGATGATGATAAGGAACACCTTATCTTTAGAGAAGAATTGTCACCACCTAATTCTTATCTAGATCCACCCCCAGTAGCTCAACTAAATTCAATTATTAGGGAGGAAGAGAATTAAATGACTGTGGGTGAGGAAAGGAATGTTCAAATAGAGGATGTACCTATTGTGAAAGAATATGTAGATGTGTTTCTGGAAGATTTACCTAGACATCCTCCAGAATGAGAAGTTGAGTTTTCCATTGATTTAATTCCTGGATCAAGGCCTATATCGAAGACCCCTTATATAATGGCCACTGTTGAATTAGTTGAACTAAAGAAACAACTAGAGGAATTGAGTAATAAGGGATTTATTCGCCCTAGTGTTTCTCCATGGGGAGCCCCGGTTCTTTTTGTTAAAAAAAGATGTATCTATGAGGTTATGGATCGACTACAGGGAGATCAATGAAATAACAATAAAGAACAAGTATCCCCTACCTCGCATTGATGATTTATTTGACCAACTGTATGGATCTAAATACTTTTCAAAGATTGACCTTCAATCTGGATACCATCAGATGTGTGTTAAGAAGGAAGACATTTCAAAGACAAAATTTCGAACAAGGTACGGGCATTACGAGTTTACAGTAATGCCTTTTGGGCTGACTAATGCACCCTCTGTATTCATGGATCTAATAAATTGAGTTTTAAAGGAATATCTTGATGATTTTGTGGTTGTATTTATTGATGATACATTGGTATACTCCAAAATCTACGAAGATCATGAAAATCACTTGTGCACTATCCTGAAGTCTCCAAGAAGACATGAATTATATGGGAAGTTAAGCAAGTGTGAATTATGGCTTCAAGAGATTTCTTTTCTTGGCCACATTTTCTCTAAAGATGGAATCTTTGTTGATACTTCTAAGACCCAGGCAATACAAGAATGGCCAGCACATACGAGTATAACTGTGGTACGTTATTTTATTGGTTTAGTAGGTTATTATCGAATTTTCGTGCAGAATTTTTCCCGATTGGCTAACCCATTAACAAAGCTCACATGTAAGGGGTATAAATTTGTTTGGAAAAAAGAGTGTGAAGAATTTTTTGAAGAACTGAAGAGAAGATTATTCAATGCTCTTATATTGACCCTACCATCAGGGAATGATGGGTTCGTTATTTATAGTGATGCATCGAAGAAAGGACTTGGTTGTGTCCTTATGCAGAATGATAGGGTTATTGCTTATGCATCAAGATAGTTGAAAATTCATGATCAAATCGATCCTACTCATGATCTCGAATTAGAAGCTGTGATCTTTTCTTTGAAGATATGAATGCAATACTTCTATGGTGAAAAATGTGATATTTATACAGATCACAAGAGCTTGAAGTATATTTTCTCACAAAAAGAACTCAACACGAGTCAAATGAGATGGATTGAACTACTCAAGGATTATGATTGCACGATACACTACCACCCTGAGAAGGAAAATAATGTGGCAGATGCTTTGAGCAGAAAAGATCATGGTGTTTTGAACATGATGAAAATTGAAAGGGATCCTATTTTCATGGATCTAGTGAAGATGGACATGGGAATAGCCATGGAAGGTGAAACATTAGTGCTTTTTCAAATGGTTTCCAAACCATCTTTACTAGAAAGGATTAAGTGTTCTCAGACCGATGATGCCAAATTTCAAAAGAATATTAAAGCTGTGAATGATGGGAGATTGAGAGACTTTGTGTATGAATAAGGAATTTTGAAATTCAGGAAGAGACTTTGTGTTCCCGATATACCTGATTTAAAAATGGAATTGTTAGACGATGCTCATAGTTCTAATTTCTCTATACACCCTAGGAGCACCAAAATGTATAGAGACTTGAAAGAACATTTTTGGTGGGACAACATGAAGAGGGAGATTTCTGATTTTGTGTCAGGATGTATACTTTTTCAACAAGTGAAAGCTGGACGACAACATCCTGGAGGAGTCATGCAACCTCTTCCCATACCGGAGTGGAAATGGGACAATATTACGATGGAATTAGTCATGGGGCTACCAAAGCCTCCTAGAATGAATACTGAAGTATGGGTCATTGTTGACCGTCTTACCAAGTCAGCACATTTTCTTGCTATAAGGGAAGATTTACCACTTCAACGTCTAGCATGGCTATAAATTAATGAAGTGGTGAGACTTCATTGACTACCCCTATCAATTTTTTATGATCGTGATCCACATTTTACTGCAAGATTATGGAAGAGTCATCAAACAGCCTTGGATACTGAACTTCATTTGAGCATAGCTTACCACCCTCAAACAGATGGATAATCGGAACAGACTATTCAAACCTTATAATACATGTTGAGATCTTGCTAACCTGACTTTCAGGGTTTGTGGGATCAATATTTACCTCTGGTAGAATTTTCCTATAACAATAGCTTTCATTCAAGTATTCAGATGGCATCATATGAAGCGTTATATGGAAAGAGATGTCGCACACCAACTTTTTGGGATGACGTTGGTGAAAGAAAACATGTAGGCCTAGAACTGGTGGAGGAATCGACGGAAAATGTGAAGGTAATCCAAAACCACATCAAAGATTCTCAAAGTAGGCAGAAGAGCTATGCTGAAAACCGAAGAAAGGATTTGGAATTTTGGGTGGGAGATCATGTTTTCTTGGAGGTATCTCCATGGATGGGAGTTATACTTTTTGGCAAGAAAGGTAAATTATGTTCCAGGTACATCAGTCCTTTCGAAATTCTAGAACAAATTGGGGTTGTAGCTTACCATTTGGCAATGCCGCCAAATCTCTCCAATGTTCACGATGTGTTCTATGTATCAATGTTGAGAAAATACATGCCTGAACCAACGCATGTACTCACCTATGTGGAATTTGAAATAGAACACGATCTGTTTTATTGTGAAGAGCCCATCAGAATTCTAGATACAAGAGAACAAGTGCTGATAAACTGAACGACTCATATGGTAAAAGATCTATGGAGAAACCATAAGATGGAAGAGGCAACGTGGGAACCCAAGGAACATATGATGGAGAACCACCCGAGACTTTTCATGCGGTAGTATTCTAGAAATTTTAAGGAATAAATTATTTGTTGGAGGGGAGAATGTAACACCCCAAGCTTCCACGGTATGCATCCTTTTGAATAATACAGTAGCATGTGTTGTACGCAACTTTGAGTTCTAACACACACCACAACCAATCAAACTAGCCATTATGAATAGTAATATCCACTTTTTAAAATTTTAAAAATTTTATCTTTCAAAATGGACTTCATTTTTGGATTATGAATATCGAAATTAGCCTAGGGTGAAATTTTGGTATTTTTCTGAAAACATTCAATTTTTAATGAATAGTGAAAAAACAATGAGTTATAGTTTAAAACCAAATTTTTATTTAAATAATTATTTATTTTATTTAAATTTAATTAATTTAAAAATAGATACATAATACCTATATAAGTTTAATTTAATTCATTGGAGTTAGTTTAGAATAATTTTACATATATAAAAATTTTATTGAACTTTTTCACCGTATTTTACCAACCCCCTAGGAGAATTTGGAAATTCACATAAATCTTAATTTTACCGCTTCTGTGAGTGGAATTTCGAAAATCTGAGAGACACGGTTAATATCAAGGATTAAAATTTGGTTCAATGAGATGAATTTTTTTTATGAATAGTAACTTTTTACTTTTATTTAGCACGATTAAAAGTAAATAGGGTAATTAAGGGTAAAAATGATATTAATATTACCCTAACACATGTCCTAATTCTATTGGACAAGTGTATCTCGACCATAAACAACCTTAGGAATAAAATATTATCATTTAGGTCCACTTGGATTAGATTAGGACATTTATTATTATTTAATTCAAATAAGAGTTAAAAGAGTTAAAATCAATGTTTATTTACTAAATTTTTTTTAATATAGGGTTATACTTAAGATAAATTCGATTGTAAATATTAATTAGAAAACTAAAAAGATTTCATACATAATAGTATTTTATTTATAATTTTTATACATAAATAATTTAATTAATTTATGGCACAATGGTGATGCAGTAAATACCTAATTAATGAAATATTAAAATAATTAATATTATAAATATCAAAATGAATGTAATTTGAGACTTTTTATGAATTGAACTAATTTTATTAGTTAATATGACATATTATTATTGGTTATATAAATTTATTTCGAAGATATAATGCTGTTATGAATTTATCAAAAACAAAATACCAAATAGTGTCAAAGTTGACATAAAAGAGTTTTTAAAACAAATATTATATTATTAATTTATATTCAATTTCTAAAAATCTATGGTTCCTCCAAGAGACTTATGTCATGATAGGTGTATCATTAATGGACCTATTGGGGTCTCATGGAGGTATATAGTATGTTTATTAACTATATAATATAAAAAAAAGTGACATGGTAAGTGTCAAACTAATTAACTAAGAGTTCACACTAAAAGATAAGGTTAATATAGTGACTCAAACCTGTCTAAAACCTAATGGTAGATTTTTTTCGACCCTTACCCACCTTAAACTTTAAATAATACACTTTGGATCCATTATAAACTCAATATTAATTTATTATAAAATAATATTTCTAGGTTTCCAAAGGTGCCTGTTACCCCTCTTATAAAAGGGCACTCCCCCTTCCCACTAAATCACACATTGAAAGCCTTTTGGATTGGACAAATCCTATGAAAATACTCTCTAAACTTCTCTCACTTCAACCTAGAGTCCTTAGTTTGATCAGAAAGCCAACATAAGATCCCTTTTGATCAAATCAAAAGGAAGAACCCAAAGAAGAGGTAATGTTTTCACCACCCTCTTTCAAGTTCATTTCTTCTTCAACTTTTCTTTAATTGTTATTCTAAAATAATAAATCTAGTATCTCCTATATACTGTGATATTATTATAATTATTGTACAACCATATTCAGTATTCTATCCATCCTTTGAATGACAAGTCACCATACATGCGTACGTATGGCTTACCGTCTCCACGTCATGGTGTAATTGTTATTCAATATGTTATTATTTGGATGGATATAATAGTGATGTGTAATTAATGTAAATAATCAATATAAAATGATAATGATTCTGTATATATGTTGTACCATCCAATTATATATTATTTTAATATGAAAATAATGATATTTCCGCTCGTGCGTACGTACGGACTACCGTCTCCACGAGCGCGGTGAGATTCATTCTCCAACGTATATATTCAAGTATAATTATCATTTGATGATTAAAAATAATATTTAAGGAATTGATATCATACAACCTGTCCATAACAAACACGACATATGTATCAAGACATATAAAAGAAAAAGAGTAAGTTAACACCCGAAAAAATGATAATACTAAGATATTATTCACAAATCAATGTTCAAAGATCATATATAATATCATATTAATGTATATGATTATTGTATAATTCAATAAAAATGTTTTAACTATTATATAGGAGGTTAAAATTCCCTCAACAAAGGAAAATTTCAAGGTAACGGTTTATTTCACAATCTCTTCATTATCCGAGGTTGTTTATACGTGATTATCTACTGGGACCTCTTTATCATCCACATCCATGTTTCTTGAAAATGTATTACAAATCATTATTACTATTTTAAATACTATGGTATAAATTCATTTATACCATTGTTTACTTTTTATAAAAAGTTTATTAAGGAATATTTCTGTCGTTTTGCAAACAAGGTCTTTTTTATCCTTTTCGACAGAATTAAGGTAAGAATGTTTTTTTAACTTTTCCGGCAGGTGCGGCTATTTTCCACCGTTATAAAAATGTAGAAGCTTCCCTTATAATATTATAAGAATATTTTCAAATAAATTGTTTTATTTTATAAATATATGACTCTTAAATGATTTAAAAATAGAAAGAGATATTTCTCTAAAAAGAGTTTTGATTTCATCTATGTCAACATATTTTGATGGATTTAAAGATTATTTGGAGTTGATTTATGATGATAAAAAACTTACATATTGTATTGATGGTTTTGTGATATGTTTGACTGTGAATTTGTTATTTTTATACCATTCATGGTTTATTAAGAATGTATTTACATTTATTATGCTTTTTTTAATACGTATGTTTATGTTATGTCTTGACCTGTTCATATGAGGAATGTATTGGACTTAATAAGTGACGGGTGGATCCCACTCTTGCTCCTCGATGCATCGGTAGGTCTAATGAGACAAACTAGTGACTTGGCAGAAGGCTTTGAAAAAATATTATTTGTAGTCTTGGCACGAGGCCTTCGCTATGTGGTTATGATAGTATGGAATTATGCATTCCATAATTATGAAAGTGGTTATTGATATTGCATGTGATTATTTAACTAGTATAATATCCACATGAATAAGTAAATGGAATTATTTAATTTGATATTTTCCATATTATGATGAAGTTCAAGTTTAAAAGGATTCTATTTTAGTTATACATTTCCTTAAATGTTTATGCTTATTTATAAAAGTTTCCGCTATATTGTTATCCTTACTGGGCATTTGAGCTCACCCCTTTCTATGTTTTATTTTTTCCAGGATGTTAAGAAGTATTTTATGAATGACCTGTAGAGATTTTATAAGGGGTTATGAGTGTAGAGTAATGATGTTTTTGTAGTTTTCATATTATGATGTAATATAATATTTATGAATGTATCTAGTGTTTCCAAGACTACTAAACTAATCGGGATTTCGAGACTTGATCTTTCTTGTGATCATGCCAATGTTATATAATAATGCACCGAATCCAGTTAACTGGGGTCGGGGAGATACATTATAGATATATCATAGAAATTATATTGGAGGGTATGGTTTGTAATAACTAAATTATAAAATTTCATTGTTTAAGAATTTTTAAAAATGAATTCATTGGTTATCAATTAATTAAAAATAAATAGAAAAATCAATTAAATATAATGGAGGTCTTTTTCTGAAAAACTATTTTTTTGTGCATAATGTTTGATTATCTCGTTAAATTAAATTTATCATTATTTGTAAATTATTTAATTAAATTTATTTATTACATATCTAATCATATGTTTTAACTTTAATTTAATAATTTTTAGGCTTAGGATAAGAATAATTCCATTTTTATGCTTAAAAATGTATTTTTTCTTCTAAAAATCAGTTTTCATCATGTTTTGCAAGTTTATATTTAAAATTAATTTCTGATACTTATTGAAATTTAATTTTTTAAAAATTAATTCATTATTTTAAATCATAAGGTTAAATTTTTTAAAATAGGTCCCTTTTATTTTTTGATAATATGAATTGTAACTATAGTAAAATGTATCATAATAGTAAAATATAAATCAAGTTAATCTAAGTTATAAAAATGTAATAAGGCCTTAAATTTCCTTCGAATCATTATTGGATGAATTAAATTATTCCCTTATCCTCTTAGGGCAAGGTTACAAAATGTAACTATCTTAGTTTTAAATATCTATCATGTGTTCACATAGGGACAAAATAAAGTTATAGACTAATATAAATATCTATATTTTTAATAATGATATATATTTTATGATTTACATTTTCTAATATTTTTTGGTAAATGTATAATTACATTAAATTCTTATGAAATATCGATATGATATTTCTTCGCTGAGTAGAAAAATAAAATAAAATATTTAAAAAATTTAAAAGTCATGTAATTTGAGTTATTTATAGTGTGAAATTATGTTTATAAATAAGTATAACATATTAATGATGTGTGAAGGGATTATATTTTAAATCAAACAGTTTATTTATGTATTTTAATTCTAATTAAAAGAATAGTTTGAAAATTAACATTAATGATATATTTAAAAAAATAATATTTTTTTAAATTAATTAAAAATTATAAAAAAAATTCTAGTGGAAAATTTGAATAGTATATGGTATAAAATTTTATAATTTATATATTTATTATTCAGTTTTTACCTTATGAGAAAAATTATAACTATTTATGAATGAAAACGTTTTTAATGTGGTTACGGTTAAAAATAATTAACTAGGTGGTAAAAGCAAGAGATAAGGATTAGAATAATCCTCAAACCAGAAAGAAATGTATTTTTTTGATAGTATTAAACCAAAATTATACCTTATCCTCTCATATATGTAAATTTGTATGAATTATTATTGATAATGGATTTATTAAAATTTAATATTTTATGAAATCACAGGAGTGCACATCCACTCAATTATTGAAGCTCACCAATCCTTTCTCGTATTCTCACTAATTTGAGCTATAAAGATCAACCATACCACAATAAAATCCATTTTAAACATATTAATTCATATTATATTGGTTTTGGTCTTGTCAAAAGATCAACTGTATGGTCCTTAATAGGAGATCTAAATGATTTCTTTCAATAAAGAGGTAACCGCCTTAATTGATCACTTTATTTTTGTAATTATTATTTAAATAATAATAATATATGGTATTTATAATAAAATAAAAAATTATTTAACTTAAAAATACTTAAATTGAATCATGAAAATGAAATAACCATTATGAACCCACTTTCCCATCAAATGTTCAGTGAATGTATCGCTCGTTCATACATATAACTTACCAACTCCATGTAGTGATGCAATTAATTTTACACCACCATATTTCATTTATTTTTATTATTACGGGATAATTTGTTTAGGTAATATTAATGAAAAATATTTTATTTTTTTATTATAATATCATATCTCCCATATTACCATCCAATCCATTGGAAAAAAATAACTTCAATTTTTGATATGTGTGGACTACAAACTCCACAATGTGATGATATTTTTTTTCATTTCCATTTTACTTGGATGGTAATAATGATTGATTTTATTTATATAAATGATATATATGATATAGTAATTTTTCTATAATGATGAAATATTATTTACCTTTATTTTATTCCACCCTTTGAAATGTGAAAACAACGTCCACGTTTACATACCACCAACTATCTCCATGAATGTTGTAATTCATTTTTACATTTCTAAATTTTAGGTTATAAATATTAATATATATCTATATAATGAATATATATGATATTTATACAATCATTAACATTACATATATGATGGAAAAAAGAAAAATGTAAAAGGATCATTGGTTTCACCCAAATTTACCCTCTAGTTATAAGCGGTCATTGATGTACATGTTGGAATAAAATACATAAGGATCAAACAAGAAACCTTGAGACACTAAGATTGGATGGGGGATTGACTATGATGTAGCCATCTTTGGGGTTGATTTTGATCGAAGGAATAATTTTTTATTTTAAATAATAACAAAAAAACCACGATTTTCTTGATCTAAATCAATTAATTAAGATATATTGATACAAGGTTGTTGATTGGATTAGATTGGATGTATTTACTTTTTTATAAATTTTGGGTTTACCAATTCATGATGAATCCACATAATGATACAATTTTTCAAATAATTCACCAGTTTAATCCCTACAATATTCTAAGTCTAATTTCTAATTCACATATAGGATCACATAAATCATTAATCCAAGGAATTGGACTATATTATCACTAAAAATGTGTTATCATTAAAGTTGATGAAGATGAAGAAGAAAATAAATCATCAAATGAAAATCTTAAAATAATGAACTAAATTTAAAGAACATGAAATATCATTAAATATAACCCCATGAAACTCCCAAGGATTGGCCCATAAATTTTTATCCATATATTTATTATATTATATCAATTTTATCAAGAAATAAACATAGAGAATTAGTATTAAAGATGATATTCATTGAAAAATAAACACTCCACTGATCTCTGATGATTTCACAAGTGTTGGTGTGAATAAATTTTCACCTTGATTAAATGGTATCAACCTATGAATAAAATTAATATAACAAGTGAAGAAGAATAAAAAAATTTATTAAGAGACTAAATTATTTAAAAAATTACATAAAAAAAATGAATTTTTGATTATAAATGAAACCGGGAAATTAAAATTTAATGAAAGATTATAAATGAAAGAAAAACATGGATTGCCAAATAACTTCACCACTAATCCTTATATAGAAACATTATAAGCCAGTGGTTACCCCCCAAAATCAAGTCCATTCACATTAATTAGGAGATTCAAAATATGGTTGAGAATAATGGAAATTGGACGTTACAAACATGACCTCAAAAATAGGACCAAATTCATCCCCCCTTTTTAATTTGTAAATTTGTAACTGAATATAGAGGAATATTGAGAATTAATATAAGAAAAATAGGATATTCCATTTTTCCTATATAATATTTCAATGTTTCAGGTCATTTGGTTCATCCTTCTGGAAGTTATGCTCAGAATTCTAGAATGGACTTATGGGAGTTCCGATCTAGCCCACCTTTTAAATATCAAATTCGGATCCCTTTATCTCCATGAAAAAATCATAATTAAATCTAGAAATAGTTTAATAAATTAATCCCAATATTTTTATATTTACAATATAAAAATGTGAGCTTCATCAGGCTTGGGTTGTGGGCCCCACTTTTGTTTGATGGGCCCTAGGCCCATTATGCATTGTCCAGAAAATTTCATCATTCATACCGAAAAAAATCTATCATCCCTTGAGATTAATTTATTGATCCTAAAAGATAAAATTTTACAAAAACCGTCATCAATCATATACCAAAATAATAAATTCAAAAAATTAAATTAATTAATTCCACAAATAAATGATTTATTGGGACCAAATTTTCACTTTAAACATTAATTTCTCTCGGGATGAGAAATGAAGTTCAATTTATAATATTCTCTAAAATTGATGTTTTTGGTCATTAAAACACATGCGTATTAAGATATTAATAATGAATATTATCCCCTTTTAGTGGATAGTCACACCCCAACTTTATTTTATATAGTAATAAGAAAAACATATTTCAAAAATATGAAATTTAATTCCATTTTTCGTAAAATATTTAACATAAATTTCTCCTAAAAAATATTTACAAACAATAATAAAACCTTTTAATGCAATTTTTCACATGATAGGTTCAAAATCATATCCCATTCCCATTCCCATTCCATTGTTAAAATATATCATCACATTCCATCCAATTTCAGTTATGCATGGTGATGTGTTGTGCATCAAAAATAATATGGGGACCATTTTCATGTTCAAGGTGTAACATATAGAAGTAAAAGGTGGGAATCAAATTAAACCATAATATGAGTACCAATTTTTTTTGTTTTTTTTGTATTTTAGTTTTTTTGGTTTTTTAAAACAAAATAGATATGAAAAGACTAACTCTGGGAAAGAAAACTATGGAGTCATGATCCCAAGTGTTGGATACCCCAAATATTATCTATTTCATGATCTAAAATAGAGATATAAATCTTAACTCTAGGAAATAAAACAATTGGGTCTTGATCCTCATATTCCAAATTCCACACATTGGGAAAAATAGTTTCTCTATGTGGTCATTTTTTGATTTTATTGTTAGATACTCAAATTAAAAACAATGTGGACAAAAAACCCAATGTTGTGATGAAAGGGACCCAAGACCACAAACATACATTCAAAATCCAATGGATGTGTATTGTTTAATTTTGATTAAGGGGATAAAAATCTAAATTTTGAAAAATCACATTAGATACCCACACCATCCAAAAACTATTCTCATAAACATAAAAATGCATTCAAATCATAATCAAGGAATTAAAAATCATTTTAAAATCAGTTTTCATGTTTCACAATGTAAACTAATGAATTCATGGATAATTAATTAAATTTTTTCTTCACTGATTTTATATTTTATCAAACAATTCCAATTTTTTTTTCAATATCACAGATTTCCACTCCCCCAAATTAGAATGAAATTTCCATCAGTTTTGAAAGAGGTGAGAAAAGAGAGTTATGAATTTGAAAGAAATAAAAAAAATGAGTGATTTTAAATTTATTCATGGAAAAAATAACATGTTTTCTTGTTGATGAACCATTAATTAGAAATTGATCAATTTTGATTCATGTCATGTGTAGAATCCATGGGGTGATTGAAGGTGGGGTTTGAACCCTAGAAGGAGTTTTTTTTACATGAAAATACCAATCTTATTCAACTATTAAATATCAAAAACAAAAACATTGGATCACATCATAATCCCTAAGGGATTCAATTTAAAAAAAACACCCTGACACAAAAAATAAAATAAAAAAATAGTAATCGGGTTGCCTCCCATAGAGCACTTAATTTAAAATCCTTAGGTTGAATTGAACCCCTAAAATTATCCAACACCAACATTCAAAATTATTAGGACCAATTTTTCTTCACATATAATCAATATAAATTTAGTCTTTTAAAAAAAATTATTTCATGTAAAATCCTATTTTTTACAAGTAGTGGGATAATCCATGCAACATTAGAAATGGTGGATTTGGTTGATTTTGTTTTATTTCCTATGCCATCAAATATCATTCGATTTGTTTTGGTTTCAAGAGAGGATGAAATGATGAAAAAATGTTTCTAATTCTTCTTTATGAATAAACTTTTATAAGAGGATGTACATACCTTGAATTTTATAAAGGGTTTGTTAACACATTTAGAAAAAAGTGGGTAATTTGAATTGAACTCAATTTCATTTTGAAAATTACATAACAAAATTCATTCATTTTGAATTTTTTCTTCAACCACAAAATTGGAAAAAACATTTTTAGGAACATGTATGGTCTCAAAGATTTTTAATTATCTAATTGTTTAAATTATTGGGGTTTTTGAAAAATATAAATTGAATGAATATTCAATAAAATCAATCCATAATGTTAAATTCTCCTCTTTTAAATTGAAAAAATCAATTTCCTCCCGATTTCAAGACTTTTCATCAATTACTTGATCTTCTTCAGCAAAAAAAAATCCCATGTTTTGTTCTAAAGATAATACTTGAGGGGTATTTTTTGTTACAATTTTTTTCTATAATGTTGAGTATGGGATAGTTTTAGAGGTAATGGGGTACACAAAAGTTTTAATTTTTTGTATTTGAAACATCAAAGGTGAAAACTTAGAATTAATTATCTCCATTTGATTAGTTAATTTTCAATCAATTTTTGAGGAATGTAATGGGTAGAAGGTTGAAAATCATGGGATTACCTAATATTTATCCCTTCAATCATCCTTGAAAGGGCTGGAGATTTATCTTTTAAACATTCATCATCCCATGGATTGTGAATCTCATTATGTGTAGGGTAATACTATAAGGTTTGTTTAGAGAAATTCTCTAGGTTAGTGGCTTCCCAATTTTGGTTTTTTGTTTTATTCTATAATGGGTTTATGAGAAAGAATAGTTGATGATATTCCATTAGAGTAGATGAAAATGAGGATTTGAGATTCATTGGATACACTGAAATAGAATGTGGAAAAGATAATAGAAATGGAGGGTGGTGATATAAGAGAATTTTGGGTGAGAAAAGAAAGATTGAAACTGAAGTACTTACTTGGGTCTCTAGAAATGGTGACAAAATTTGGTTGTTCCCATATTTACCCAATTTGTATAAGTAGTCATTTATGTACATGTAGGGATCAAATCCAAAGGGACCAAAGAAGAATCCACGAAACATTAAGATTAGATATAAAATTTTCTATGAAGCTTCCATCATTGGGGATGATTTTGATCAATGAAATAATTATTTAATTTAATGAATAATTAAAAAAATTACTTGATCTAAAATAATTAATTAAGATGAGTCGATCCTACGTTGTTTCTTGGGGTATATTGCATGAAATAATTTTCTTATAAATTTTTGGATTACTTATTTACGATGTATACAAAAAATGATCAAATTCATTAACAGGATTAAAAAATTTAATCCCCATACTATTATAAGTATAATCATCAATTCACTTAGAGGATTAGTTAAATGAGATGTCCATGTAATTTGACCATATTAGCACTCAAAATTTGTCATTGTAAATGTTGGAAAAGATGCATAGGAAAATAAATAATCAAATGAAAATATTAAAATAATTAACTGAAATTAATTAAAATGATATATAATTCATTCCAACCCTATGAAACACCCTATGATTTTATATTAGAAGTTTATCCCTACATTAATTATATTATTTCAACAAAAGTGGGATATCTGCTTAGAGATATGGGATTGAAGAATAAAAACATTGGAAAATAAACAATCCACCATTGGGTGATTAAATCACAAGTGCTAGTTTGAAATAATTAACACCTTGATTTAAAAAATATCAATGTGTGATGAAAATTAAAATAATAATTGAATAAGAAGAACAACTTTTTTTTAAAAAACTAAATGATTTAAAAAATTTCATGGAAAAAATGAAGATGCGATTACAAAATGATTGTGGGAAATTATAGTTGAAAAAAATATTTCCATTGAAAAAAGATTTAGATATGAAAATACATTGACCACCAGTTCATATATAGGCATATTAGGGGACATAGGTCGACCCCCAACAATAAATTCCCTTACAATCAATTAGGAGAGTCAAATTATGGGTGAGAATAAATGAAATTGGACGTCACAAACTTGACTGCAAAAATAGGACCCGATTAATCCCCCCACATTATGGGTAAATTTATAAATGACAATTGACGAATAAAAATGGGTTATAGAAGAAAAATATGATATTTCTTATGTCCTATATAATATTTCATAATATTATGTCATTTAGTTTATCCATTTGGTTTTTATGCTCAAAATAGTAGGATGAATTTATTGGCATTTAGATCTGACCCACCATTTTAATGTCATCTTAAGACCCCTTTATCTCCAGGAAAACATCAGAATTAGATCTATCCAATGTTTACTAAATTGATCCTGATAGTTTCCTATTTCTACAGTACGCATTTTATCTTCATTGGTCTAGGGTTCTGGGACCCACTTTTGTTTTATTAGGCTTAGGCCATTATGATTTGCCTATAAAATTTCTGTATTCGTTCCTAAAAATCTCCATCACCCCTTGGGATTCATCTTTTGATCCTAAAAGATAAAATGTTCAAAGAAAAGGGATAAATCATATCTCAAAATATTAAATTAGAAAAATTAAATAAATTAATACCAAAAATAGATGACCGATTGGACCCAAATATTCACATTAATCATTAATTTCACTTGTGATGAGAAATGATGTTCAATTTATAAAATGCACCAAAATTAAAATTTATAGACATTGAAACACTTGAATATTAATATATTATTAATTAATATTATCCCCTTTTAGTGTCTAATAAATCATAAATACAATACTAAAATTCTCATGAAAAACAAAATAGTTAATACCCAGAAATGACAATTTTAATAAGGAATTATTGATAAATGGGAATTAGAATATTACTAAGGGATAATATATGAACTTATAAATATTTAAATTATTATATTATAGGACTATAATAAATATAAATTTATTATAGAAGATTTTATAGTGTTTCAATGCAAGAATAACTCAAAGTAAGGGTTTAATGTTACAATATCATTGTTTATTTGGATAGATTAGGATTAAGTTTTAAATGATGAAATATTTTGATCTAAGTCTAAATAAACTAATGAATATTATCTAACTCTTTTTATTTATTTATAATCATTTATATCTATTCATTTTCAAAAATATATTTTCCCAAGAAAATGAAATAATTTATTTAATCAAAAATGAATATATTTCGTTCTTTGGTAGAAAATCCTTTCTTTTCAATGTCCATGTTTTCAAAAAAAAATTCAGGAAAGTATTTTTATTCTCCTATGATTTTTTAAATTCATTTTTGAAAATGTTTTATTTTAAAAATGGTTTAAATGGAATCTCCATATCATTTTACAATTGAATTACTTTTTGACATTTTTAAGAGAAGCGTGAATGGAATGATTTATTTAAAAAATTTCAACATAGATGAAACTTACAACAGTCATGACTAATTTAATTGAAAATTTGAATAGTAATTTCTACATGAATCATTACAAGTGATACTTTGAATAAAATTTATATCTAAGATTACATCCCTTGAGGTTAAATTATCATTATTAGGGATATGATCCAACAAAACCATCCTTATTCATTCTATTAACGGTTTATCATTATGATAAAATGATTTTTAGGAAACTTACTTCTTTTCAACAATTTATTCCATGATAAAATTTTATAAAACCCATTTATTTTCAAGGGGTTTGAGATAATTAATGTATTAAGAACTTGTGGAACACATATATTTGATTTTTATTATGATATATGTGTGACTTATATCTATATCCAATGAATTTGGTAATGGTTTATATCGCAAGAGATAAAGATAACTGAAATTAAGAGTGAACCCTGTTTTGAAAAGGAATTTATCTGTTATTATAGTCTTGGGTGTGAAACTTAGCTATTATTATTATTTAGGGAGTGAACCTAAACAACTATGGTAGCCCGGGAAGTGAACCTTTACCATTAATGATTTAATTTTATTTTCATATGTTTATTTGTTAAATCATTATTTTATACCAATGTTATGATCTCATGGATCATGTTATTTGATTCCCTTATTATTAATTTCTTATGAACTACTAAGATTAATTCCATGACTAACAATATAATATTAGATATCCTAGGTATGATTTTCAAATGTTATTCTCATGCTCTTATACCATTATATTCATGTTATGTTAAAGTGATAATTAATATCTACCTTTTTTACCAATACTGAGAATTAGAGAAAAACCTTTCTTATATTTCCTTTCCCTAGGTTATGAAGAGAAGTATTATGTATGAATTGTAAAAGAATGGCTATAGATTAAAGAAAATAATGGGAGAAGATGTATTTCATTTATGAAATAGTTTATTATGTATCAAACTTTCCTAATATACTGTGTAAAAAACCATATTTTTCCATGTATTTTTTTAAAAAATATATTTAATTTTTACGAGCCCTAGAAAAGTGATAGCGTGTGATTCTGAGGCCCGTTGTTCCTAGGATGAATTTATGAACTTTTTTTGGTACGTTCAGAAAATGCACGTGTGGAATTTTGGAACATTCAAACCAGTACTCAGAATTAAAATATATGGATGCCATTGAACTTGCAGTGATGATATTCACTTAAGTATTGTTTAACCTCGACAATAGTGGTTCGAGAGAAGAAGTTGATTATTTCATTTTTCACGGATAATTAAATAAAATAAATATAATTTTTTAAACACATATCCTCCCACCTCTCATTTGAATCTTGATGGTGGGGACTGCCCAAACTCCTCATTTAATGTGAGTTAACTCTCAGAATTCCCCTAATTAATGTGCCAACATTAATTGAATTAATAAACTCAACTCAATTAAAGTTGGATCACCTATCATGGGGGAGATCATTGGAAAAAGATTTTGCTTGAGAAATCTTGAAGGAAGATACTCCAATAAATAATGAACATCCGAAGAGGACGACGTTGGTGCTCGGATCAGGAGTTTGTTATGGGAGTGATGAATGATGACATCTTTATCATCATCTTCATGCCCTCTCCAACAAACAAATGTGGTAGGTTTATTTATAATAGTTCTTCATGGTTTTACATTGAATCGTTCCTCTTGAGGCACATGCTATCAGTCTAATGTGGAGGGGGATGGCCAAACAAACATGACCAGATCCCTCCCCAACTTCACGATTGACGTGTTCTTTGCGGTGGAACAATGGTTTGAGCGGAACCTGACCACAATGCAAGTGACCGATGCCGACATGGTACAAGGCAGTGGCTAGTACACCGGTTGGCCATGATGGTAGTGGCAGTCAACAGTGGTGCCGGAGGAGGCAGCAGACCATCAGTCCCAGTGGCGGATGATGGCGGACGACACATTGGCCGACCACATGGGATATAGGGAGGTGCACATCTGCCCCACTAGAGATGGAGGCCAAAACTGGAGAGCTATAGTGGCCCACCTGATGGCTGGCCAGTACCCAGCCAGCGGTGGAGGCTGCAACGACACACGATGGAAGAGGGAGCCGGTGGGATCCTCGGTTGGACGATTCACGCCAAACAGGATTGATACGACGGGTCCTCTGTGTTAGAGGGCGGCGCAACATGGCGGTTGAAGTTTGGATGAAGTTGAAAGGTCCAATTGGACTATTCAGAATTTCACGGGGTGCATCCCCCGAGTAGCAGCTAGGGTGGCCCCCACCATAGTGGACCTCACCTATCCGAGTGGGCTGCGCCAGTAGGCTGCACCGCGGGATGCGCCCAGCGGGCCGTTCCGAGCCTCTGTCTTGGCCCACTGAGGCCCAGCCCATCTGGGCCGGACCCAGGTCGAGATGGGTCGACCCAAACCGGGTGGGGTCAGCCCTCGGCCGGGTCGGATCGGGCCCAGGCCCATATGGACCCCGAAACACATTTTGGCCATATTTTGAGGATAGGGCATCCATATGACGAACCATATATGGTGACAAAATCCTTGGATCCCGACGGTCTTTTTGGTATACTCGACATGTGTTTTGGAAAAATTTGGAGTATGGCTGGGTTGGATCATACCCACTTCCAACTAGGCACTCAGAACAAAATCACAAATAACATATAGATCGGGCGTATGATTGATGCACTGTCAGTTGTATTTGTACCCTTATGATGTGATGGTTATTTGGAAAACTTGTTTATAATCCTTCGTGGTAGTTTAAGTATCGACCAATGGATTGGGGAGCGGAACCTCCCAGGATCAGGCATGCTTAGTGCGGGAACCCTATGGTTGGCTGTACTTGAGTAGTCTTCAGATCCTGTGTGGGCCATCTTCGGATCCTAGGTGGGTCATAACTCAGTGATCCTATATGGGTCAGTGAATACCAATTTTGTGTGGGTCATCTCCAGATCATGTGTAGGTCATCTTTAGATCCTGTATGGGTCATCTATGATCATATGTGGGTGAACAGTAGAGCTTCTTAATGAAGTACGATGATCCAGTAATACATCTAATCATCTATACTTTTGTACTTAAGTTATACCTGGTGTGATATGAGTCTTTACCTTTCTGGTACAGTTTTGCGTGGTGATACTTTTGTGGTATAATTTTGTGTGGCATTACCTATGTGGTACTTATCTTCGTGGTGACACCATTGTGGTATCCTTCATTGTGGCGTTACCTTTGGGGTACATACCTTCATGGTGATACGTATGTGGTATTCTACTATGTGGTGTTACCTTTGTGGTACTTACCTTTGTGGTATTACCTTCATGGTATACTTTCCTTCGTGGAAAAATTGAGATTTTGACTAAAGAGTTGGGCCTTGTGTTTCCTCATGAATTATATTGGTATACTTGATAACTTATGTATATATATGGGTATATACCTAATCAGGGTTGATTTTGTTTTTGTGCTTTGTGAACATGGTGTTGGTTTTGGTTGATCCTTCATTATTCTAAGAGACCTTCATGGGTCTTGGGGTCCCAACTGAGTATTGATATACTCACCCCTGTACGGGCTACGCCCGCACCTTGATGTGTCTTGTAAAGGCAATAGAAAACATTGATCAAGGCTGAGGGCGTTAGGACTGGAGGATGCTCAGATGTGGACCATTAGATGAGATGCATTCTAGAGATTCCCATTCAAGAGATTTACCTACAATTTTGGTAGGATCCTTGGAGGGTCTTCATAAGAGTTGTTTTTAGTTTTACTTGTACTTTCCAGTTAGGCTTGTATTCCAGCCCCTTTACATGCAGTACACACTCTTCTTACTATAGTTTACTTTGTGCTCATATCTTTTTGTGTGACTGGTTGTGTGAGTTTTCTAGTTAAAAATAAAATGCCTTCCTAGTTTTAGTGATATTCCATTTCGATGCTAGTCATAAGCCCTTGGCCTATGGAAGGTGGGCCAGGGGTAGTCATGGCATGGACCCCGGGGTACCAGTCATGAAAAATTGGTATTAGAGGAGTCAGATCAACCAGGGAACATAGACTCAGTTCTTTTGATTCATAAATGGTGTTAAGTGTGATTAATGTGAATTTTAGATAGGGGAATCTAGTGTTGGTGCGGAGACTGACGTATCCATAAAACATGACCCTAACTTCTGATTTCTGACTCAATGTATGAAAATGGTGGTTGTGTGTGTGTTTTAGAAAACTTTTCATTCTGATATTTTTGAGTCAGCTCACCAGGTATAACATATAGACTGTGGAAAACATCATTCTTTTTAGGATGCCTCCACATAGGCATCCAACTAGTGTTCTAGGTAGAGTATGCAATGACCACCCACCGAGCGGTTAGGCATCGGTTCAGGGCCCCCTTACGACAGTTTTACCATCAGGTGGTGTTCCAGCATCACCACTACCCATTGGGAAGTTGATGCCACCATCCCCAGCATAAGATGGTGTACACCTATTGAGCGCAGATCGTGAGTTCTGCTGCCAGAGGCCACTGAGGTTCTGGGTTGAGACAGAAGCAAAGGAGGTCGGGGAATGGCTGGAGGCCGTGGATAGAGTTTTTAAAATATTAGGGTCACCAGCTGATCTCATGGTGATCCATGAATCCAATCTTCTTCAAGAAGCAGTGGGAATATAGATAAGCTTGAGGCTCCAGGTTCACGATGAGGTCACTCTCATCCGGGTGGACGTCAAGGGACTTTTCAGGATAGATTCCATCCCAACAACCATATGCTCAGTGCCTATAGAGGAGCTTCTCCACAAGCAGCAGGGACACATGATCATGGCTCCGTATTTAGAAAGGTTCACCAACCAATGGAACTACTCCACTAATATGGTGTGTGATTCTTTCTTCAGGGCCCGAACCTTCGAGTAGGGTATCAGAAGGGAGATTATAGCTTCGATGACCTCTCTCAGTATCCCGACGCATTCATGGTTGTTAGAGTGATCACTCTTAGTGTTGAGATTCCTTACTGAGTAGTCACTGTCTGCGAGACTCACCACTAGATGTCACGTAGTAGATTCATCTGCAGATGGAAGTAGATAGATGATGCAGAGGTCCAAGAGGGTGAGACCAACCAGTGGACGACCGCAGTATAAAGGGTTGATTATGCGGGGTTACCGTGACAGAGTAGGATAGGAGATGAGCATGCAGTGATACTCATGTGACAGGTAGGGTCACATGGATCGCGATTGCGCGAAACTCCGTATGAACGACAAATAGAAAGTCAAAGGACAACATAGGAATATGCAAAGATTCGATCAAGGAGGTCTGTATGTATTAGGAGGATGTGGCAGAAGAGCTGGATGTGCATCTGGTGGTGGGTGATGATTCGAGGTTATACCGACACCACCTCCATGTGGTCCACCCCATACCATAGGGAGCAACAAGATAGAGATGTGCTCAGCTCCAAGAAGCTATGTCCTATGACCACGACACTACAGAGATGATACCAGGTACGATTTGTGTCTACAACACCGTAGATATAGTACATACAGAAACAGGTTCCAGTCACTCTTTTATTTCTATGGCCCTCGTTCGGAGCTCATAGATTTTGGTGGAGTCGTTGGCTCGTTCCTAATTTCTAGAAACTATAATGGGAGAAGATTCAACAATTAAACACTGGAGCCGGTAGTGTGAGATTTCGGTAGGAGGTGATAGATTCATCTAGGATATTCTAGTAGTGTCATCGAGGCCTTACGGAATCATCCTTGGTAACGATTGGTTATCTATAGTCCATGATAAGATCGACTCTATTAGGCACAAAGTGTGGTGTGTCCATGAGGATGAGACCAGGTTTTCCTTCACTGGTGAGAATGTAATTTTTTTTTCACAAGATGGACATAATCTAAGGAGGGTGCAACCGATCACACATCAGTTGGCTAGCCTTATCCTCAAAGTGATTAATGTTTAGATTCTAAGCTATCCTATAGTGGTGGACCTGTACACTAATTTTTTCCCTGTGGAAGTTTTGGTCTAAATCCTCTCATAGAGGTGGGCTATTATATCGAACTATACCTCAGGATGAAACTGATATCTACACCAACATATCAAATGGCTCCCGGGGAATTTCTGGAGCTGTGAGTATAGCAGGAGGACTTATAGGGAAAATAGTTCATTAGACATTGTGTTTCTCCTTGTGCAACCCCAATTTTGTTCACCAAGAAGGAAGATGGGAGTTTGAGACTCTTTTTGGTCTATCGGCGCCTGAACTGGGTGACCTTGAAGAACATGTACCCACTACCAAGAATTGAAAATTATTTTGATCAGTAAAAAGGAGAACGATGGTTTTTGAAGATAGACCTTAGATCTGGATTTTACCAGCTCAGGGTATGAGATGAAGATTTTCTAAAGATGACTTAAAGATGTCGGTATGGACACTATGAGTTCTTGTTTATTCCATTTGGTTTGAACAATTCCCTAGTAGTTCTTATGGGACTCATGAACAGGATCTTCCAGCCATTCCACGATCACTTTTTGGTAGTATTTATTGACAACATCCTGGTTTACTCAGCTATAGAGGAGATGCATGCCTATCATCTGTAGATAATTCTGGACACACTCCGAGAGCACCCTCGTTATTGTAAGCTCTTAGATTTAATGTTCTGGTTCCGAGAGGTTCACTTTATAGGACACATAATCACAGAGGCTAGTGTTTCAGTGGATCTAGAAAAGATTTAGGTTTTGCTTTCTTGGGAGACACATAGTAGTGTGATAGAGGGGAAATGTTTCTTGGGTCTGGAAGGTTACTATCAGATGCTTGTTCCTGACATTTACAGAGTTGTGGAACCCCTATCAGCATTGACGCAGAATAGAAAACCCTTTGTTTAGTCGGAGATATGACATCAGAGTTTCTAGTAGCTAAGGTAGAGACTAACGAGTGCCCCCATTTTGAGGCTACTAGGGGAGGGAATTGGGCACATAGTCTACTGTGACACATCAGGGATCGGGCACGTATGTGTCCTAATATAGGAGAAGGAAGTTATTGAGTATGGTTCTCAACAACTGAGACTACATTAGTAGAACCACACTACCCTTGATCTGGAGTTAGCAGCAATGGTCTCTACCTTAATGATGTGGTGACATTACTTAATGGGAGAATGTTTTACAGTATACTCTGATCCCAAGTGTATGAGGTATATACTCTCTCAATATGACATGATCATGAGACATCGATGTTGGATTGAGGTCCACCAAGACTATGACTTTATGATAGTCTATACTCTTGGGAAGGTGAATGTAGTAGCAGATGCACTCAGCAGAAGATATGGTATACAGTTGCAGAGTGAGGCGTAAACAAAGCTACCCACATTGTAGATATCCTATGGGGATCAAGATGGAGAAACATATCTTAATTCTTTTATAGTCAAACCCTCACTCCTTGAGTGAGTCAGGGAGGTGCATCTTGGGGATGTTGACTGCGAGACCCAGTGTACTCAGATATCCATAGGACCTGTGCCTGATTGATTTTCTAAATGTGGGGAGCACGTCGTCCTCTTCAGGGAATGTGTTATGGTAAAATTGGTGCTATGGGATGAAGTGTTGAGGGACATCCATATATCTCCTCTAGAGGTACATCCAAGTGTGGTGAAGATGTACCAGGACCTTCAGCGTCAGCACTGGTGGCCGGTAATGAAGAAAGTAGTTGTAGAGTTTGTCTCTCGATGCCTCACTTGTCAACAATTGAAGATAGATCATCAGGTTCTAGCATTATTATTTCAACCAATTGAGGTAATAGAGTGGAAGTGGGATGGAATTTATATAAAATTCGTGGCCGGACATCCATGTACGTCCAAGGGGCATGATTCCATTTGAGTGATCTTCAACTGAATCACCATGTAGGCCCACTTCCTACCTATTAGAGAGCATGGATTGATAGAGAGCTTGGAACACCTTTATGTGGAGGAGATTGTGCGTATTCATGGAGTGACATCTACAATTGTCTCTGATCATGACACATGTTTTAAATCCTGAATACAGAAGGGGTTTCAGGAATCGTTCGGGTCACAACATCAGTTGAGCATCACCTTTCATCCATAGACTGTTGGTTAGACCGAGCAGGCCATTCAGGCCCTTGAGGAAATGTTGTATTCTTGAGTCCTTGATTTCGGCCGAAGGTGGGAGGGTGAATTACCATTGGTGGAGTTCTAATACAACAACATCTATTACTCCACCATTGGTATGGAACCATTTAAGGCATTGTACGGTCGAACATAAAGTTCACCATTATGCTGGACTGAGCCAGGGGATTCACCACTCATGGGACAAGAGATGGTATCAGATACCACGGAGAAAGTAAAGATCATCCTAGTGTGGATGAAGACTTCACATAGAAGGAATAATTATTATGCTGATGCATGATGGAGAGCTCTAAAATTCAAAGATGAAGACCATGTCATCTTACAGGTCTCATCTTGACAAGGTTTGTGGAGATTTGGCCGAGGAAGAATGTTATCTCTGAGGTTCATTGGACCCTTTCAGGTCCTTATCAGTGTTAGCGAGGTGGCATAATGCTTAACCCTTCACCTTCAGTTGCACTAGGTGCTCTACTTTTTCCATATATCACAACTGAGGAGATATGTGCATGATCTGTCACACATCATTAACTGGGGTGAGCTCTACATTGATGAACGGGTGAAATATTTGGAGGTTTCGGTAGATATTGAGGATTTACAGGAGTGGGTCCTTCATGGGTGGTCGATACCTCTAGTGCGCGTTCTTTGAAAGCATGAGAACCTCCAGGAGAGCACATGTGAGCGAGAGGCTCATATTTGTTCTCAGTACCCCCACTTGTTTCCTGGTGGGCTCGGAATGATTTTTTGAAAAAAAATTTTGTACGTTCAGTAAACACATGAGAGATATTCTACATCTTTTGAACCGGTGCTCGGAATTAAAATATGAGGACTATGTTAAACTCGTAGTGCTGATATTCTCTTAAAGGAGGTTTAACCATGACCACAGTGGTTTGAGAGAAGAATTTGGTTTTTATGTTTTTTTGTGGAGGATTAAATTAAATTAAATATAATTTATTTTATACACATATCCTCCCACCTCTCATTTGAATCTTGGTGGTGGGGACCACCAGAACACCTCTTTTAATGTGAGTTAGCTCTTAGAATTCCCCAATTAATGTGCCAACATTAATTAAATTAATAAATTTAACTAAATTAAAGTTGGATCGTCATCTCTCATGGGTGAGATTATTGGAAAAAGCTTTTTCTAGAAAAATCATGATGGAAGATCCTTCAAATAAGAATAATCCACCAATGAGGATGACATTCGAGCTCGGATCTGGAGCGTGTTGCGGGAGTGATGAGCATTGATGTTTTTGTCTTCTTCCTCATGCCATCTCCAACAAAAAAACGTGGTAGGGTTTGTTTATAATTGTTCATTATGGTTTTATGTTGAATCATTCCTCTCGAGCCACGTGAAATCGATCTAATGTGGAGGGGGCAGGCCAAAAAAACATGACCCAATCACTCCGTAACTTCACGATTGACGTGTTCTTCACAGCATATCGACAGGTTGAGCGGAACCTGAGCATGACGCTGGTGACCAACATCACCATGGTAAAAGGCGGTGACCGACACATCAGTTGACCGTGATGGTGGCGGCGGTGCCACCGAACTGCCAGAGGAGGCTGATGCCCATCAACCGTGGTATTAGAGGATGGCTGTCGGCATTCTGACCAGCCATGTGGGAGCTGGGGCGGTGCATGTCTGCACTGCTGGAGATGGAGGCCGCGACTATTGAGCCGCGACAGTGCACCCGAAGCGCGTCCGACACCTGGCCAACTGCGAAGGCAGTAGCATCGCACTATGGTGCCGCTAAAAGGGAGAGCCAGCTGGATCCTCAGCCGGCCAATTCATGCCGAGTGGGATCCCTCCGGCAGGTGCCACATTCTAGAAGGGGGCGCCACATGGCACCGTCGGTTTGGCCAAAGTCGTATGGTCCAACTAGACCATTTGGAATTCTAGGGGAACCTCCCCATCGGTAGTGGCTATGGAGGGCCCCGCTGTGGAGGACCACACCCAACCAAGCAAGCCATGCCCATCAGAATGGGCCGGGTCGGTCCAACCAGGCATGAATGGGCCCGGACTCATCTGGACCCAGATACCCCTTTTTAGCCATATCTTGAGAACCAGGTGTTTGTTTGATGAAACATCTATGACTGAAAAATCATTGGATCGAGCCGATCATTTTGGTATACTCTAAATTCATTTTTAGATATTGTTAGAGTATGGATGGGTTGGATCAAACCCGAATCATATAGGTCCCTTGCAACGTAAATGCCAATAACTTACAAAATTGGATTCTGATTGTCACAATGTTAGTCTAGTTGTAAACCTTATGATATATAAGTTCTTTGGGATAATTCATTATAGTACATTGTGATAGTTTAAGTCTTGATTGATGTATTGAGGAGTGAAAAAACCCAGAATCAAGCATTCTTAGTGTGGGAACCCTGTCGCTGGCTATACTTGAGGAGTCTTCAGATCATGTGTGGGTCATCTTGGGATCTCGTGTGGGTTAGCACTCAGTGATACTCTCTAGGTCAGCGCATACTGATCCTATGTGGTTCATATCTAGATCCTATGTGGGTCATCATTAGATCCTATGAGGGTCATATTTGATCTTGTGTGGGTCAACATCAGAGATTCTCGACGAAGTAATATGATTTATAAATATAATTAATCATTTATAATTCCATAAAATAGTTATAGCCAGTGTTAGATGACTCTTTAACTTTGTGGTACACTTCAGTGTGGTGATAATTTCATGTTATTCTTCAGTGTGGCGTTACCATTGTAGTACATACTTTCGTGGTGATACCTTTATGGTATCCTTCGGTGTGGTATTACCTCTGTTGTACTTACCTTCGTGTTGATACCTATGTTGTATTATATTATGTGGTGTTACATTTGTTGTACTTACAAGTGTTGTGTTACCATCGTGGTATACATTCATTCGTGGAACTGTTGATCTTTTGGCTAAAGAGATGGGCCTTTTGTTTCCTTACGAATGATATGGGCATACTTGATAACTTAGGAATATGTATGGGCATATTCCTAAGAAGGTTTGATAGTTGTTTCATACTTTGTGAAAATGGTGTTGCATTTTGGTTTATCCTTTGTGATTATAAGTGACCTTTGGGGGTCTTGGGGTCCCTAATAAGTATTGATATACTCACCCCAGCACAGGCTATGCCTGTACCTTGCTGTGTCTTGTGCAGATGATAGATAGCATTGGTTAAGGATGAGGGTGTTAGGACTGGAGGATGCTAGGAGGTGGACAATTAGACAGGATGTACCGCAGAGATGATTGTTCAAGAGCTATACCAAATCATTAGGTTGGATCCTTGGCAGGTTTTCACATGAGATATTTTTAGTTTTACATGTACTTTTCAGTTTTTCTTGTATTATGGCCCTTTTAATTACTGTATAAACTCATTTTACTATAGTTTACTTTGTTCATGTATCTTGATCTGTCCTTGGTTGTGTGAGTTTACTGGTTATAAAGGAAATGCCTTCCTGGTTTTAGTGATATTCCTTTTTGATGCTTGTCGCTAGCCCATGGAATATTGAAGGCGGGCTTACGGTAGTCCCGACATGGGCCCCGGGGGAGGGGTCATGACATACTAGACTTATATGATTCTATTAGGGATAATTAAGAAATGTAAGGAATAGTCATCTAATATGAATTAATATCTATGTGTGGGAATTATGGGTTACTACACTAAATTTCATACAAAATCATTATTTCTCATTTTATAACATTATTTTCCAAAAACATTCCACTTGTATTCACCAAAAGAAAAAGCTCAATTACACCCAATTCAATTCACAACCATAGTTCAAAATTCCAATGAACCTCTACCCAATGTAATTATTCAAGATCCACTACACATTTTTAAAAACCTATATCCTTAAAAAATTATACATGTCCATCCATTCTAATGTATAGTTCATGATAATAGCAAAATTTTTAATATAATTATTACATACCCTTTAACATCCTTTCATTATCTTTCTCATCCCAATTCTCCAAACCCATTTATTCCAAATTTAAATAATTAAATGATTAATAATGATATAGTTATATATTATTATATTTATTACTTAACCATTATATATTCCCCCATTCAATTGAATAAATGAAATAGTTTCTCATGCATTTGTGTGGATTAACACCACCTTGAACGAAATGATTTAATTTCTTCACCACCATTCACGGATGATTCTAAAAATGGGGTTTGAAGAAAAATATATAATTTATTTCATGGATTATATTATTTAAATGTAAATTAGGTAATCTAAAGATAATATTATCAATAAGAAATCATTGTTAATCTAACCACATAGAACAAATATTCTAAGAGAAAACATGATTTATCTAGAATTGAAGACTTTTATTTCATTTATTTTCTAATTATAAATCTTACCAATTCAAAATAATCCCCTTAATATCATCTAAATAATTTTATTATGATTTTATGGTAATGATATTATAAAAGAAATATCTTCTATCCATACTCTCATATATGTTGTAGCTTGTTCTTATTTGGTTTCCCGAACCTCTTATAATAAAAATACTACAAATTTTTGTCAAGGGTGGATTTAGGAAGAAAATTGTAGAGACCCGAAGCCTATCGTACATGGACATTACATTACATTTGCGGAATACTTAGTACATAACAAAAACACACACACAAGGACCGTAATAGTTTAGTGTCTTTGGAAACTCGGAACGTAATCTTCTAATCCTGGTGAAAGATCTTCAAAATCTCCCACAAAGATCTTCTTTTTTTTTACCTAAAACCTTTCTTTATATCCTGGGGAAAAGAAAACATAAAAGGGTGAGCTCAAATGCTCAGTAAGGGTAAACAAAAGAAATATCAATCACATAATTTTCATAAGAACATAACATTTTTGGAAATCTTAACCTGCAAAAGAGAGCATAATTTCATAACATGGGATAAATCATAGTAGTGAAAATGAAACCATAACTTAAAACATTACTCATTGTGGCATACACACATAATCATAGAGAATCATTTCTTGTTAGTCAAGACTCATTGCCAAGACTATCTTAGTGGACAAAGTCCCTTTCTGAATCGAGTAATCCTCGTTTCAGTCCTGTTTCACTGAACCGGTATAACCTACCATTCCAGCCATGTCTATCTCATGAGATATAAAATCTTTACCCAATGCATTGGAGGGAGATATAGGTCCCACCCATCTCTTAATGAATCCTTTCTTATGTGTGCCACAAAATCATAAATCATACATCATCGCATAACCCATGTAATAAAAATGGGATTCTTAAACAACATGACATCATAAAACCATTCATATAAGATAAAGGAATTCATAAACATAATTCCATCACAACATAGTCAAATCAATGTAAAAATATGGATAGAAACAGAACCCTTTATTATCTTAGATGGAAAATAATTTTGATAAAACACTTGAATTGAATTCTTGAGGAAAATATCCTTTCTTCTTCAAAATCAATTTCTTTTCACAAAACATCATGCAATTTTAAAAGAAAGAGATTTTATTGAAAATAGTGATGAAATCTTTTAGAGGAAGCTTCATGAAAATAAGGCTTTATAAAACAGTATAAATCCATTCGTTCCGTATAAGTTAAAAAAAACATTCTTCGTACTTTTGTCGGAAAAGTCAAAAAGTACCTCGTACGGAAAAACGACAAAAGATTCCTTTCATATTCTTTTCTAAAAACTCACCTAAGGGTAAAATTGGATTTAAACTATTGCAAGTGTATAAAAACAATATTTCATATTGAGGTAACATGGATGTGGATGATAAAATACACCCCAGTAAATACTTACGAATAAACAATCTCGGATAAAAATGAGATTGTGATATTTCCCTTACCTTAGGTCCGACTTGCTTTGTAAGTGTCCGAACCTCCTGTATAATGATTTAAATCATGTTATTGACTTATTAAAGAATCATATTAAATGTTATGATATCATATATGGTTCACTTATGACTTTATATTACCCGTTCTTTTGTAAATTCCATGTTAAAGAAGCGTTTTGGGTAAAATCGTTTCATTTATCGTAGGTGTTTTGACTTGTTGTTCTTGACATCATTATTACTTATATCATGATTTACTTACTTCTAGAATATAAAATATGATTTATATATCATATATATTCAGTATATATATATATATATAATAGGTAGATAAATAAAATGAAAAACACCGTTCATGGAGACGGTAGTCCGTACGTACGCATGAACGCTGTTTTCCTTTCCTTATTGTCTTAAAATGGAAGTAAGTAGATGACATACATATGTATATATATACATAAATCCAGTAGCTTTATAATGTCATATATTTCATGATTATTTCTTATATATACATTATAATCATTCTTAAATGGTTAACATGGAGAATGAATCTCATCGCGTCGTGGAGACGGTATTCCGTACGTACGCACGAGCGATGATATTTATATAAATATTGAATTGAATTGGAGTGGATTATACAATATATCAGAATCAATATGATGTTGTAATAACTATGTATAGTTATTATTTACACCATTATACCCATCCATGTAAGGTGGTGGTGGAAAATAGATTACACCACGGCGTGGAGACGGTATTCCGTACGTACGCACGCGCGGTGATTTCTTTTTCCGTAGGATGGATAGATGGTGAAATAGGGTTGTTTCATACTTATAATAACATATCAGTATATGAGTGATACTGATGTTATTAATTCATAATGAAACAACCTAAGAAGAAGAAGTGGAAGAAGAAATAAAGATGAAAGAATTGGTAACGGTAATTACCTCTTCTTTGAAGTGCCTCTTTGAGACCTCCTCTTAGGGCACTAGAATTGGTCTTTGAGGAAGACCAGAACCTCTGGGATGTTTCTAGGGAAGTGGAGAAGAGATTTTGGCAGGGGTTGGCCGAGCTTGAGTGCTCAAATTGGTGTGAGGAGGAGGGGGAGGAGGTGTCCTTTTATAGGGGAGGAGAGGGGCACCTTAGGAATTCTTAAAAATATTAATTTATAATAAATCTAACCCCACTTAAAAACCTCCAAAAATGACTCATATTCGAAGCTTAGATGAGATAGGGTTGTAATCTCATCAACCAATCAAATTTAGACATGTTTGGATCTTATTTTAAACCTTATCAATTAGATTTAACTCTAAGTTAAATAATTTAACTTTTACCGTGTCTTTTTGTTTTCTTTCACTATATGGTTAATAAAATTACTATAACATGCCAAACGAACCCCAAATTGTTTATTATTAATATATATATCCTTATCTAAGTCATTTGGCCGAACCTTAGATTTTTAGGAATACAATAACAATTAATAATATAATATTTGATTTAAAAACTATTTTGTGTCAATTTTGACACTATTTGATATATGATTTTTGTGAAAGTCATAACAGAATTAAATGTTCGAACCAAGTTGATTAAATCAACATTAATATATCATAGTAACCTAGAAAATTAGTGGAATTCATAAAAAGTCTCAAATTATATTTAGTTTGGTGTTTATAACATCAATTATGTCAATATTTCATTAATAAGATAATTACTGCATCATCTTTGTGTCATAAATAAATTAACTTATTTGATGTTTAAAAATTACAAATAAAATACCATTATGTAGGAAATTTTTTTTAGCTTTCTAATGAATATTTACAATCGAATTTATCTTATGTATAACCCCATATTAAAAATGATTTACTTATTAAACTTTGATTTTAACTATTTTAACCTTTCTTTAAATAAATTAATAATAAATGTCCTAATCTAATCCAAGTGGGCCTAAATGGTCATATTTTATTCCTAAGTTTGTTTTTGGTCGAAATACACTTGTCCAATAGGATTAGGACATGTGTTAGGGTAATATTAATATCATATTTACCCTTAGTTACCCTATTTACTATTAACCACGGTAAAAAAAATAAAAAGTTACTATTCACCAAAAAAATTATTTTCATCTCATTGAACCACATTTTAGTCCTTGATATTAACCGTGTCTCTCGGATTTTTGAAATTCCATTCACAAAAGCGGTAAAATTAAGTTTTATGCAAAATTCAGTTTTTAACCTACCACTTAGTAGTTTTACTATTCATCAAAAAATGAAGGTTTTCAGAAAAAAGCCAAAATTTCATCCTAAGCTATATTTCATATTCCGAATTCAAAAATGAAGTCTATTTTACCAAATTCATAACATAAAAGTTGAATTAATTAATTTTATAATTAAATCCCGCTGTTAAAACAAATAGCGTGTTTTTAAGAAACAATATCTATCAAAAGATTGACACTTGTTTATGTCTAGTTTAAATGTGAAATTACATCCAATGACCAACATTGTATTAAATTGTAAAAATATATTCTAAATATACTTTAAAACCACTAAAATTAATGATTTATCACTATTAATTATTTCGATTAAAAAAGTTGTTTTTTAATTATAATTTAGTAATTTTCACTATTCATCAGAATATGAAAGTTATCCGAAAAGCACCAAAATTTCACCTTAGGCTAAATTCGATACTCCGAATCCAAAAATAAAGTTCATTTTGAAAAATAAGATTTACTGGATTTCAAAAAAGTGGTTATTACTATTCATAACGGCTAGTTTTAATAATATTTTTATAGCATATCGTTGTTTAGTGAAACTCGGTATTGCGTACTACACACGCTATCGAGGAAGGTTGCGATTGCGTGTAATGCAAGTCAAGTCAAGGATGTGTGTTGTGCAAGCTCCTTTGGGTGTAGCGTACAATACAAGACATAAATAAAATTAAAAAGAGTATATTTTTTTTTTATAAAATCTTGGGCTGTTACATTCTACCCCCCTTAAAATGAATTTCGCCCTCGAAATTCGTCGGGGTTATAAATGGTTTACTATTTCAAAGTTTCTTTAATAGAAACCCACATCGTAAAAGGGAATACCAAAACTTGGCTTTAAAAACTAAAGTATGAAATGTAACGATTACCCAAATAAACTAATCACTGGGTTTCCACATAGGTGAAAATATGGATATGGAAGAGAAATCTAACCATCATGTTCTGATGGAGAGTGGTAGAGAACATGGCTATGGAAAAGCCAGTAATCACAAATCCATAGATTTGTGATGATATAAGGTACCATCTGATTCATCAGGTATAAGATCACTAGGACAACATTTTTGGTTTTCAAGATCATTTCCCTAATGTTGAAAATTTGAATTACAATAAATACTTACTTTATTTTGGTACAATATCACTGTTGTTCGTGCCTTGAACAATTTCCACTTCATCTCTTAAATAAATGAAGTTGAATTTGTTATTCGTGAAGTGTTAGCAGATCATGTGATAGAATGACGGGTCATTCCATCTGTCTCAAACAAAAGGTTAGCAAACATTATATGCATAAATCGATATATAGTGAGATTAATCATATATGGTTCCTAAAATGAACTTATACATCACATATCATACTGCTTAATATAATAAAACTAGTTTCTACTAAACAGGGACTTCCTGTAGGCCAGTGGTAGGCGATAAAGGCCAGTCGCACTTCGGTTGTGGGTTCGATTCCTACAGCCTTGTCCGAAGCGATGGGCTGTCGCCCGTCCTGCAGGTTGTCCTTTTTCTAAAACTACGTTACTATAACATCCCATCAATAATATCGAAAATCTTCTATCCTCAAACAATACTAACTTATGTCCAACATAATCCAGTCTAATCTTTAGGCTTATACTTCATTCCACTCTCATAATATAGTGACATCGATTACCAGAGATTTAATACTGTCGTTGATCCCCACATATCATAAGATATGTCTTGTAGGTCACATTCCAAACATTCAAAGTCCTTAATCGTGTATTCTCTTGAATACCTTAGTGAAAACATGAGTGCAGTTAAAAGTTAACACTTTCCACATACCAAAATCCTCAAAATTCTATATACTCAAACCATGATATCACTTAGTCCTTATATCAATCATGAGCTCATGAATACTGTTAAACATTTCATTTTCTCGTTTTCCTTGCATAATATCTCAATCACTTTGAATACCACATTAGACCAATACATAAGTATTCCAATATTCCATGATACAACATTATTTTGGAATCCCATTACATAAAAACTTAATCATTCCACCACATCGTTGTCATATTCAACATTGCCAATAGTGATCGCATGTGACTTCCCTTTGTCCTTTGCCTTAAGCGGTTGCTCATGTCGATCATCACTAACCCTTGGATTAGGGCAATTATTAGCATAATGCCCCATTTCCTTGCACTTGAAGCATTGAAGTGTTGGCGGTGCGTTCTCTGCAGTGTTTGCTTTATTCACATCATTAGAAACCCTTTTTCCATTACTTCGACACTCAGCTGCTCGATGACCTTCTTTTCCACACTTAAAACATTTTCTAGTCCCTTTAAGACAATCTCCACCATGCTTCTTTCCACACTTTGTGCATAAGGAAACATTCATCTTCTTTTCACCATTATTCTGAGATCTCTCCTTGAACTCCATCTTTCGTTTCTTGTCAAAACCATGAGATGGATATGTAACACCAACTTCCATTTCTACCTTGATAGCACAACGCACAATTTCTTCATAGCTACTGAAGTCTCTTATAGCTAATGCCCTTCGAAGACTTGGTTTTAAGCCACTGAAAAATCGATCAACTTTACTTTCAGGTTGGATGATAATGCCAGATGCATACCTTGCAAGTCTTGTAAAATTCGCTTCGTATATACCAACAGATTCATCATCCTTCTGTTTCAGCTCAAGAAACTCCTTTTCCATCTTCGTTCGAAGAATACGAGGGAAGTACTTACTGAAAAACAAGTTCTTGAACTCGTCCCATTCCATGGACTCAATTTCATCTCTTGGCCTCGTATTCTTGATAAGATTCCACCATTGATCAGCTTCACCTTCCAAACGATACACTGCTAGGATGACTTTATCATGTTCAGAACATTGAAGAACTGAAAATATCTTTTCAGTAGTACTAATCCATTGTTCAGCAACTAATGGATCAGTAGACCCACTGAAAGAAGGTGGACGCTGCCTCATGAAGGATTCAACAGAATGTTGCTCCTTCCTTTGCTCGTTTGGAAGTCCTGCATGATTCATAGCTTGAGAAAGTTGTGTGAGCATGGCTACAAGATTTTGCATTCCAGCTCCTATATCGTTTGGTTGCTCAGGGGGACAATCATTGCATTGCCCATCACATTCTGCATTAACACGGTTCCTTCGAGTTCCAGCCATCGTCTAAAACCCCAAAAGAATAGTGTGAGAGGCAAAAATCATGCTAGGGAAAACAACATAATAAAGGGGGAGTACCTTCAATATCCAACATCTTAGGTTTAATTCTATGATCGTTAGCGTAATTCTATTACTATAACCTATACGTATACTTATCCCTAGGGACATCCCTAGACATACCTTAGAAATATCTCTAGGGATCTCACTAACGTTTTCGCATCCTAGTTTCCAAAGGTTGACTAAACCTTTCCTCTGATACCAACTGTAGAGACCCGAAGCCTATCGTACATGGACATTACATTACATTTGCGGAATACTTAGTACATAACAAAAACACACACACAAGGACCGTAATAGTTTAGTGTCTTTGGAAACTCGGAACGTAATCTTCTAATCCTGGTGAAAGATCTTCAAAATCTCCCACAAAGATCTTCTTTTTTTTTTTACCTAAAACCTTTCTTTATATCCTGGGGAAAAGAAAACATAAAAGGGTGAGCTCAAATGCTCAGTAAGGGTAAACAAAAGAAATATCAATCACATAATTTTCATAAGAACATAACATTTTTGGAAAACTTAACCTGCAAAAGAGAGCATAATTTCATAACATGGGATAAATCATAGTAGTGAAAATGAAACCATAACTTAAAACATTACTCATTGTGGCATACACACATAATCATAGAGAATCATTTCTTGTTAGTCAAGACTCATTGCCAAGACTATCTTAGTGGACAAAGTCCCTTTCTGAATCGAGTAATCCTCGTTTCAGTCCTGTTTCACTGAACCGGTATAACCTACCATTCCAGCCATGTCTATCTCATGAGATATAAAATCTTTACCCAATGCATTGGAGGGAGATATAGGTCCCACCCATCTCTTAATGAATCCTTTCTTATGTGTGCCACAAAATCATAAATCATACATCATCGCATAACCCATGTAATAAAAATGGGATTCTTAAACAACATGACATCATAAAACCATTCATATAAGATAAAGGAATTCATAAACATAATTCCATCACAACATAGTCAAATCAATGTAAAAATATGGATAGAAACAGAACCCTTTATTATCTTAGATGGAAAATAATTTTGATAAAACACTTGAATTGAATTCTTGAGGAAAATATCCTTTCTTCTTCAAAATCAATTTCTTTTCACAAAACATCATGCAATTTTAAAAGAAAGAGATTTTATTGAAAATAGTCATGAAATCTTTTAGAGGAAGCTTCATGAAAATAAGGCTTTATAAAACAGTATAAATCCATTCGTGCCGTATAAGTTAAAAAAAACATTCTTCGTACTTTTGTCGGAAAAGTCAAAAAGTACCTCGTACGGAAAAACGACAAAAGATTCCTTTCATATTCTTTTCTAAAAACTCACCTAAGGGTAAAATTGGATTTAAACTATTGCAAGTGTATAAAAAAAATATTTCATATTGAGGTAACATGGATGTGGATGATAAAATACACCCCAGTAAATACTTACGAATAAACAATCTCGGATAAAAATGAGATTGTGATATTTCCCTTACCTTAGGTCCGACTTGCTTTGTAAGTGTCCTAACCTCCTGTATAATGATTTAAATCATGTTATTGACTTATTAAAGAATCATATTAAATGTTATGATATCATATATGGTTCACTTATGAATTTATATTACCCGTTCTTTTGTAAATTCCATGTTAAAGAAGCGTTTTGGGTAAAATCGTTTCATTTATCGTAGGTGTTTTGACTTGTTGTTCTTGACATCATTATTACTTATATCATGATTTACTTACTTCCAGAATATAAAATATGATTTATATATCATATATATTCAGTATATATATATATATATACATAATAGGTAGATAAATAAAATGAAAAACACCGTTCATGGAGACGGTAGTCCGTACGTACGCATGAACGCTGTTTTCCTTTCCTTATTGTCTTGAAATGGAAGTAAGTAGATGACATACATATGTATATATATACATAAATCCAGTAGCTTTATAATGTCATATATTTCATTATTATTTCTTATATATACATTATAATCATTCTTAAATGGTTAACATGGAGAATGAATCTCATCGCGTCGTGGAGACGGTATTCCGTACGTACGCACGAGCGATGATATTTATATAAATATTGAATTGAATTGGAGTGGATTATACAATATATCAGAATCAATATGATGTTGTAATAACTATGTATAGTTATTATTTACACCATTATACCCATCCATGTAAGGTGGTGGTGGAAAATAGATTACACCACGGCGTGGAGACGGTATTCCGTACGTACGCACGCGCGGTGATTTCTTTTTCCGTAGGATGGATAGATGGTGAAATAGGGTTGTTTCATACTTATAATAACATATCAGTATATGAGTGATACTGATGTTATTAATTCATAATGAAACAACCTAAGAAGAAGAAGTGGAAGAAGAAATAAAGATGAAAGAATTGGTAACGGTAATTACCTCTTCTTTGAAGTGCCTCTTTGAGACCTCCTCTTAGGGCACTAGAATTGGTCTTTGAGGAAGACCAGAACCTCTAGGATGTTTCTAGGGAAGTGGAGAAGAGATTTTGGTAGGGGTTGGCCGAGCTTGAGTGCTCAAATTGGTGTGAGGAGGAGGGGGAGGAGGTGTCCTTTTATAGGGGAGGAGAGGGGCACCTTAGGAATTCTTAAAAATATTAATTTATAATAAATCTAACCCCACTTAAAAACCTCCAAAAATGACTCATATTCGAAGCTTAGATGAGATAGGGTTGTAATCTCATCAACCAATCAAATTTAGACATGTTTGGATCTTATTTTAAACCTTATCAATTAGATTTAACTCTAAGTTAAATAATTTAACTTTTACCGTGTCTTTTTGTTTTCTTTCACTATATGGTTAATAAACTTACTATAACATGCCAAACGAACCCCAAATTGTTTATTATTAATATATATATCCTTATCTAAGTCATTTGGCCGAACCTTAGATTTTTAGGAATACAATAACAATTAATAATATAATATTTGATTTAAAAACTATTTTGTGTCAATTTTGACACTATTTGATATATGATTTTTGTGAAAGTCATAACAGAATTAAATGTTCGAACCAAGTTGATTAAATCAACATTAATATATCATAGTAACCTAGAAAATTAGTGGAATTCATAAAAAGTCTCAAATTATATTTAGTTTGGTGTTTATAACATCAATTATGTCAATATTTCATTAATAAGATAATTACTGCATCATCTTTGTGTCATAAATAAATTAACTTATTTGATGTTTAAAAATTACAAATAAAATACCATTATGTAGGAAATTTTTTTAGCTTTCTAATGAATATTTACAATCGAATTTATCTTATGTATAACCCCATATTAAAAATGATTTACTTATTAAACTTTGATTTTAACTATTTTAACCTTTCTTTAAATAAATTAATAATAAATGTCCTAATCTAATCCAAGTGGGCCTAAATGGTCATATTTTATTCCTAAGTTTGTTTTTGGTCGAAATACACTTGTCCAATAGGATTAGGACATGTGTTAGGGTAATATTAATATCATATTTACCCTTAGTTACCCTATTTACTATTAACCGCGGTAAAAAAAATAAAAAGTTACTATTCACCAAAAAATTATTTTCATCTCATTGAACCACATTTTAGTCCTTGATATTAACCGTGTCTCTCGGATTTTTGAAATTCCATTCACAGAAGCGGTAAAATTAAGTTTTATGCAAAATTCAGTTTTTAACCTACCACTTAGTAGTTTTACTATTCATCAAAAAATGAAGGTTTTCAGAAAAATGCCAAAATTTCATCCTAAGCTATATTTCATATTCCGAATTCAAAAATGAAGTCTATTTTACCAAATTCATAACATAAAAGTTGAATTAATTAATTTTATAATTAAATCCCGCTGTTAAAACAAATAGCGTGTTTTTAAGAAACAATATCTATCAAAAGATTGACACTTGTTTATGTCTAGTTTAAATGTGAAATTACATCCAATGACCAACATTGTATTAAATTGTAAAAATATATTCTAAATATACTTTAAAACCACTCAAATTAATGATTTATCACTATTAATTATTTCGATTAAAAAAGTTGTTTTTTAATTATAATTTAGTAATTTTCACTATTCATCAGAATATGAAAGTTATCCGAAAAGTACCAAAATTTCACCTTAGGCTAAATTCGATACTCCGAATCCAAAAATAAAGTTCATTTTGAAAAATAATATTTACTGGATTTCAAAAAAGTGGTTATTACTATTCATAACGGCTAGTTTTAATAATATTTTTATAGCATATCGTTGTTTAGTGAAACTCGGTATTGCGTACTACACACGCTATCGAGGAAGGTTGCGATTGCGTGTAATGCAAGTCAAGTCAAGGATGTGTGTTGTGCAAGCTCCTTTGGGTGTAGCGTACAATACAAGACATAAATAAAATTAAAAAGAGTATATTTTTTTTTATAAAATCTTGGGCTGTTACAAAAATATTGGATGGTAATAAGTAAAAAAAGTTTTTTATTTTTTATTTAATGGATATATAACCATTGAAGTCATTATTTAATACAACACTATTAAAATAATTATAAATTAGATAAATAAGATCATCATCCAATTTATCTTCTTGAATAATATATAAAATATTTTTAAAATGATATTATAACACATTAAATAGTTAGAAAAAATAAATTAATGTAACTTGTATGATTCATTTAATGTTTAAATTTGTGATAATAATGAATAAAAACATGTTTACTAGGAAACCTGTTCAAAACAATGAAGATTATAAAAACTCGACAAGAAAAAATAGATAACTATGAAATTAAAATTAGATAATAATTATAAATAAAATTTATGAAAGGTCATAGATATGAATATTTTTATGAAATAGGTTATTAGAAAAATTATTTATTCATACAGAATATTCATTCACTTTAGTGGAATTCAGGAATTATGGTATGGGGTTCTTTGTCTTAAATTTATATTTTTGGGACATGATTCCAATTATAACTGATAATATTTTTACTATAGTGTGATTTCTATGAAAATAATGTCTTTTTAACTATATTATTTTAAATATTTGGGCATAAAGATATATATCATGTTTATTATTTATATATCCATTAATGTAAAAGACACCAATGTTGTATGGGTTTTTTTCATTCAACTCTGTTTATTGTGTTATAATGAATATTCTTGAACTTATTTTTCCCATGATTTTTATTTTAGATTTAAAAAATATGATTTCATGAAAAATTTTATATATATACAAGGAAAATTATTATTTATATTATAATATTACTCCCATAGGAATTCCATCCCCATAAAAACTGTATCATTGTTGAGAATAATTATCATACTCTATAATTACGGTTTCCCCTTCTTGACTAAATTTCTCTTCCCCACTATTGTTCTAAATTATATTTGGAAACATAATTATATTTTATCTCATTTTACCTTCAAATTTATCTCCTCCTATTTTTATAAAAAAATATCACTATTTTTGATGTGGTATTTCAATAATGAAATTTAAAAATAATAAAATGTTTTTCCTTCCATGATTGTTTATTTTATCTTCCACATCAAATTTCCGTGGGATACTATTTATGACTATAAAATGATATATTATAATCATTTATTTTTAAAAAGTAAATGTTATAAATTTTTTCACATCACGTTCTTGAATATAAATTTTGAATGAGACATGTAACTTCATATTTATATTATAATGTTAAAAATGTTTTCTAAAATCTTTTTTATGTTTTTATTCCTTGATAGAACTTCCTTTTCATATTACAACCATTAAATTCAATGAATATTCCTTTCGGTGTTTTAAAATAATCTTTTTAAATTATCTTAACTTTTAATTATTTAAAATAAGAACGATTACATCACCACTTCTTTTTTCAAAGTGATTTACCCAATCATCTTGAAAAGGAATTTTTAATCTATAAAATCATTATTTATTTATTGATATGATATTATTTTATTATATCATCACAATTATTTATTTAGATTTATTCTTATCAAGTTATGTATCATCATGCAACCCATTTCCTTCTTGAGTTAATTATGATATGATTTAATTATGTACGATTTCCTTATGTGGAAAACATACTGTTAGACATATGAATGGTGTCCCCTCATAGTGCTCCACTAAATTTGGTAAAGAACTAATTTCAATATTTTACTTGTTCATTATAAATTGGTTGTATTATTTGGTAATATTTTATGATATATTGTTGAAAATCATTAGTAATGTTTATTTATGATAACTTAGTGATGATCTTTGGTGATATGCTTATGAATGAATCATGTTTTTCTTATAGCCACATTTCAAATTCCTAATTAATGTTATTATGATAATGTTATTCCTAATGTTCTTATATTTATGTTATTATATTCTAATTTTTATGTTGTTACCCAATATTTAACCAGGTTTTTTTCAAATTTAATTTTTTGTCCCTCACTGAGTATATAGAGTTACAAATTTTTTACGATTAATTTTACAAATTTTATGAAGAAAATTAATATTTAACAAGATTATTGAAGATAATAATTTATCAGTAATTTGGGTTAAATATTTATGTTATTTTATAGTTTAATTAATTTTTTATATTGTGAAAAAATTCCCACTAGTTGAAAAAACATAGATTTTTGGTTAATTCTTTTTCCAAAATATATAAAACAATAAAAATAAAATGTTTTCTGAAATTAATGGTAATGAAATATTTTCTATAAATAATTTTATTGATACATTCACATTAAGGGGAGTCACAATAGCATCAAAAGGGAGAATCATTGGTAGACAGATATATGTGAAGTGGGAGGTGGAGGATGGTATGGTGGCACAGTGAATCCCAACATTGGCATGGGAGGTAAATGGGTAGAAAAGAAACAACTTGAAGAGGAAAATTAGAGGATTTCACAAGGGAAAGAAAACACTAGTGGTATGATTGGGGTGATATTTTTAAAGGTTATATGGATGGAAGGGAATATAAAGCCATGTAGTTTCCACCCAAAACCATGTTTCCCTAGTTCAGGGGTTTGGTGGGACTACTCTTGGTTAAGGACTACTTTTATCAGGAATTCCTATAATAGGAAAACCTACAAAATATTCCATATAATTATTTTTGATCCTATAACCTAAAAAATGAAAATGTACAGTATATAAATGAAAAAATTTCCAAAAATGTAAACCTAAAAACTATAACAGGAAAATTTATCAAGTATAACCCTAATCATAGAAACGTACACTAAAATTAAAATTTCCTTTACAACACACATATATGGAATTTTGAGCACTATAAAAGTGATTATGTTCTAATATATGATAAAAGTGTTCAATTTTAGAACCTTTAAAAAATCATTGATAAAGGCCCCCATTATCTATTATAAAAAAATTACTGATAAAACAATATAAATATCTCATTCAAAATATATAGGTACTCCACTCAAAACCCCTCTCAACAGGTGAATCAACTTTATTAGTGATTTCTCATGTACACCCATCATACACATGCTTAATTTCCACCCCCTTATCATTATCCCCCCATATCAATACTTTTCTATCCTTCCTTAGCCACACATGTCTTAATTTAAACCTAGGACCACCATGTGAAAATCGAACACCCATAAAACTATTCTATGATGATTTATATATATTTTATGTTATAAAAATTTATATTTATATATTTATACCCATTTTTTACACACACACACACATATAATTGTATTTAAATTCATTTAAAAAATATATGTTTGTGTCTGTGATTATATTTACACACACACACACATATTTATTCTTATGTATATATATATACATATATATATGTTATATATATATTTATTTAAATGTATTATATATTAATATTTAATTACATATATTATAATATAAATATAAATATATATCAATTTATTAAATCACACATACCTAATTAATTATATATAAATATGATACATAAATTTTTCTATGAATTTTTGGCCCCAGTGGAATGATTAAAAGGAGGGGAGGTGAATTTAACAATAATTTCCCCTATATAAAAATGTGTACTAAAATTCAAGTAAAATTTTAATTTTCAATTCGTCAGTTTGTTATTATTAGAACTGAGGTTGGTTCCGAAATGATTTTTGAGAGGTTGGGAAGAATTAATAGATTTTTAGACTTATATTTAATGTCAAAGGCTCGTATGGAGTATTAGGAGACCACATAGGGATGGATGGGTGGTTGAGGCTGTAGCGTACAACCACCTGCAAGACTAGTTCCCTTGTACCAGCTAGACGATGGATACAAAATGGAGATACCATTTTTTGTGGAATAATAAATGCGACATTGTGGGATTATAATTTGAAAAATTACTCTTTTCCCACTAAAACATAAATAGGGGTATCACCATTTCCTCTCCCTCAATTAATCACAAGGAACATCGGCCAATCCACCTTATTTCCCCTCCTTTCTCTGTGACTAATGGGTGTTTTTAGTGGATTTTCCACTATGTTTTGAGGAATGTCTCCATACTGGTGTACATTCATTTTCATTCCATTTAAGGTCTCTTATTTTCTTCCTCTTTGTTTGCTATTTGAGAGATAGTTCTACTTGGAAATGGAGGATCCATCTCAATATGATGAGGCTTTTTCTCTAAATATGAATAGAGTGTCTTGTAATTCCATATTCATGAGAAATAACTAATTTTTTTGGGGCAATGTTGCTCTAATAATTTTATTAAAGATTCTCCTAAAAATTATGTTACGTTGATTTGGAAATTATCATGATATATTTAGGGTTTTTCCAAAGTTAGTCCTGGGGGCATGGACTAGAACCTAACTGTATGGTTGGTAACATTTTGAGTATGATGAAGCCACAAATATGGTTTTTAATCCATTATGATGAATTTTATAATTTATAATTAAATTTTTATTTATTTTTTCTTCTATAATATGGGTTCTAATTAATTAATTAGGGTTAATTGGAATTTTTAGATGTTACTCACTGAGATTTTAGGGGCCTTTTATAGAATTAATAAAATTTCCATTTATGTCTTTAAATTCACAATGTAAAACATTTATTCCACCTGTTAGGGAATTTTCAGGTGTAACATGGAACTTCTATTTGGAATACGTTACACTAAATAATGATTTGGTGTATGTTACAAACAACAACTATGATTATACACAACATAATTTCTTTGTCATAACTATTTAATGATATAATTATATATTATCCCTTAAAATATTTTATATAAATAGTAATAACAACTTTAAAATATTTTTTATAATTTTTTATAAAAATAAAACATATTTAGAATGAATGATATAATTTATGGTAAATTCTTTCTATGTTAAAAAATACTATTTTATAAAACAAACTAATTTTCAAGTCCTTCTATAAAAAAATTAAAATTAATTTTAGAGATATTATGAAATTTAATTTGGTAAAATAATAATAAATTTTAAATTTATAATTTATAATATTTATATAACCTTTTGGTGAAATTTTTGAATTTTTATGAGAAATAGATTTTTTGGATTAATAGTGAAAACTACATGATTTTAATTCAATACTGCTTTTTTATATTATATATTTATAAATTAAAATTATATTTATAAATTGGTCTAAAATTTAATTAGAAAATAATTTTAACAATTAATATAATTTATGTTATTTATTTAAATTTAAAATTTAAATTGGATATAAAAACCAAGAAAACTTTTAAATATTTTTACTTTTAATACTGCATTGTCAACCCGACTTTAGGATTAATTTTAAATTAATTTCTACCACTTATGTTATTATAATTTAAAGAAATGGATTCCATATTTATAATTAGAATAATTTATATTTTCTAATAAGGTTAAATTAGATTTTTAAGAAAAAATATTAGTGAAATAAAATAAAATTAATTACATCAATTATGGTAAAATAATGATTAACTAAGGATTAAAACATAAATTTTATACAAAAAAACATAGAAACATATCCAAAACCCATTTATAGGATATTATTAGGCCATTAAACATGCATTATATAGATTTTTTTTCTATTCTCTATAACTTTTTAAGGTAAAAACATGGGTACCCATTACTTGTTTTCAAAAATACCAGGTGAGTCCTTTCCCTACCCTCTAAAAGGAAACCATATATAACTCATATTAAAACCTATAAAACCACATATGTTTAGAAATGATCTTCCAAATACATTTTTTAATATCCCTATCTTCCTCCTAGAATGAACCCATTTGGAAAAAAGCTTCTCAAGGATGCCTTTTGGCACAAACCAAAATGAGTTACTTGATTTAGAGGTTAAGCCTTCTCTCAAGATCATTTCTTTTATTTTATTTCTTCTACCCCAATAATATATTAATTCCATTTTGGTATAAAAAAATAGTGTAACAAATATAATAGGATTCTTTAATACTAACTTTTCTACCTACACTCACACACACTTCCTTATGATGGGTTACAAATATACTTATTATGTTTACAGTGAACTACCACCCCACGAAACAATGATTTCCCATTTTACTATTACCACCTTTCTTGGTGGATATTATGATGGAAAATAAGTTTATATATATCATAGATTATATTTATAATATATTTTTTCTTTTTTATTCCTTTTAAAAAAAATATCTTTCTTACTTTCCATTTGGGTTAAATAAAATAATTTTGTTTGAGGAAGGGTGGACATCGCCCCCTCAAAGCGATGTGATTCATTGGAAAACTACACTGAATATACTATGAATGGGTTTTGTGAATATATATGATAAATATTATACCATAATTCTACTATAATAATGATATATATAAATATATATACATATATGTCTTTTTTTTCTTTCAACACGTCAATTAACAATAAATGACATTCATGCATATGTATAGCCTACTATCTCCGTGAATGGTGTATACTATTTCATACATATATATTATATTGTTTATTATTGTAAAATTATAATGAATATAAATTATATTTAAATTGTTGTTTTAATTTTATTAATCATGATATATGTATAAGGACAAAATATATAACAAATTATGACACATGTGAAAAAATAGGATATTACCCAAAGTGAAACCTTAACATCGAATTGTTAACAAGTGGGTAATAGAAATACATAATCAAACAATATATAGTATTATAATTAAAAATATGTATTTTTGATAGATTTATAATAAATTAATTTTTATTATATAATAGTTTTGTATTATTACACAGATAGTCAGGACAAAAGGTAAAGAGATTTCATCTCATGTTGTATTTCGATAAGATACATTCATTATTCACCACACATTCGTTTTGTTTGGTGTTTATACAACCCATTTATGTATTCAATTATTCTTATAATAATTTTTTTGGTATATTCATATTCATTTTATTTTGAATCTTTCACGATTTTTATGTTTCATAAGTTAAAAAAATGGTAAAATTGTTTTTTATCATTTTTCATACTTTGAGACTATTGTAAGTTTTTGCACCAAAATCATTTTTCTAGGTGTGTACAATTTCATTTTACATGTTATATCATTAATATAATTCTTTGAATTATATTTTATGCTTCAATTAATTTTCTTTTCATACATTTTGTGTATGATCCCTTGTTACCAAGTGGTAAGATTTTATTAAAATAATTTCATTTCTTTATGAAATTGTCATAAATTATGCATATTTGATGAACATTTTTGATCCACATCTCAAGAACACAAATGAATTTTATTCTCCTATATTTATTCAAGATATCCAAATTTATTTGTACCATTTTTCCACTATTTGGTAATTAAGATAATATTTTTATATACAATCTGGCCATCTCTCTCTTTTGTTGTAAATCTATTATATTTAAAAACCATGTTTTCAAAAATGTTTTAAAAAGTGTTTTCAAAAGATCTTTGATGGAAATTTTTAATTAAAATAATTTTAAAATTTTTTATGGGATTCAATTGTTGATTTATATGGTTTAAAATCTATTTTTAATGAAAAATGGTTTCAATAAGGTTTTATCTCAATAGAGAGAGAATATTTTACGCGCGAAATGTTTTCAAAGGATATTAAAATATTATTTCCCATCTAGGATAAGATCCATTAGTGTTACTATTGACTTTATGAGGAAATTATTCAATGTTTCCATTGATATTAATTATATAAATGGAATATGTTTTGATCGAATGATTTTTATTCAACCCATTTATCATTTAAGAGTTATATGATTTTATGACCTGTTTCTTTTCATTGGTTATATTTACAATGAATTGATTATTAAACATGTTCCATTCCATATGTTATGATGTGATTACATGTTTAAAATACACATTTAATTTCATGGGTTATGATATGGTTATTTATGATCTTGTGGAACATATATGTTTGAATTCACCATGAGATGGGTGGGACATATATCTATTTATAAGGCATTGGGTAAATATTTATATATCATGAGATAGACATGGATGAAATGAGAAATGATATCGGTTTAGTATTATAGGTCTGAAATGGTGAGTAAACTCATTTTAGTAATATTTGGATAGAATGAGGTGTCTACCTAGTTCATTAAAGGTCTTTTTCCTCTAAGATGGTCTCAGCAGAAATTCCTTCACAATTATAGAAATCATTATATATTCTTATGTGTCTACCACAATTACAGGTTTTATTCCCATGATATGATTTCATGGATTATGATTTTTTATTCCTTATGATTCATGTCATATAAACATCCAAGATTTATCCCTTGATTCATGTATAAGATCTTTGATATGTAGAGTATGATAATCTATTTTCATGATCATGTTATCATACCCTAATGTGTATAATTATTCTTACGTATATCCCTTGATAACCATTATTGAGATTTGAGATCACCCCCTTTTATGTTTTTTCTCCATGTTCTGAAGATATGTAATATGTTTGATGTGTCTAAGAAGGGTTCTATTCAATAACAACAAAGTGGTAGATATTTTATCTCAGTTATGAATTAGTTTTTATGTTTCCATGTTTCCAAAGGCACTAGACTAGTAGAGTCTTTGCGAATTTTTTTGAATAATTCTTTAAGTATCCATGAATAGTTTTGTAATTTTAATTTATGACATGTTAGGGTCGCAATGACTAGTATTATATCAATTTTTTAGTTATATTTTAGAATATATGATGATAAAACCTTAGTGAGAACCTGAATTACATGTCTAAGGATATGTTTAAGGACAAAAAATAAAGGAAAATGTACTATAATTTTGGTGAAGGATATATTGAGTGATTTCATAGTAATTCATCCCTTTCTAGATACTACATTTGGATGAAAATTATGAAAATATATTTTGGGCCTAACTCGAGGTAATCTGGTACATGAGAACAGGCCTTACTATACAACTAGTTTGACACACCCAATGGATATGATTTGTGAATTCACAAACTCTTCATGAACAATCATAAAGGATTTAAATAGATGTTTTCTATGAATTACGGAGGAAAAACCTAACGTGTCATTGATTAAATAATGTTTCATAATTTAGACAACCTATAAGTAGATTTTCAGGATTATGTAGTTCCTTGATTTGATTTTTTTTCTCATGATATGCTTTTTGGTTTTAGTGAATGGTTGGAACATGAAGGAACCACATTAATAGTGATTGGGATGTAAAATTCATTTATTTTCCTCTTGATAATCCAAATAATAAGGGATCTATAACAAAAAATATCATTTTTATGCTCACACAACATTATCATGTAATAAATCATGGGGGACATCCAAATGAGAAATGATGTGAAAATATTTTGTTGAGTATTTCATGACGAAACACCCAAATTATTTCATAGTGTATTATAACCCAATTGTAGTAGAAAATTGGATCAACAATACTGAAATGATATTATCTGTACTTTAGTGTTCAGATCATGAGAAAGTCATTCATGTTGTTTATCAGTTAGAAGGTGAAACAATTAGTGGTGGAATCTAATCAAGAATATGAGGTAGCAAGATGAGATTGAATCCATGGATTGGGATGAGTTCATGAAATTATTTTTCAATATGTACATTACTCAGATTCATTATACTAAGATAGAGAAATATTTCCAGGAGTTGAAGAAAAGGCATGACAAATCTATTGGTACCTACGAGGATAATTTCATGAAACTTGTGAAGTATGCTTCTGGAATCATCATCCAACCCAAAATTAAAGTGGATAGGTTCTTTAGTGTCATAAAACCAAGGCTATTAAGTTTACTAGCCAGAAGAGAATTTTGTAGATATGATGAGATTGTGAGTTGCGAAATCAATGTTGAAATAGAGGTTGGAATTATGTATCAACCTCATGGTATTGATATGAAATGGAATATGGATATTGAAGGAAACAATAAATACCATATAGAACAGAAGGCACATTTTAATTTATGCTCTAAAGGTGGGAAGAATCACAAATGAATTTTTATTGTGCGGTTAAGTAAATTTTTTATCTTAAAAAGGGAATGTAACTAGGGAATTGATTGTTGAAATGATGGGAAGATGTTAGATCAAAATTCTAATAGAGTGAATGATGAACGGAATGAACCTCTAATGATTCAGTACTAAAAGTGCAAGGATAATGGAGATTATGCTATCCACATCCCTAACTCAAGGGTTGGTGATGATGATTGATGTCAGCAACCTCTTATGCCGAGTTTCAAGTGTAAATATCATGCATCCAGTACTACCAATGAGGGGTGAAATATTGACATGTTGAATGGAACACTGACCATCCACTCTAAACCTTTTAATGTCATATTTTATTCATTATTACCCACTCTTTAAAATAAAATATAATTATCTATGGGTGTTAAGAATCCACCAAAACAATTAGATTTTGAATTAGCTGTGGAAACATGAAATCCTATGATGATTGCTTCTTAGGTTTACAATTCACATCTATATGAAATATATGGGAATGTTTATCTTGAAAATCATGTAATTGTTCATTTGTTAGAATGTGATGTCATCTTAGGCATTAATTTTATTTATCTCCAAAAAAATCCATATCAATTTACATGGAAGGGAATTTGGATTTTATATTTCAATCCCTCTTATGATCATCCATCAATGTGAAGATAAGCATCAACATACTGTGGAGATTACATTTTGTGTATGGTTCATAGATCCCATTAAATAGGGTGGTTTATATCATATTGTTTGGGAGAAAATCAACATCAATGATATTCCTATTGTTCGAAATTTTGTGGATGTCTTTTCGAAAGAGTTTCCCTGCATTCCACCAAAAGTCAATTTTGAGTTCTCAATAGAAATCATATTGGGTTCCACAAAAATTTCAATTTTTTATTGAATTAATCTGATTGATTTACATGAATTTAAGAGGAAACGATAAGAAAACCTTGATAAGGGATTCATTTAGTCATGTGTGCCTCATTTTTGTTCACCCATTTTTTAAAAAGGGAATATGGATCAATTAGACTTTATATTGATTATCAGGAGTTAAACAAGGTCGTAATCAAGAACAACTGTCCTCCTCCCTATATTGATGATTTCTTTGATCAACTTCCCAAAGCTCAATACATTACCATGATTGACCTCCATTCTGGATATCGTCAATTTAGAGGCATGAAGGAGGATATAACCAACATGGAATTTGGTAAAAGGTATGTACACTATGAATTTATAGTGATAATTTTAGTAATACTAATTCCCCTACTGTATTCATGGATATAATGAATAATATATTTATAGATTAACTCAATCGGTTTGTGGTAATCTTTTAGATGATATTATTATCTATAAAATGAGAATGGATGAGTGTGATGAGCAATTTAGAAATGTACTAAATACCCTAAAAGAGAATAACCTATATGAAAAAAATTAAAAACTGTTAATTTTGGCTACATAGGGTTTCATTTTTTCGGGAACAGAATATCAAGATATTGTATAACAACAGGTCCATCAATGAAGAAGGAAATTGAATGATATACTAGACCAACCATGATGATTGAGATTCATATCATTCTTGGTTTATAAAGTTATTATCGATGATTTACGGATAATTTCTCATGACTATCTAATCCTCTGACCCTGTTAACTCGGAAGGGTATCAAGTTCCTCTATATAGATGAATATGAGGAAAATTTCATGGAAGTAAACAATATTTTAGTTAGTGAAACATTTCATACATTACCATATAGTGGATAAGGGTTTCAACTCTATAGTGATACATCCAAGAACGTATTGGGATGATTTATTTTGTATAAAAATGTGGTTTCTCTTATGACTTGTAGAAGTTGATGATTATTGAGCAAATCACCAAAATCATGATTTTGAATTTGCATATATAAATTTTTCATTAATGATATGGAGTAATTATCATTATGTCGAAAAATGTGATATATATATATATACAAATCATAAATGTCTAAAAAAATATATTCACAAAGAAGGTGTTAAATATGCACCAGATAATATGGATTGAATTGATAAAGGATTATTACTTCTAAATATATTAACACCATAGGAATACAGACAAGGTGGCCGGTGCTTTGATCCAGAAGGATCATGCTATCTTATCCATGGTGAGGATCAAAAAAGAACCAAGATTTCAGGATTTTCAAAGTATGAATCTATAAATTATAAAGGAATGGGAAAAATATTATCTTTATAAAAGGAATTTCCAACCCTCTATAATTGTGAAGATTAAGGAGGTTCATAAGGAAGATGAAGAGAAATAAAATAAATTCAGAAATGATTCTGAGATTAACATTGATCAGGTTGGACAAATAAACCTAGGAACCATGTATGTGTTCCTTCCACACCAAATTTTGACAAAGGAGATGTTATGGGAAGATCATAGTTCATAATTATCTCTTCCCCATGTAAGTATGAAGATGTATAGGGACTTGAAATAATACATATAGATTTATGGAATGAAGATATATATCATGATTGTTTTATCATAGTTCTTTCTATGAAAACAAGTTAATACTGAAATATAGAAGCCTATGGTGATGTTGCATCGATTACCAATTCCATAATGGACATGGAAGAAAACCACTATGGATTTTTTTGTGGGACTACCAAATAAATCTAAAGGGATTAATATAATTCAGATGGTATTCTATCACCTTTCTAATTCAAAACATTTCATCAATGTCAAATAAGACTTCTCTATGTATCATCATTCCATGATATAAATTAAGGAAGTAGTAAGGTTACTTAACGTACCTCATTCCATTATATATGATTCGGATATGATGTTCACCTCAATGTTATGGAAAATTATTCATAAATAAAGTGTCACATAATTGAGTTTTTCCACTAATTATCATTCAATGATAGATGGTTAGTCTGGAAGAAGAATTAAAACCCTAGAGGATATGTTGAGATCTAATTATATGGATTTCAAAGGTTGTTTGGATCCAAACATTCTTCTAGTTTTGTTTTCATAAAAAAATATCTTTCTCTAAAGCATTAAAATGGAACTATATGAATCTCTTTATGGGATAAAATATAGATCTCCAACATGTTAGGATGATGTTGGAGAAAGAAAAAATATTGGGAATTGAGATTTCCGAAGAAATGGTCGAGTAGTTAGAACCATTCAGCTTCATATTAAGGAAACTCAAAGACATAATAAATGTAATACTGACAATTTTCAATTTGACCTAGAATTTCATGTTGGTGGGAATGCGTTTAAATTAATCCCAAGGTATATCTATCTATTTGAGATTCAAGACTGTATCAAGTACGTATCCCATCACAGGTGACATTCTACAATACAATCCCAAGTAAACGATGTGCTCCAAGTATCTCTCCTGGTTATGTACATACCTGACCCTTCACATTACTAAATATAGAGGTGATACCACTGGGGAAGGATCTATCTTATGAAGAAAAACCAGTTGATAATCTCGATCATACCGAGAATGTTCTATGAAATAAGATCACTCACATGGTCAAAGGTTTTTTGAGATATTTGTAGTTTGTTAGAGATATATTGGAACTTGAGGATATGATAAACCATAATTATCATCATTTTTTACAAAACTATTGAATTTCAAGGGAGAAATTTGTTTTCTGGGGGGTAGAATGTAACACCTTGAGTTTTTATAGTCCTTATTTTTTATACAAATTAAATTTTCATTTATGTCACTCAATATTCTATGTAAAACATTCCTTTCACATTCCTTGGACTTGGTGTACATTACTGGTAAAATCATCTTGGTGTACGTCACACAGAACAATGATTAGGCATACCTTACATAGCTCACTTGTGTTTCTACAAAACATCATTTTATTATTATAATTATTTAAATTGGATAATTATAACATTTAAATTAATCTTAGTTATTTAAATAATAATAACTACTTTTCTAATAATTTTTTATAATTTTTTATATAAATAAAAAATATTGATAGTGGAAGATATTTTTTTGGTAAATTCCTTATATGTTTAAAAGTACTATTTTCTCAAGTAAAGTACATTTTATTTCCTTTCATAAATGAAATAAAATAAAATTAAATAAATTTAGAAGTTTATTTTCATAAAATGAAATTAATTTTTGAATTTATAATGTTGAAATTATCTTAAGGTGAAATATTTGTATTTTCTTGGAAACATCATTTTTGGATGAATAGTTATAAATACCAGATTTTATTTTTCATATAATTTAATTATATCATTAAATTATTTATAAAATATCCAAAAAATATTAATTAGATAATATTTTTACCAATTAATACAATTTAGTTCGTTAATATCAAATTTATATCAAAATTTGATATAAAAACATATCAAACTTTTGAATGTTTTATATTTAAAAATCGCATAATCGAACTAATTGTGAGATTAATTTTAAATTAATATCCACCACATATTTTATTAGAAATTTATAACATGGAATCAATATTTTAATAATAATAAATTATATTTTTCAGTAATTTCAAAGTATTTTTTGACCAAAAATATTAGTGAAAGTAATTAAAATTAATTAAATTGATTATGGAAAATTTAAGCATAACTAAGGAATAAACCATATATTGAAGACCCAAAACGACATAAAACCATTTCCAAAACCCATAGTATGGACATTAATTATCCATTAACTATAAATTATGGAGTTTTTTGGGGTTTATTTATGTCTTTTGTTAGATAAAAATGTGGGTATACCTAACTTGTTCACAAACATACCATGTGAGTGCTTTACCTTCCCTATAAAAGGCCCCCACATTTACCTCTTCTTCACACCTATAAAACCATTTTTTTTGGAAAATAAATAAATAATACACTTTAAAAAAATCCTTAACTTCTTTTTTGGGTCATCCCTTTGTATAGATAGAAACGTAAGGAAACTGTTTGGCTCGAAAATGTGTTACCTGATTAATATGTTACATCTTCTCTCATGGTCCTTTCTATTATTTTAATTTTCTACCCATACAATACAATTATTCCGTTTTAGTATAAAAAACTATTATCATCAAAATAATTGGATGTTTTAATGTTATGGGTTATATGAACACTTACAAATGTAATACCCCAAGCTTCCACGATATGTTTCCCTTTGAGTAATGTAATAGCTTGCATTGTACGCTACTTCGAGATTCTAACACACCGCGATCAATCAATGTAGCCGTTATGAATAGTAATACACAATTTTTGAAATTTTATAAATTTTATCATTCAAAATGAAATTCATTTTTGGATTCTAAATATCGAAATTATCCTAGGGTGAAATTTTGGTGTTTTTTGGATAACTTTTATATTTTGATGAATAGTGAAAATTACTAAATTTTAATTAAAAACAAATTTTTTAATCAAAATAATTAATAGTGATAAGTTATTAAATTGAGTGGTTTTAAAGTATATTTAGAATATATTTTTACCATTTAATACAATTTTGGTCATTGAAAGTATTTCACAATTAAACTGGACATAAACAAGTGTCAATCTTTTGATAGTTATTATATCTTAAAAACACGCTTTTGGTTTTGACAACGGGAATTAATTTTAAAATAATTTCTACCACTTCTGTGTTTTGAATTTGGAAAAATTTATTTCATATTTGGAATTAGGATTTCCAAATTGTGTAAATAGATAACTTTTATTTTTAGATATTTTGAATAATTACTTCGGTAAATATTTTATTTATCATGGATAAAGGGTAAATCTGGTAAATAAGGGTAAACAAATAATATTATAATAATAATAAATTACCCTAAAACGTGTTCTAACCTTATTGGTGGATACATGTCCGACCATGGGCACATTTGGGTCGATTTTGGGACCCCATGGAGTCACTTTTAGGTGATAGGGACACTATATATTAATTAATTTTATGTAAATACAAAAATGACATTAGCTTATATCTTTTTAAAAACAATTTTTACATAGGGATATATAGGTTATATGTTCGATTATAAATATTAATTAGAAATCTAAAAATATTTCCGACATAATTATATTTTATTTAAAATTTTTAGACATTGGAAAAGTAAAAATATATATGACACAATAATGATGTAGTATTTTCCTTATTAATGAAAGAATCAAATAATTGGTATTATAAATGTAAAAATAAATATAATTTGAATTTTTTGATGACATAAACGAATTTTATTCGTTATTATGACATGTTAGTATTGTTTAAATGAATTTATTTCGAATTAATAATTTGTTAAGACTTTATCAAAAATCAATTATTGAGTAGTGTCAAAATTGACATAAATGAGTTTTTAAAACAAATATTATATAATTAATTTATATTATATTCCTAAAAACCTAAGGTTCGGCCAAAGGACTTATATAATTATTGGTGTATCATTAATGGACCACTTGGGGGTCGCATGGATGTATATAGTATGTTTATTAAATATATTTTATAAAAATATAATGTGACATGGTAAGTGTTAAACTAATTAACCAAGAGTTAAAACTAAAATATAAGGTCAATATAATGACCCAATCCTATCTAAAATCTATTATATGAAAGGATTTAGACCCATCCCAACCTTAGAATTTTAATAATCAACTTGGGATCCATTAGAAACCGAATATGATTTTATTATAAAATAATACTTTAAGTTTTTTCTAATGATCCCCTCTCCCCTCTTATAAAAGGGAACTCACCATTCTCATTAATTATCATCTTCAAAGCCATTTGGCTCAGCCAAAACCTGCCCAAATATCCTTTCAACTTCTCTGAATTCATCCTAGAGTCCTTAGTTTGATCAGAAATCCAACCTAAGGAACCCTTTTGTTCAAATCAAAAGGAAGAACCCGAAGAAGAGGTAACGTCTTCACCACCCTCTTTATTGTTTCTTTCTTCTTCATCTTCTTCTTTCATTGTTAATTCTATTCTAAAATAATAAATACATTACCTTTTATATATTTTGATGTTATTATAATTATGGAACAAACAAATTCATAATTCTATCCATCCCTTTAATGACATGTCACCATACGTGCGTACGTACGACCTACTGTCTCCACGCTGTGGTGTAATTGTTATTTAATATACTATAATTTAGATGGGTATAATAATGATGTAAAATTCATGTAAATAATAAATATAACATTATAATGATTCTACCTATATGATATACCATCCAATTATATATTATTGTAATATCAAAAGAATGATATTGTCGCTCGTGCGAACGTACGGATTACCGTCTCCACGAACGCGATAAGATTCATTCCCCATCGTATCCATTCAAGACTAAATTTTATTTGACGATTTAAAATAATATTTAAATACTTAATATCATTCTGAATTTGAGTATGATACAACCTATCCATAACAAACACGACTTATATAAAAGAAAATGAGTAAGTTAACACCCAAAACGACGATAATACTAATATTTTATTAACAAAGCGATATTAAAAGATCATATATGATATCATATTAATATATATGATTATATTATAATTAAATAACAATTACTTCACCATTATACAGGAGATTAACCTACCATCAACCAAGGAAAAGTACAAGGTAAGGGTTTATTTCACAATCTCTTCATTATCTGAGGTTGTTTATATGTAATTATCTACTGGGACCCCTTTATCATCCACATCCATATTTCATAAAAATGTATTTCAAAAAATTCTTACTATTTTTCAGAATATGGGTTAAAGTCATTTATACCCCAGTTTGTCTTTTTATAAGAATTTTATAAAGGAATCTTTTCATCTTTTTCCAAACAAGTTACTTTTTAACCTTTTCGAAAAAATTAAGGTAAGAATGTTTTTTTAACTTATACGGTGGGTGCGTCTATTTTCTACCATTATAACATCGTCGAAGATTTCCTTACAAGCTTATAAGAATATTTTTGAAATAAATATTTTCATTATGTCACTCTTAAATGATTTAAAAATACAAAGAGATATGTCTCTAAAAAAAGGTTTTGATTTCATCTATGTCAACATCCTTTGATGGATTTTAAGTTTATTTGAAGTTGATGTATTATGATACAAAAATTCCATATTGTATTGAAGTTTTTGTGATATGTTTGACTATGGATGTTCTATTTTTATACCATTCATTACTTATGTTTAAAGTATTGACATTTCGTATACTATTTTTAATATGAATGTTTATGATATGTTTAAGCCTTTTCATACGAGGAATGTATTGGACTTAGTAAGAGACGGGTGGAGCCCGCTATAGCTCCTCGATGCATCAGTAGTTTTCATGAGACAACTAGACATGGAATTGGCTGAGGACCTTTCCCAATTTGATTTATCGTTTTGGATGAGACCTTAATCATTTTAGACTTCTTAGAAGAGGCCCTGACAAAATGTCTCAAAATGTTGGACAATATACATTCCCACATTATAGAAATAATATTTATGGTTCATGTGCTCATTCGACTAGTTGAATACCCATGATTATGTTTTACTATGGCTTTATTTACTCAGGTCATAATCTTTCCATATAATTACTCATGTTTATTATTAGTAAAGGCATGTGGTTTTCAATTATTTACCATACTTAATATTTATGTCATTTTACTCTGTATTACTTACCCTTACTAAGCGTTTGAGCTCACCCCTTTCTTATGTTTCATTTTCCCAGGATATGAAGAAGTTAGTTATGAGTGACCTGCAGGCATAATCTAGGAGGTTTGGATGCTTCTAATGAAATATATTATTTTTGTATTTCTCTTCAACCTGTAAAGTGGATTGTATGTATGAATCTTGTTTCCAATAATACTAAACTGATCGGTCTTTCAAGACATGATTTCCTATTAATCATGCCAATGTTATGTAATATTGCACCGACTCTGGGTAACTGGGGTCGGGGCGTTATAGTTAGTATCAGAGGAAGTTTAGTACAATCGTTGGAAACTAGATTTAGATAAACTCTGATTAGAGAACATAGCCCTAAGATAGTCTTTGAGGATTAGTATAGAAGAACTTCCAAGAATTTTGTATTGTTGAGATTTTGTGAGTTTTCCGAGCAATACATCCCTATCTGGATACGAGAAGGTAGAGGTGGCTCTAGCACAGATGTACCTAGGGATAAAAATCGAAAATACCGCTTTGAGCTTGAATCAAATGGGAACTAGTGCACGACAACGGGTCTTGATGCACTCTTGGTTATAACACTCCCGGGGGATATACTTAGGATAATTCTTTTTTTCTTTACCAACCATTATTAAGGGTTATGAGTATATTATTCTCAAAGAAAACTTTTTTATTATTATGGATTATATCCATAAACTATTGAATTTATGTTAAGTGTTTTAAAAGTTTGGAATTATATATATCAATTCTAAACTAATCTAGTTTATTAAATTTTTTAGAAATGGCACCTATTGGAAAGAATGGAAACCGTATTAACCCACACACTCCATGTAGGGATTTCCCTCTTGATCAAGATAATTATACTATAGCTTGTGATGAAACTGGTGGTGATCAGCTTTTCACCATACTGGGACAACTCACTTAGGTTATGAATAATAACCTTACCCGAATGGATCACCCAGATCCACAACGTGGAGGATCATTGTTAGATCGCTTCATGATGAAACAACCACCGACATTCAATTAGAGTAAAAATCCCATAGTAGCTGAGAAATGGATAAATTCCTTTGAGAAAATATTTCATCCCTTGGGGAGTAGTGAAAGGGAAAATGTTGTCATGATAGTTTATCACCTCACATGAGATGCTGATCAATGGTGGTCATTGATACAAAACACAAAGGAAGATGATGAAGTATCAGATATGGAATGGAGGGAGTTCAATGTACTGTTCTCAGAAAAATACTTTCCTCGAGACCATCAAGAAGATATGGAAAGGCATTTTCTGAGCCAGAGGCAGAATGATGATGATAATGTCGCAAATTATGAGGATAACTTTACAAGGTTAGCGAGGCATGCTGCTGATTATATATGTAACCCAAGAGTAAAATTGATCGTTTCATTGATGGGTTAAAACCATTTCTCTATCGAGCATTAGTCTCGCAAACCTTCTCATCATACGGTGATATTGTCTCGTGTACTATAAAGACAGAAAAGGAATTCTCTAAGTCTTATAACATTAAATCAAAGAAAGAGAAGAAGAGATCTGCTGAACACTCTGGGAAAGGAAATAAGGAAATAGGGAAGAAGGGTATAATTTTATTTCCACCCTGTGATAATTGTGGACGGAAGCACCCTGGTGCCTATCTAAAAGGAAAAAAAGTATGTTACAAATGTGGAAAGAAAGGCCATCTAGCTGGTGATTGTAAAGGAAATAAAGACACTACCGATGTACAATGCTAAAATTGCAGGGAGATGGGAAATTATGCAAATGAATGTCCTATGTGTCAAGGAAACTTACCTTAGAAATGGCCAAGGGATCAAGACCAAGCTTATGAAATCACTACTGCTAAGGTTGACGCCCTAAAAGACATGGTGGTAGGTAAATTAATGGTTCCCCATGTTTAGAAAATGTATTATTTGATTCTGGATCGTCACATTATTTCATATCTTCCCAGTTTTCTATGAAAATTAGATATTTCCAATTTGATTTAACAAGGGAGTTGTTAGTTAAAACTCCTAAGGGAAGTATCATTGCATCAATGTTTTGTGAATCAGTCCCCATTAGAGCACATAAGTGTTCATTATCCGCTGATCTCATCATCATATCTATGATTGAATTTGATATAATCCCCAGTATGGATTGGATTTCAGACCATTATGTGAATATTTATTGTAAGAAGAATGAGGTTACGATTCTTGATGATGATGATAAAGAAAACCTTATCTTTAGAGAAGAATCGTCGCGACCTAATTCTTATCTAGATCCACCCCTAGTAGCTCAACTAAATTCAATTATCGGGGAGGAAAAGAATGAAATAAATGTGGGTGAGGAAAGGAATGTTCAAATAGATGATGTACCTATTGTGAGGGAATATGTTGATGTGTTTCCAGATGATTTACCTAGATATAATCCAGAATGAGAAGTTGAGTTTTCCATTGACTTAATGCCTCGTTCAAGGCCCATATCAAAAACCCCTTATAGAATGGCCACTGTGGAATTAGTTGAACTAAAGAAACAAATGGAGGAATTGAGTAATAAGGGATTTATTCGCCCTAGTGTTTCTCAATGTGAATCCCATGTCCTTTTTGTTAGGAAGAAAGATGGATCTATGAGGTTGTGCATTGGCTATAGGGAGATCAATGCTATAACAACAAAGAACAAGTATCCCCTACCTCGTATTGATGATTTATTTGGCCAGCTGCATAGAGTTCAATACTTTTCAAAGATTGACATTCGATATGGATATCATCAGTTGTGTGTGAAGAAGGAAGACATTCCGAAGACAGCATTTCGAACCAGGTACGGGCATTACGAGTTTACAGTAATGCCTTTTGGGATGACTAATCCACCCTCTGTATTCATGGATTTAATGGACATAGTTTTCAAGGAATATCCTGATGACTTTGTAGTCGTATTTGTTGATGATATCTTGGTATACACCAAAATCTACAAAGATCATGAAAATCACTTGCACATTATATTGAAGACTCTGAGAAGACATGATTTATATGGGATGTTTAGCATGTGTGAATTCTGGTTTCAGGATATTTCGTTTCTTGGACACATTGTCTCTAAGGATGGAATCTCTGTTGATCCTTCTAAGACTAAGGCAGTCCAAGAATGGCCAGCACCAACGGTTATAACCAAGGTAGGCAGTTTTATTGGTTTATCAGGTTATTATTGACGCTTTGTCTAGAACTTTTCCTGGTTGGCTATCCCATTAATGAAGCTCACACCTAAATGGGTTAAATTTTTCTGGAAAAAAGAGTGTGAAGAATGTTTTTAAGAAATAAAGAGAAGATTAGTCAATGCTCCTATATTGACTCTACCATCGGGGAATGATGGGTTCGTTTTTATAGCGATGCATCAAAGAAAGGTCTTGGTTGTGTCCTTATGCAGAATGATAGAGTTATTGCCTATGCATAACGACAGCTGAAAATTCATGATCCAAACTATCCTACTCACGATCTTAAGTTTGCGGGTGTAATATTTGCTTTGATTATTTGGAGAAATTATCTCTATGGTGAAAAATGTGAGATTTATACTGATCGCAAGAGTTTGAAATATATTTTCTCACAGAAAGAGCTCAACATGAGGAAAATGATATGGCTTGAACTACCCAAGGATTATGATTGCACGATACACTACCACCCGGGGAAAGCAAATAAGGTGGAAGATTATTTGAGTAGAAAGGATCATGGAATTTTGAAGAAGATGAGAGTAGAAAAGGATCCTATATACATGGATCCAGTAAAGATGGATATGGGAATCACCATGGAAGGTGAAACATCAATACTTTTTCAAATTGTTGACAAACCATCTTTATTAGAAAGGATAAAGAGTTCTAAGACTGGTGATGAAGAGTTTCAAAAGAAGATTAAAGCTGTGAATGATGGGATATTGAATGACTTTGTGTATGAAGATGGAATTTTGAAGTTTGGGAAGAGACTTTTTTTCCCAATATACATGATCTAAAAAGGGATTTTTTGGATGATGCTCATAGTTCCAATTTCTCAATACACCTTGGGAGAACCAAAATGTATATAGATTTAAAGGAAAGTTTTTGGTGGGACAACATGAAGGGGGAGATTACTGATTTTGTGTCAAGATGTATAGATTGTAAACAAGTGAAAGCTGGAAGGAAACAACCTAGAGGAGTCATGCGACCTCTTCCCATACCTGAGTGGAAATGGGATAACATTACGTTGGACTTCGTCATGGGGCTACCAAAGACTCCTAGAAGGAATGATGCAATATGGGTCATTGTTGATCGTCTTACCAAGTCAGCACATTTTCTTTCTATAAAAAAAGATATACCACTAGAACATCTAGAAAGAAAATATATTAAAGAAATTTTGAGACTTCATGGAGTTCCCCTATCGATTGTCTCGGATCGTGATCTTTGTTTTACATCAAGATTCTGGAAACGTCTTTAGAAGGACTTTGATACAGAACTTTGTTTGAGCACTTCATACCACGCTCAAATAGATGGACAATCATAACGGACTATTCAAACCTTAGAAGACATGTTGATATCATTCTCACTATACTTTTAGGGTATGTGGGATCAATATTCACCTCTGGTGGAATTTTCCTATAACAATAGCTTCTATTCAAGTATTTAGATGGCACCATATGAAGTGTTGTATGGAAAGAGATGTCGCACACCAACCTGTTGGGATGATGTTGGTGAAAGAAAACTTCTTGGCCCAGAACTAGTGGAGGAAATAATGGAAAAGGTAAAGGTAATCCAAAACCACATTAAAGCAGCTCAATGTAGGTAGAAGATCTATGCCGATAACCGAAGGTAGGATTTGGAATTTCAGGTAGGATATTATGTTTTATTGAAGTTATATCCAAGGAAGGGAGATATAAGTTTTGGTAAGAAATGTAAATTTAGTCCTAGGTACATCGGACCATTCGAAATTCTACAATGAATTGGTGTTGTAGCTTACCGATTGTCAATGCTGCCAAGTCTCTGCAAAGTACATGATTTGTTCCACGTATCACTATTGAGAAAATACAAGAATGACCCAATGCATGTACGCACCTATGAGGAATTAGAACTAGAAACTGATATATCTTATTTCGAAGAGCCCGTCAGGATTCTTGATACGAGAGAACAAGTGTTGAGAAACCAGACGACTCGTCTGGTAAAAGTTTTATTGAGAAACCACAAGATGGAAGAGGAAACATGGGAACCCGAGGAACTTATGATGAAGAACCACCCGTGTATTTTTAAACATTAATTTTCTAGTAATTTTGAGGAAGAAATTATTTGATGGAAGGGAGAATGTACCACCCCAAGCTTCCATGGTACGTTTCACTTTATGTAATGTAATAGCTTGCACTGTATGCAACTTCGAGATTCTAACACACCGCGATCAATCAAAGTAGCCATTATGAATAGTAATACACACTTTTTGGAATTTTATTCATTTTATCATTCAAAATTGACCTAATTTTTCAATTCGTAATATTGAAATTATCCTAGGGTGAAATTTTGGTACTTTTTGGATAACTTTTATATTTTGATGAATAGTGAAAATTAATAAATTTTAATTAAAAAGAACTTTTTTAATCAAAAATAATTAATAGTGATAAATTATTAATTTGAGTGGTTTTAGGGTATATTTAGAATATATTATTACCATTTAATACAATTTTTTTCATTGGATATAATTTCACAATTAAACCAGACATAAACAAGTGTCAATCTTTTGATAGTTATTATATCTTAAAAACACGTTTTTTGTTTTGATAGTGGGAATTAATTTTAAATTAATTTCTTCCACTTCTGTGTTTTGAATTTGTAAAAATGGATTCCATATTTTCAATCAGTATTTCTAAATTGTGTAAATAGGTAACTTTTATTTTTAGACATTTTGAATAAAATATTTCGGTAAATATTTTATTTATCATGGATAAAGGGTAAATCCGGTAAATAAGGGTAAAATAATAATATTATAATAATAATAAATTTCCCTAAAATGTGTCCTAACCTTATTGGTGGATACATGTCAAACCATGGGAATCTTTGGGTCGATTTTGGGACCCCATGGAGCCACTTGTATGTGATAGGGGAACTTTATATTAATTATGTTTAAGTAAATACAAAAATGACATAATCTTATATATTATAGAAAAACAATTTTTACATAGGGTAATAAATGTTATATTTTTGATTATAAGTATTAATTAGAGTGATAAAAAGATTTACTACATAATTATATTTTATTTATAATTTTTAAACATTGAAAAAGTAAAAATATATAAGAGATAATAATGATGCAGTATTTTCCTTATTAATGAAAGACTCAAATAATTGGTATTATAAATGTTAAAATAAATATAATTTGAAAGTTTTGATGACATAAAAGAATTTTATTGGTTAATATGACATGTTAGTATTTCTTAAATGAATTTGGTTCGAATTAATAAGTCTTTAAGACTTTATCAAAAATCAATTATTGAGTAGTGTCAAAATTGACATAAATGAGTTTTTAAAACAAATATTATATTATTAATTTATATTCTATTCCTAAAAACCTAAGGTTCTACCAAATGAATTTTATAATTATTGGTGTATCATTAATGGGAAACTTGGGGGTCGCATGGGTGTATATAGTATGTTTATTAACAATATATTATAAAAATACAATGTGACATGGTAAGTGTTAAACTAATTAACCAAGAGTTAAAACTAAAAGATAAGGTTAATATAATGACCCAATCCTATCTAAAATCTATTGGTTGAAAGTATTTCGACCCATCCCACCCTTAGAATTTGAATAATCAACTTTTTATCCATTAGAAACCGAATATTATTTTATTATAAAATAATAAATTAAGTTTTTCCTAAAGATCCCCTCACCCCTCTTATAAAAGGGCACTCACCCTTCTCATCAATTAACACCTTCATAGACATTTGGATCAACCAAACCCTGCCCAAATATCCATCCAACTTCTCTGAATTCATCCTAGAGTCCTTATTTTGATCAGAAAGCCAACCTAAGTAGCCCTTTTGATCAAATCAAAAGGAAGAACCGGAAGAAGAGGTAACGTCTTCACCACCCTCTTTAATGATCCTTTCTTCTTAAACTTCTTCATTCACTGTTATTTCCATTATAAAATAATAAATCCAATACCTTATATATATTTTCATGTTATTATAACTATGTAACAAACAAATTCATTATTCTATCCATCCCTTGAATGACATGTCAGCATACGTGCGTACGTACGACCTACTGTCTCCACGTTGTGGTGTAATTGTTATTTAATATAACATAATTTATATGGGTATAATAATGATGTATAATTCATGTAAATAGTAAATATAACATGATAATGATTCTATCTATATGATATACCATCCGATTATATATTATTTTAATATCAAAAAAATGAGATTGTCGCTCGTGCGAACGTACAGAGTACCGTCTCCACGAACGCGATAAGATTCATTCCCCATCGTATCCATTCAAGACTAAATTTTATATGATGATTAAAAATAATATTTAAGGACTTAATATCATTCTTAATACGAGTATGATACAACCTATCCATAACAAACACGACCTATATAAAAGAAAATGAGTAAGTTAACACCCAAAACGACGATAATACTAATATTTTATTAACAAAGCGATGTTAAATGATCATATATGATATCATATTAATATATATGATTATTTTATAATTAAATTACAATTATTTAACCATTATATAGGAGGTTAACCTACCATCAACCAAGGAAAATTACAAGTTAAGGGTTTATTTCACAATCTCTTCATTATCCGAGGTTGTTTATATGTAATTATCTACTGGGACCTCTTTATCATCCACATCCATATTTCTTAAAAATGTATTTAAAAACATTCTTACTATTTTACATAATATGGGTTAAAGTCATTTATAACCCTATTTGAATTTTTATAAGAACATTATAAAAGATTCTTTTCGTCTTTTTCCAAACAAGGTACCTTTTAACATTTTCTACAAAATTAAGGTAAGACTATTTTTTAACTTATACGGTGGGTGCGTCTATTTTCTACCATTATAACTTTGTCGATGTTTTCCTTAGAATCTTATAAGAATATTTGTTTTAAAAATATTTTCTTTATGTGACTCTTAAATGTTTTAAAAATATAAAGAGATATGTCTCTAAAAAAAGGTTTTGATTTCATCTATGTCAACATCCTTTGATGGATTTTAAGTTTATTTGAAGTTGATTTATTATGATACAAAATTTCATATTGTATTGATGTTTTTGTGATATGTTTTACTATTGATGTTCTATTCTTATACCATTCATTACTTATGGTTAAAGTATTGACATTTCATATGATAGTTTTAATACGAATGTTTTTGATATGTTTAAACCATTTCATATGAGGAATGTATTGGACTTAGTAAGTGATGGGTGGAGCCCTCTATAGATCCTCAATGCATCAGTAGGTCTCATGAGACAACTAGACGTGGAATTCACCAAGGCACTTTCCCAATTTGATTTATCATTTTGGACGAGGCCTTAATCATTTTAGACGTCTTGGATGAGGCCCTGACAAAATGTTTCAGAATGTTGGACAATATATATTCCCTAATTATAGAAATAATATTGATGGTTCATGTGGTCATTCGACTAGTAGAATACACATGATTATGTTTTATTATGGCCTTATTTACTCAGATCAAAATCTTTCCATATAATTATTGATGTTTATTATTGGTAAAGGCATGTGGTATTCAATTATTTACCATGCTTAATATTTATGTAAATTTCCGCTGTATTACTTACCCTTACTGAGCGTTTGAGCTCACCCATTTCTTATGTTTCATTTTCCCAGGATATAAAGATGTTAGTTATGAGTGACTTGCAGGCAGAATCTAGGAGGCTTGGATGCTTCTAATGAAATATATTATTGTTTTATTTCTCTTTATGATGTAAAGTGGATCGTATGTATGAATCTTGTTTCCAATAATACTAAACTGGTCGGTCTTTCGAGACATGATTTCCTATTAATCATGCCAATGTTATGTAATAATGCACCGACTCTGGGTAACTGGGGTCTGGGCGTTATAGTTGGTATTAGATGAAGTTTAGTACAATCGTTGGAAGCTAGATTTAGATAAATTCTGATTAGAGAACATAGCCCTAAGATAGAATTTGATGATTAGTATAGAAGAACGTCATAGAATTTTTGAATTGTTGAGATTTTGTGAGTTTTTCGAGAAATAAATCCCTATGTGGATACGAGCAGGTAGAGGTGGCTCTGGCACAGATGTACCTAGGGGTAAAAACCGAAAATACCGCTTTGAGATTGACTCGAACATGAACTGGTGCACGACAACGGGCCTTTCATCACTCTTGGTTACAACACTCCCGGGGAATATGCTTAGGATAATTCTCTTTTTCTTTACCAACCATTATTAAGTGTTATGAGTATATACTTCTCAAAGAATTTTTTTTATGATTTTGGATTATATCCATAAATTGTTGAATTTATGTTAGGTGTTTTAGAAGTTTGGAATTATATATATCAATTCTAAACTAATGTAGTTTATTCCATTTTTTAGAAATGGAGCCTATTGGAAGGAATGGAAACCGTATTAATGAAAACACTCCATGTAGGGATTGCCATCCTGCTCAAGATAATTATACTGAAGCTAGTGATGCAAATGGTGCTGATCACTTTTCACCATACTGGGACAACTCACTCAGGTTATGAATAATAACCTTACCCGTATGGAGAACCTAGAGCCGCAGTGTGGAGGATCAATGTTAGATCGCTTAATGATGCAACAACCACCGACATTCAATTGGAGTAAAAATCCCATAGTAGCTGAGAAATGGATAAATTCCTTTGAGAAAATATTCCAGGCCTTGGGGAGTAGTGAAAGGGAAAAAGTTGTCATGATAGTTTATCGCCTCACTGGAGATGCTGATCAATGGTGGTCATTGATACAAAACATGAAGGAAGATGATGAAGTATCATATATGGAATGGAGGGAGTTCAAAGTATTGTTCTCAGGAAAATACTTTCCTCGAGACCATCGAGCAGAGATGGAACGGTATTTTCTAAGCCAGAGGTAGAAAGATGATAAGAATGTCGCAAAGTATGAGGCTGACTTTACAAGGTTAGCGAGGCATGCTGCTGATTATATACGTAACCCAAGGAGAAAGATTGATCATTTCATTGATGGGTTAAAACCATTTCTCCGTCGAGCATTAGTCTCGCGAACCATCTCATCATACAAAGATATTATCTCGTGTACTATAAAGATAGAAAAGGAATTCTCTAAGTCTTATGACTTTAAATCAATGAAAGAGAATAAGAGATCTGCTGAACACTATGGGAAAGGAAATAAGGAAACCGGGAAGAATGGTAGAATTTTATTTCCACCCTGTGATAACTATTGAAGCAAGCACCCTGGTGCCTGTTTAAAAGGAAAAGGAGTATGCTACAAATGTGGACATAAAGGCCATCTAGCTGGTGATTGTAAAGGAAAGAAAGAGACTACCGATGTTCAATGCTACAATTGCGGGGAGATGGGGCATTATTCAAATTAATTTCCTATGTGTCAAGGAAACATAACTCAGAAATGTCCAAGGGATCAATGCCAAGATTATGCAATCACTACTACTAAGGTTGAAGGTATGAAAGACATGGTGGAAGGTAATTTAATGGTTTCCCCAAGTTTAGAAAATGCATTATTTGATTCTGGATCATCACATTGTTTCATATCTTCCCAGTTTGCTAATAAAATTAGATATTTCCAATTTGATTTAACAAGGGAGTTGTCAGTTAAAACTCCTAATGGAAGTATCATTGCATCGACGTTTTGTTAATCGGTCCCCATTAGAGAACATAAATGTTCTTTATCCGGTGATCTCATCATCATATCTATGATTGAATTTGACATAATCCTCGGGATGGATTGGCTTTCAGACCATGATGTGAAGATTTATTGTAAGAAGAATGAGGTTACGATTCTTGATGATGATGATAAGGAACACCTTATCTTTAGTGGAGAATCATCGCCACATAATTCTTATCTAGATCCACCCCCAGTAGCTCAACTAAATTAAATTATTGGGGAGGAAAAGAATGAAATAAATGAGGGTGAGGAAAGGAATGTTCAAATAGAGGATGTACCTATTGTGAGAGAATATGTTGATGTGTTTCCAGATGATTTACCTGGATATACTCCCGAACGAGAAGTTGAGTTTTCCATTGATTTAATTCCTGGTTCAAGGCCCATATCGAAAACCCCTTATAGAATGGCCACTGTGGAATTTGTTGAACTAAAGAAACAACTGGAGGAATTGAGTAATAAGGTATTTATTCTCCCAGGTGTTTCTCCATGTGAATCCCCTATCCTTTTTGTTAGGAAGAAAGATGGATCTATGAGGTTATGCATTGAATATAGGGAGATCAATGCTATAAAAATAATGAACAAGTCTCCCCTACCTTGCATTGATGATTTATTTGACTAGATGCATAGAGTTCAATACTTTTCAAAGATTGACATTCGATCTGGATATCATCTATTGTGTGTGAAGAAGGAAGACATTCCGAAGACAACATTTCAAACCAGGTACGGTCATTACGATTTTACAGTAATGCCTTTTGGGAAGACCAATGCACCCTCTGTATTCATGGATGTAATGAACATAGTTTTCAAGGAATATCTTGATGAATTTGTAGTGATATTTTTTGATGATATCTTGGTATACACCAAAAGCTAAAAAGATCACGAAAATCACTTGAACATTATATTGAAGTCTCTGAGAAGACATGAATTATATGGGATGTTTAGAAAGTGTGAATTCTGGTTTCAGGAGATTTCATTTCTTGGCCATATTGTCTCTAAGGATGGAATCTATGTTGATCCTTCTAAGACCAAGGTAGTACAAGAATGGCCAGCACCAACGAGTATAACTGAGGTATGCCATTTTATTTATTTAGCAGGTTATTATCGATGCATCGTCTAGAACTTTTCCCGGTTGGCTAACCCATTAATGAAGCTCACATGTAAATGGGTTAAATTTTTCTGGAAAAAACAGTTTGAAAAATGTTTTGAAGAAATGAAGAGAATATTAGTCAATGATCCTATATTGAATCTACCATCGGGGAATGATGGGTTCATTTTTTATAGTGATGCATCGAAGAAAGGTCTTGGTTGTGTCCTTATGTAGAATAATAGAGTTATTTTCTATGCATCACGAAAGCTGAAAATTAATGAGCAAAACTATCCTACCCATGATCTTAAGTTAGCGGCTGTAATATTTGCTTTGATTATTTGGAGACACTATCTCAATGGTGAAAAATGTGAGATTTATACTACTCACAAGAGTTTGAAATATATTTTCTCATAGAAAGAGCTCAATATGAGGCAAAGGAGATGGCTTGAACTACTCAAGGATTATGATTACATGATACACTACCACCCGGGGAAAGCAAATAAGGTAGAAGATGATTTGAGTAGAAAGGATCATGGAATTTTGAAGAAGATAAGAGTAGAAAAGGATCATATATACATGGATCCAGTAAAGATGGATATGGGAATCACCATGGAAGGTGAAACATCAATACTTTTTCAAATGGTTTCCAAACCATCTTTACTAGAAAGGATAAAGAGTTCTCAGACCGGTGATGAAGAGTTTCAAATGAAGATTAAAGCTGTGAATGATGGGATATTGAATGTCTTTGTGTATGAAGATGGAATGTTGAGGTTTGGGAAGAGACATTGTGTTCCCAATATAACATATCTAAAAAAGGAATTTTTGGATGATGCTCATAGTTCCAATTTCTCTATACACCCTGGGAGCACCAAAATGTATATAGATTTAAAGGAATGTTTTTGGTGGGACAACATGAAGAGGGAGATAACTGATTTTGTGTCAAGATGTATGGTTTGTAAACAAGTGAAAGATGGAAGGAAACAGCCTGGAGGATTCAGGCAACCTCTTCCCACACCTGAGTGGAAATGGGATAATATTACGTTGGACTTCATCTTGGGGATACCAAAGACTCGTAGAAGGAACGATGCAATATGGGTCATTGTTGATCGTCTTACCAAGTCATAAAATTTTCTTGCTATAAAAAAATATCTACCACTTGAATGTCTAGAAAGACTATATATTAAAGAAGTTTTGAGACTTCATGGACTTCGCCTATCAATTGTCTCGGATCGTGATCCCTGTGTTACATCAAGAATCTGGAAAAGTCTTTAGAAGGCCTTCGATACTGATCTTTATTTGAGCACTTCTTACCACCCTCAAATAGATGGACAATCAGAATGGACTATACAAACCTTATAAGACATGTTGAGATCATGCTCACTATACATTCAGGGTATGTGGGATTAATATTTACCTCTGGTGGAATTTTCCTATAACAATAGCTTCTATTCAAGTATTCGGATGGAACCATATGAAGCATTGTATGGAAAGAGATGTCGCACACCAACCTGTTGGGATGATGTTGGTCAAAGAAAACTTCTTGGCCCGGAACTAGTGGAGGAAATGATGGAAAAGGTAAAGGTAATCCAAAACCACATTAAAGCAGCTCTATGTAGGTAGAAGAGCTATGCTGATAACCGAAGGTAGGATTTGGAATTTCAGGCAAGAGATTATGTTTTCGTGAAGTTATATCCATGGAAGGGAGATATAAGTTTTAGTAAGAAAGGTAAATTTTTTCCCAGGTACATCGGACCATTCGAAATTATAGAACGAATCGGGGTTGTAGCTTACCGATTGACAATGCCGCCAAGTCTCTGCAAAGTACACGATGAGTTCCACGTATCACTGTTGAGAAAATACATGCATGACCCAACGCATGTACTCACCTATAAGGAATTAGAACTGGAAACTGATCTATCTTATTGCAAAGATCCTGTCAGGATTCTTGATACGAGAGAACAAGTGCTGAGAAACCAGACAAGTCGTCTGGTAAAAGTTTTATGGAGAAACCACAAGATGGAAGAGGCAACATTGGAACCCGAGGAACTTATGATGAAGAACCACCCGAGTCTTTTTATACATTAATTTTTTAGTAATTTTGAGGAAGGAATTATTTGATGGAGGGGATAATGTACCACCCCAATATTCCATGGTACGTTTCCCTTTGAGTAATGGAATAGCTTGCACTGTATGCAACTTCGAGATTCTAACACACCGCGATCAATCAAAGTAGCCGTTATGAATAGTAATACAAAATTTTTGGAATTTTATTCATTTTATCATTCAAAATGGACTTTATTTTGGGATTTAGAATAAAGATATTATCCTAGGGTGAAATTCTGGTACTTTTTGGATAACTTTTATATTTTTATGAATAGTGAAAATTACTAAATTTTAATAAAAAAGAACTTTTTTAATGAAAATAATTAATAGTGATAAATTATTAATTTGAGTGGGTTTAAAGTATAATTAGAATATATTTTTACTATTTAATACAATTTTTTTCATTGGATATAATTTCAAAATTAAACCAGACATAAACAAGTGTCAATATTTTGATAGTTATTATATCTTAAAAACACGCTTTTTGTTTTGACAGTGCGAATTAATTTTAAATTGATTTATGCCACTTCTGTGTTTTGAATTTGTAAAAATGGATTCCATATTTGGAATCAGTATTTCCAAATTGTGTAAATAGGTAACTTTTATTTTTAGACATTTTGAATAATTATTTCGGTAAATATTTTATTTACCATGGATAAAGGGTAAATCCGGTAAATAAGGGTAAAAGAATAATATTATAATAATAATAAATTTCCCTAAAATGTGTCCTAACCTTATTGGTGGATACATGTCATACCATAGGAATATTTGGGTCGATTTTGGGACCCCATGGATCCACTTGTAGGTGATAGGGACACTTTATATTAATTATGTTTAAGTAAATACAAAAATTACATAATCTTATATATTTTAGAAAAACAGTTTTTACATTGGGTTATAAAGGTTATATTTTCGATTATAAATATTAATTTGAAAGATATTAATATTTCCTACAGAATTATATTTTATTTATAATTATTTAAACATTAAAAAAGTAAAAATATATACGACACAATAATGATGCAGTATTTTCCATATTAATGAAAGGCTCAAATAATTGGTATTATAAATGTTAAAATAAATATAATTTGAATGTTTTGATGACATAAACGAATTTTATTGGTTAATAGGACATGTTAATATTTCTTAAATGAATTTGGTTCGAATTAATAAGTTTTTAAGACTTTATGAAAAATAAATTATTGAGTAGTGTCAAAATTGACATAAATGAGTTTTTAAAACAAATATTATATTCTTAATTTATATTATATTCCTAAAAACCTATGGTTCGAAAAAATGACTTATATAATTACTGGTGTATCATTAATGGACCACTTGGGGGTCGAATGGATGTATATAGTATGTTTATTAAATATATATTATATAAATACAATGTGACATGGTAGGTGTTAAACTAATTAACCATGAGTTAAAACTAAAAGATAAGGTTAATATAATGACCCAATCCTGTCTAAAATCTATTGGTTGAAAGGATTTCGACCCATCCCACCCTTAGACTTTTAATAATCAACTTTGGATCCATTATAAACCGAATATTATTTTATTATAAAATAATACTTTATGTTTTTCCTAAAGAGCCCCTCACCCCTCTTATAAAAGGGCACTCACCCTTCACATTAATTAACACCTTCAAAGCCATTTGGCTCAGCCAAACCCTGCCCAAATATCCTTCCTACTTCTCTAAATTCATCCCCGAGTCCTTAGTTTGATTAGAAAGCCAACCTAAGGATCCCTTTTGATCAAATCAAAAGGAAGAACCCGAAGAAGAGGTAACGTCTTCACCACCCTCTTTAATGTTCCTTTCTTCTTCAACTTCTTCATTCATTGTTATTTCCATTCTAAAATAATAAATCCAGTACCTTCTATATATTTTGATGTTATTATAATTATGGAACAAAGAAATTAATTATTCTGTCCATCCCTTGAATGACATGTCACCATACGTGCGTACGTACGACCTACTATCTCCACGCTGTGGTGTAATTGTTTTTTAATATACTATAATTTAGATGGGTATAATAATGATGTATAATTCATGTAAATATTAAATATAAAATGATAATTATTCTATCTATATGATATAAAATCCAATTATATATTATTGTAATATCAAAAGAATGATATTATCCCTCGTGCGAACGTACAGATTACCGTCTCCACGAACGCGATAAGATTCATTCCCCATCGTATCAATTCAAGAATAAATTTTATTTGATGATTAAAAATAATATTTATGGACTTAATATCATTCTGAATATGAGTATGATACAACCTATCCATAACAAAAACCACTTATATAAAAGTAAATGAGTAATTTTGAGGCAACGTGGGAACCCGAGGAACTTATGATGAAAAACCACCCGAGTCTTTTTATACATTAATATTATAGTAATTTTGAGGAATAAATTATTTTAAGGAGGGGATAATTTACCACCCAAAGTGTCCATGGTATGTTTCCCTTTGAGTAATGCAATAGTTTGAACTGTATGCAACTTCGAGATTCTAACACACCGCAATCAATCAAACTAGCCGTTATGAATAGTAATACACACTTTTTGGAATTTTATACATTTTTTAATTCAAAATTGACTTAATTTTGGGATTCTTAATAAAGAAATTATCCTAGGGTGAAATTTTGGTACTTTTTGGATAACTTTCATATTTTGATGAATAGTGAAAATTACTAAATTTTAATTAAAATAAACTTTTTTAATCAAAATAATTAATAGTGATAAATTATTAATTTGAGTGGGTTTAAAGTATATTTAGAATATATTTTTACCATTTAATACATTTTTTTTCATTGAATATAATTTCACAATTAAACTAGACATAAACAAGTGTCAATCATTTGATAGTTATTATATCTTAAAAACACGCTTTTTGTTTTGATAGTGGGAATTAATTTTAAATTATTTTCTGCCACATCTGTGATTTGAATTTGGAAAAATGGATTCCATATTTGGAATCAGTATTTCCAAATTGTGTAAATAGGTAACTTTTATTTTTAGACATTTTGAATAATTACTTTGGTAAATATTTTATTTACCATGGATAAAGGGTAAATCCGGTAAATAAGGGTAAAAAAATAATATTATAATAATAATAAATTACCCTAAAACGTGTCCTAACCTTATTTGTGGATACATATCATACCATGGAAATCATTGGGTCGATTGTGGGACCCCATGGAGCCACTTGTAGGTGATAGGGACACTTTATATTAATTATGTTTTTGTAAATACAAAAATGACATAATCTTATATAGTTTAGAAAAACCACTTTTACATAGGGTTATAAATGTCATATTTTCGATTATAAATGTTAATTAGAAATCTAAAATTATTTCCTAGAGAATTATATTTTATTTATAATTTTTAAAAATTGAAAAAGTAAAAATATATATGACACATTAATGATGTCGTATTTTCCTTATTAATGAAAGACTAAAATAATTTGCATTATAAATGTTAAAATAAATATAATTTGAAAGTTTTGATGACATAACCGAATTTTATTGGTTAATATGACATGTTAGTATTTCTTAAATGAATTTTTTTCGAATTAATAAGTTGTTAAGACTTTAACAAAAATCAATTATTGAGCAGTGTCAAAATTGACATAAATGAGTTTTTTTAAAAAATATTATATTAATAATTTATATTCTATTCCAAAAAATATATGGTTCGGAAAAAGGACTTATATCATTATTTTTGTATCTTTAATGGACCACTTGGGAGGTATATTGGATGTATATAGTAAGTTTATTAACTATATATTATAAAAATACAATGTGACATGGTAAGTGTTAAACTAATTAACCAAGAGTTAAAACTAAATGATAAGGTTAATATAATTACCCAAACCTGCCTAATATCTATTGGTTGAAAGGATATATACCCATACCTACCATATAATTTGAATAATCCACTTTGGATCCATTAGAAATAGAATATTATTTTATTATAAAATAATACTTTATGTTTTTCCCAAAGAGCCCCTCACCCCTCTTATAAAAGGGCACTCCACCTTCTCATTAATTCACAACTTCAAAGCCATTTGTCTTGGACAAACCTGGACCAAATATCCTCCCAAATTCTCTCACTTCATCCTAGAGGCCTTAGTTTGATCAGAAAGCCAACATAAGGAGCCCTTTTTATCAAATCAAAAGGAAGAACCCGGAGAAGAGGTAACGTCTTCACCACCCACTTTAAAGATGCTTTCTTCTTCAACTTATTCATTCCTTGATATTTACTTTCTAAAATAATTACTCCAGTACCTTCTATATACTTTAATTTCATTATAATTATGGAACAAACAAATTCATTATTCTATCGATCCCTTGAATGACAGGTCACCATACGTGCGTACGTACGGCCTACCGTCTCCACGTTGTGGTGTTATTATTATTCAATATACTATTATTTAAAAGGGTATAATAATGATGTATAATTCATGTTAATAATAAATATAACATGATAATGATTTATTTCTATATGATATACCATCAAATTATATATTATTTTAATATCAAAAGATTGATATTTTCGCTCGTACGTACGTACGGATTACCGTCTCCACTAATGTGATGAGATTCATTCCCCATCGTATCCATTGAAGACTAAAACTTATTGGATGATTAAAAATAATATTTAAGTACTTAATATCATTCTGGATATGAGTATGATACAACCTATCTATAAAAAACATGGCTTATATAAAAGAAAATGAGTAAGTTAACACCCAAAAGGACGATAATACTAAGATTTTATTAACAAAGCGATGTTAAAAGATCATATATGATATCATATTAATATATATGATTATTGTATAATTAAATAAAAATTATTTAACAATTATAAATGATTTTAACCTATCATCAACCAAGGAAAAGTACAAGGTAAGGGTTTATTTCACAATCTCTTCATTATCCGAGGTTGTTTATACGTAATTATCTACTAGGACCTATTTATCATCCACATCCATGTTTTTTAAAAATGTATTTCAAAACATTCTTATTATTTTAAAGAATATGGGTGAATGTCATTTATAACCTTTTTAGACATTTTATAAGAAGTTTATAATGTAATCATAACGTCATTTTCCAAACAAGGTCCTTTTTAACCTTTTCTACAAAATTAAGGTAAGAATGTTTTTTTAACTTATACGGCAGGTGCGGCTATTTTCCGCCATTATAACATCGTCGAAGATTCCCTTAAAAGCGTATAAGAATATTTTCAAGATAAATATTATATTTATGTGACTCTTAAATGATTTCAAAATATAAAGAGATATGTCTCTAAAAAAAGATTTTTATTTCATATATGTCAACATCCTTTGATGGATTTTAAGTTTATTTAAAGTTCATTTATTATGATACAAAACTTCCATATTGTATTGATTTTTTTGTTATATGTTTGACTATGGATGTGCTATTTTTATACCATTAATTTCTTATGGTTAACATATTGACATTTTGTATGCAAGTTTTAATACGAATGTTTATGATATGTTTAAACCTTTTCCAATGAGGAATATACTGGACATAGTAAGTGATGGATGGAGCCAGCTATAGCTCCTTGATGCATAGGTAGGTCTCATGAGAAAACTAGATGTTGAATTGGACGAGGCCTTTTCCCAATTTGATTTATGGTTTTGTCCGAGGCCTTAATCATTCTAGACGTCTTGGCCGAGGCCTTAACAAAATGTTTCATAATGTCTGAGATTATACATTACCTCATTATGGAAATAATATTTATGGTTCTCGGGGTCATTTTACTAGTATAATACCCATGATTATGTTTTATTATGGAATTATTTACTCATCTCATAATCTTTCCATAAAAGTATTTATGTTTATTATTGGTAAAGGCATGTGGTTTTCAATTATTTACCATGCTTAATATTTATGTCATTTTCCTCTGTATTACTTCCCCTTACTGAGCATTTGAGATCACCCATTTCTTATGTTTCATTTGACTAGGATATGAAGAAGTTAGTTATGAGTGACCTCTAGGTATAATCTAGGAGGCTTAGATGCTTCTAATGAAATATATTATTGTTGTATTTCTCTTCAAGCTGTAAAATGGATTGAATGTATGAATCTTGTTTCCAATAATACTAAACTGATTGGTCTTTAGAGACATGATTTCCTTGTAATAATTCCAATGTTATGTAATAATGCACAGACTCTGGGTAACTGGGGTCGGGGCGTTACAACATACACTTCCATATAATTGGTAACGAACATACTATTTATGTGAACAACGAACAACCAACTCACCAAATGATGATTGTTCATTGTTCATTTACCACCTATCATGGAGGAAATTATGATGGAAATTTATTTTATATATGTAATATTTTATATTTATTTTATATATAATCTTCTTTATTTATTTTACAATAAATATCATTTTTTACATTTCATTTTGTGTTAATATGATAATTTTGTTTTCGAAAGTGTGGACTACCGCCCACCTCAAAGCAATGTGATTTGGTTATACACTACATGGAATGTATTAAATATCGGTTTAATTAATATATATGAAATATATGATACCATAAAGCTAATTTAATAATGATATATTTATACACATGTATGTATTTTACATTTTTTTTTCAAAACCGAAATAGAGTTCATGCATACATACGACCAACCGTCACCAAGAAGTGTGTAATCTGATTCATAGTTATAGATTTAATGAATTATTATAATAATGTTATAATTAATATAAATTATATTTAAATTTAGGTTTAAATTTTTTAAATCATGATATAATTATAACAAAAAAATATATAACAAATTAAGACACATGTGAAAAACAAAGTGGATATTTCCCAAAGTGAATCCTTATCCTAGAATTGTTACAAAGTGAGTAATATAAAGCCATAATCAAACCATATTTAATATTATAAGTACTAATATGGTTATTATATAAATATATATATTATACTTGAGTTTTTTATGAGTACAATGAGGGTAATGGGACAAGCTAAGAAAATTTTATCTCACTTTTTATTTCAATGAGATACAAGCTTTATTGACCACCCATTCCTTTTGTATAGTGTGTATACAGACAATGTAAAAATTCAATGATTATTATACATAAATTTATGGTTATTTAAATATCCATTTTATTATATTTAATTCATGGGGTTTAGGTTTCAAATGTTACCAAATCTGTAAAATAGTTTTTTCTCAATTTTCCTTCTTTGAGACTCATGTTTTGTTATGAACCTAAATTCTTTTGTGAGGTCTATATACTTCCATTTTACATGTTATATAATGAATATAATTATTTTCATTATATTTTAAGATTTATTTAATTTCCTTTTCTTACATGGAGAGTGTTATCTAAAGTAACCCAGTGTTAAGACTTTATTAAAATAACATCATCACCATTTTAGATTATTAATGATCAAGATTATTTGGGGAAATATTATGTTCCATATCTCAAGAACAGTCATGAATTTTATTATACTCTTTTCAGTGAATATATCCTCATATATTAGTTCCATTTTCCACACTTTGGTACATAATATAATGTTTTAATTAAAATAAAATTGTCTCTCTATTCATTCAGAAATCAATTGTATTTAAAAACCATGTTTTCAAAAATGTTTTCCGAATATATTTTGAGGACCATTTTCAAGGAAAAGGATTTTAAAAACATTTTATGGTTTTTAATGAATACTTTTTATGATTTTAGAGATATTTTAAAAGAAAAATTTATTCAGAATGATTTTATGTTTTTAAAAAATCAATTTAGAATGGATATTTTCTTCAAGAAATGTTTTTTAAAGTTATTTTAAAATTATTTCCCATATAGGATTACATTCATTTGTGATAAACATGAATTCATGGAGAAATTATTCTATCTTTTCAATCATATTATTCCTCTAAATAGAATATTTTTTGATGGCATGATGTTTATGAAGCCCATTTCTCTTTCACAGGTAATATGCTTTTGAAGCCCACTTCTTTTCATGGGTTATTTTTTTTTCTAGAATGATTATGTAACTAGTATCGTTCCATTTTTTGTATATGATTACATGTTTATAATACACATTTAATATAATGTGTTATGATATGGTTATTTATGATCTTGGGGAAAAGTTATTACAATTTCACTATGAGATGGGTGGGACCAATATCTCTCTCCAATGCATTGGGTAATGATTTATATCTCATGAGACAGATATGTCTAGAATGAGAAATGAAATTAGTTAATTATTATATTTATTGAATGATGAGTAAAGGTAGTTTAGTAATATTGGGATGGAATGAGGTGTGAACCTGATTAAATAAAAGAATTTGTCCCTAAGATTCCCTTGAAAAAAATGCATAGGCAACTGTAGAAATCATTATATATGTTTATGTGTCTTCCAAAATTCAGTGTTTTATTTCCATGTTATAAATTTATGGATTATTTTCTTTAATTATTTGTGATTAATGTCTTATGAACCACCAAGAATAGTTCCATGATTCATGTAATTGATCCTTGATATGCAGGGTATGATCTTCTATTTTCATTATCATGTAATTATACCCTTATTCTCATGATTATTCTTATATATCTCCCCTATTTACCATTACTATTAATTTGAGATCACCCTTATTTATTATTTCTTCCCTAGTTTATGAAGATAAGTATAGTGTTTGTTGTTTCTAAGAAGGGTTATAGTCAATAATAACATAGTCGAAGATAATTTAGCTTACTTATGTATTAGTGTTTATGTTTCCATATTTCCAGAGGCACTAGACTAGTATAGCTTTTTTGAATTTGTCTGTATAACGTTTTATGAATTCTTCATAAGTGATATAGTGTAAATTTATTAAAATAGTTGGTCTATATATTAGATCCTTAGGTTAGTTTCCAATGTTGGATGGAACATAGATTATCCTGGATGATGAAAATAAATCCTTTGTAGATCCATCGGCCTATGGAATTAAAAAAGTGAAAAGACACAAATGAGGTAGGTGGTCTTACATATATTTTTCATGGTATAAATTCATTTTTATGGTAATTATGTTATTTGGTCTCTCTACTATGGTGTTTGACCATTTAAGATAAAAATATTTTCTTAATTAATTAACATATGTGTTAGAATTAAAGTGAATTTCTTTTTTAACTTAAGATGCCCTTATTAAGATGCCTGACATGTGAAGGCCCCAATGAAATTAGTTTCTGATTGGTTTTCCTAGGTCACTAATGGTCATGTCCATGAATATCACGATGTTTCTTGTGATTTATGGACCCTATGTTGAATACACATGATGTTATTTACTGAATGAGATGTAATTAACCATATATTATGACCCCTTAGACACCTTCAGGTAGAGTTCATTGAAGCACATGGATTAAAGGGAATAGGGTATGTCACTGTGATACATAATAGATATACAATTCTCTTTATAAAATTTATATGTTCACGGCATATTCTTTCCCCAACGAGACATAGTTACCTGGGAAGGGTAGACCCTAACAAGTTAGGTGGGTGGGGTGTGTTTTTGAAAAAACCTAGTACAGTTTGGAAAGTTGATTGGATTAAATACATCACCCTACTTGAATGAGGAATCATGAATGTTATAAGTTGGGTCATTATATTGGGAGTTAAATAGTGCTTTAGAAAGGTTATGGATGAGTTCCACCCATGTTTCTTATTTTATATTTTGATATTTGATTTGTTATATACCTGGGGGGAGTTTACATTTAAAATCGAAACCCTTTGAGTGATCCTGAATTCTAGTATTTTTGAATTTGTGAATACTCACTATGGGGATGTTGGTAATAATCCGAGTGGGGAGGTTTTAAATAATCAATTTAGATCTAGGATAAATTTTTTTATGGAAATGTTTCATTATTTCCTTGTGAATGACTGTGGGGATTTTATGGTATTCAAATGTCATGGTTAATCCTTCAAGATGATTTAATTCTTACAAATTTCAAGTTTCTGTTAGGATTATGGGGTATTTTTTTGGTGTGGTAAATCCATTTAGGATTTTGGGGATACAATATTCAAACTACTGCATACTAGGATGGAGTAGTCCCCATTTTTTTATACCTGGAAGGATCTTACCCTAGTTTATTATCATGTACACTAATGTGGATGAGGCTCCTATATCATTATCAATATTTACCTGGGTGGAAAAACCCTGATTCTTTATAATGGATGGCACGACAATAACGACACGATTAGAGACACATTGAAACTATCCCATGTAGGTATAGTTAATTAGGGATTCCAGACTAAGGATCAATGATGGTTTATTTTTTTCAATAGTATTTTATTTACTTAAATAATATCATATGAACATATCTATACATTTCCATTATTTATGTAAACTAATTAGGGGTAACCCCCTATCACCCTTCTTATTCAACCATCAAATTTAGTTACAAGATAGAACATTCAAATAGGTATAGCTATCATTTATAAAGGGGTATGAAATTTTCATTATCAAGAAGGATAACTGAGTGTATGGATACTAGGATAAGGCATGAATCAATGATATAGTAATTAATTTTAGTTTTTTATTTTTCTTATTTTGTTTATGTTATCATCATAGTGGGTGGCTATTATATTATGATTTTATTTCCTTGCATAATTATTATTATTAGTTGGGATGGTTATTTATTCTTGTGTAATTTAATTGATTATTGTTTATTATTGTTTATTGGTTTTTTGTACTCCAATTGATTTACGATGTTTGTATTTTTTTATACATTTTTACACACTCTGATATTGGGGGTACAATATTCACAGTGTACCACCTTAGGCCTTCACTGCTAGTTGGTTGCCTTTAGCATGCAAGGTTGTATACTTAAGGTTATGTGGCACCACCAGTCTGGTTATTGTTCATAGTGAGATGGGAAATGAGACTACATAGTGGAATGATATGTGTACCTATTTTTCCATATTTTTTGGGATAAGGTAGATATGTGATTTATGTATTTCAAAAATATTGCGATGGTTATCAGGCTGGTGTATAATGAACAACTATTCTAGTTGGAAGTCCAAGCTACTAGGGGCTCATGATTGACATTCTTGGATTATGTTATTATGGTAATTTTTGATTTTCACTTCATTTAACATATATTAATTTTGATATAGATGATGAATTTATGGATTTTTAGATATTTTCCATTTTTAAAGAAGCATGTTATTGGATTTTTACTATCAACCATAGAGGCAATGTGAACCTCCCATGTCATGTTAGGAATGTAGAATTCACATGAAATCTTTGTCTGATAGTTTGATTTTGTCAAGGATAATATAAGATCACTAGGTTAATGTGTCAATAATAGATAATATGTTTTTCCTATATATTTTTTTGGTGGAACACATCTCAAATGGAAAAATTTTTATTTAATTACTTTTGGTGTTTGGTCATGTTGATCCATGGTTAGAGGCTGGTTGATGACCAAAATTAAATTCCATGTGCATACGAGGTGTAGTGAACTTATAGGGTTGGTGTAGGAACATGATGCCTTAGTGTAAATCCACTGTTATTTTATTGAATTTCAGGTTCAGTTATTTAATATTTTATTTATAACCATTATGGTTCTTTCCCATATGTCATTGAATGAAATTATACTTAACTGAACTATGTTTTGTGAGTTTTTATATACAAGTCATCTCATAGAGATTTAGGTTGTAGAATAATTCTTCTATGATTCATTGGAGGGATGCCCCATGTGAGGATTATCATGATAATTAATGTCCTTTTAGGTGGATGGGTTGGCATAGGATGTCAAATATGTAGTTAAGGAAACTAGAGTTTAATTTTTGGAATGTTTTATATCATGTTATATATTATATGGGAGCACAGTTAATGAACAATTGTTTGTGATTATTTAGAGGCATTATTTTTTGGATAGTTTTCAGACCTAGATACCATTATTTTGACTCAGAACATTGTACGTTAGTATTTAATTATGTTAACAGACAACCCACTCGAGGTGTTAGCCTTATAATGTGAACACCTGTAGATGGGATTGAGGAAAAGGAATGACGATGCACTATGTTTTATTGGGAAAAATAGAATTTGGTGATTTTTATAAGGAATAATGTTGGTTTTTATGGGTATGAATATTCAAATTCCTAACATTGTTGCTTCAGGATGCAATTAGATATAAGATTCAAGATAGGGAATATTGTTTTTAGTCAAGTATGGTGGTGGGTTGTGGATAAGAATATGGTTATGATTGGAATGTGGGATATGCATGATATTGAATATTTCCAAGGATGATCCTATATTGATGAGAATAGAATGATTGGGGTGCATGGTTTGTGGTTAAGGGGTTGAGGCCAGTTCTGGTGAGGTATGGAATCCCATGATTTAGGAGTATGACCACATGTGTTATAGATCGGTTGATATATAGACAAAGGAATGGTTGTTCCTTTCAGTGGATGGGTATAATTAGGCACTGTCATGGTAGTTTTATGGTTGTGGAAGGTGGTAGCACAGATATTTATGGGTGGGTTTTTTTAAATAGTGATACACTTTGGGATCAAGTATGATGATTGAAGTTGGTGTTAAGCAACCAAGGGTGCAAGAGAATCATGAAATATAAAAACATTAAAATTTTTATTTTCGTTTGATGCTAAAAAACTGAATCCACAGAACCCCCTTTCTATATTACTTTATGGATTGTGTAAAATTCAATTTAAAACTGAAAAATTAAATTAAACGAAAGCATTAATGGTACCTTATTCATTTTAATTTGTCAATTTTATTTTCTCATTGTCGATGTGTTGTGGCTCAAAGATTTTAATATTGGTGTCCAATTGATAAACCAAATATGCATGACTACACTTGGATCATAGATCAATGTATCTCAGGTTATAATCTATTATATTTATGATCTTTACAATTTCCCTTAAAATGTTTGAAGAATGCGGATTCGAACGAGAAAGAGAGATTGATCTGACGTTGTGTTTCCTAGGGAATACCTCTTTAAGAACATGATAGGAAAAGAGACAAGATATTCTCTGGATAAATTTTCTCAAACGGGGTATCTTAATAATAAAAATGATAAAATGTGTTTTTATACAATGGTTATACTTTCAAAAATTTCACATTGGTACCTGGAAAGTAATATCCAACATTTTTGAAATTTTTAGACATTTATAACATAATAAGGGTGCCATAAATTTCAAAAATATTATATCACAGACCTGTAACACCATAAAAAGTTAAATGAAAATATATGATCCATTAACTTGGTCTAAAATACCACCAATTAATTTAATAAACCTTAAAAATCCTATGTTTTTTTGAAAATTTATATTTTCTTATATTAACTTTTATAATCAATAAACTTGTTAATACATTAAGAAATATATTCAATTATAATTATTCAAAACTTGAATAATATAATTTAACAAGTTTTGAATTATATTTATCACATGTATATGTTCACCAACCTCTACAAATGGGTCTCACTTATTCCTGAAATCATATTAATTGGAATAGGTAGAACTTGTGGATAAACATAGTATCTGACACTCTAAGTCTTCATCTTTTTAGAAGTGTATCTAACTAACGTATTGAGAGTGGAGTCAAGAAACCCATCATTTCCCCTAAGGATATATGTAATTACAAAACTAGGGATATATCCTATGAATGCATTTTGAAAAATATAATCACATTTTATAATGATATATAAAAAATTAGGATACAAACTTGAGTCATCATTATTTTCTTTTATTATACATTTCAAGACGATACTAGATGGATAATCATTATCGTATAATTTAAAAGGATTTAATGATGGTTTTACCATCATGGAAAACCTCTTTCCAAGAGTTATATTTTCCTCAACTAAGAGGTGACAAATTCTATCTTTATCATTCAACCAATTCTATACCACTTATAATGCACCCAACACAAGAAAACTTTCTCTGACAATAATTTCATGGTTTTTTCCTTGAAACAATGTATGAGATCAAATGGTACAAATTTATATTAATTTAAAACCCAAAAACTATTACATATATTTTTAGATAGGAACAACTAACGACACAAGAAAGAAGTAGTGTTCCTATTGGTGGGTATGTCCTCAAGATCTCGTCTACTAGATATCACCATGTGATAAATTCATGAGAATAAGTCACAATGATTTTAATCCCTCGTAACATGATAGTAATACTTCCTATGCGACATTTCATTATGACGTATCTAGAGAATATTACCTATTTTTTATCTTTCTATCATAGTATCTCAAGGTTTTCATTATTTATGGTAACTGCTACAACCTTTTGATATAACTCATAATCTATGGAAATTACCATGTAAATAGTGAATGAATAATTATAAAAAATATTATGATAAAAATAAAAAAATTATATATAAAACTATATACATGTAATGGTAATCAAATTAATTAAATGAGATGGGTTTTGGGAACCCTCTCACAACACGCCAAGTTTCACTAGAGCTAACTACTAACAATTATCAAACAACAATCCCTCATATTAGTAACATGACTATATTGAGATATGGATTTAGTCTAGGTCCTACCATGTTTCCATTATGTCTTTATTCTTATAGTGTCCCTACTTTTTCTTACCTGACTATTACTCCATTATATGGAGAAACAAAAAAATAGAGTTAAAAAACCAGGATCCAATGGTTTAGTGCCATGGGAATATCAGGACCATTATAACATTTATATTATAAAACATTAATGTTTTTTAATTTTTTATTCTTTATATTTCTAGTGGCCCTCATTTTCTCTTTTGTATAAGTAAACACGTGAGAAAATACATCAAATAAAGGGATGTGATAAAATCCTAGTAAGAGGATAAATAATATAATGGAATAATATACCAGGGATGAGAATATTAAACATCATAAAAACATAATGATGTGATAATAATTATAATCATGAGTGTAATCATTAGATAAGGGAATGAAATGTGGTAATTGAAAAAAATGAATCATTTTGTCTTAGTTGTAAAATACCACACATATTTGTCAACAATGATAGCATTGTGTTCATGTATAACATATATGAATAAACATAAAATCATTATTTAAAAAAAATATTGCATCATGTTCATTAATATTTCACATTATCTCATGATATACATCATATTATCTAATACATTTTTGTGCTATATAATTACAGTTTCACCCGTCACATCAAAACATTTACATAATCAAGCTTTCCATATATAAAATATATCAATTGTAGTGATAAAAATTTATTTGGAAATGAATCCATTTAATATCATTAAATTTAAATTCATGAAAAAACATTGGATTTTAAAAATGAGAATGGGAAAAACATATTTTTTATAAGATTCACCTTTCATGACAAAAGAAGAAACAACTCAAGAAGAGTAAAAATGTTTTTTCAAAAGATGTTATCTTTTAGAAAATATTTTTATTTTTTATAAAATTGGATTATAAACATTTGAATCCTAAAAATACAACAAATTAATAATGAAATTATATTTTAGTAATATTTAAAGAACATCCACACTAAATTTTTTCACAAAAAAGGAATAAAACACAAAAATGAAATTGGGTTCATGAATCCCCTTACCTTATACCTAAATGATTTATTCACTTTAATATCTTGTATAATAAAATTAGATACATTTATTTATAAATAAATATAATATTATACATGTATTTAATATATTATAATTTTATTATGTTCATTTATATCCATTTTAATGATTTATAGAGTTCAATTTAATCATTTGGGAGTGTTTATTTTCTTGGTTTTGATGATCAGTTCACTTGTATATATATATGGAAGATCATTTAAAATGAAAATAATAAAACAAAATAAAATTTTTATATTATTAATGTACTTTCGGAAGTTTAAAAGGTCTTATATATAATTATATTTTCAAATATTAAGATGATTCATTTGAAAAAATGTTAATAAAAAACATTTAGATTAATTTGGAGTATTCTTGATTATGTCAAACTAGATTAGTTTTTTTATAATATGGTATGAATATATGTTTGTTATAGAACAAAAAAAATTATAAAGGAAAAATTTCAATTTTTTCAACCATTATAATGGTCTCATGACCATCCTTTAATTCTGTAATGGAAAATGAAAACTGGTCGTACTCAACCGTGATAAATCAAAACCTCATGAATGATATTTTTATTTTAATAATAAAAGGGAGATGAGAAGAGTTTTCATGATATATTATTACATTCACATACTAAAATTAAATTATATATATAAGATACTATATTTTTTATGCCACTTGGATCAAGGGTGGTGATTAGAGGGTATGAAAATAAAATTGAATCAAATTGAATGAGTATTTTACCTTTTGAACCTTTTCTCATTTAGAACCTCCTTAGAGAAATAGTATTTTGTCTTTTGTTAAGACCAAAGGCTCATAAAATTGGGGGAGAAACATGGGATGCATGTAATGACCCAAAGATTCATTAATGGAAATCCCTCTTGATCTAATTAAATGTCTCTTAATGTTTATATTAAATGTCATCTTCTTTGGTTTTATGTTAAGAATTTTGACCGTTGCTAATATAGTCATTGAACAGTGATCACATTATTAGTATAAATACTGGGCTTTAACAAATGAAATTTACTCAGAAAAAAGAAGTGATGGCCTCATCCAGTAGAATTTCTCCATACGAAGCCCATTTTTCAGATCACAGAAAGGAGGTGGCATCCTTGGGCTTCACTCTTGACCAAGCCCAAGCGGAGCTTCACCATGTCAAGCTCGAACGGGACCATCTACGGGAAAAGTATAAGATGATAGAGATTACCACTCGAGCAGTGTTATCTGAGCAACCCCAAGAGTATTTCACAATCACACACCTTAACCTTAGGTATTATGAGGATGTTTTAAGGGGTTATGTAACTAATCTATAGTACTATGTTCATGTACATATTATTTGTATATAATAATGAATATACTTTCTTATCATTATTGATTCATTGTAAATAGTTTTTAAAAGTAAAAATAAAGTTTTTAGTTATTATTTAATTAAGAATTAAATTTTATTAAATTATGGGATTTTTGAATTAAATAATATGTTAATAAAATATTATTATTATTACTAAATTAATTTTTATTAAATATAAATTATCTTATAATTTTATGAATGCAATTGTAATTTTTATTAAGGTTTGAAATCCATTTCTGTCAAAACCCATGAATTTTTGATAAATGCCGGTTTTTATTTTAAAAGTAAACATTAACATATTTAGAAAATAATTTAGATAAAATAAATGTTATTTATGTAATCATGATGTCGAAATTATCCAATGGTGAATTTTTCATAATTTTCAGAGACAGTCAAATTTTTGGGTAAAAATTAAATACCGTTTAAATATATAATGTGTTTTATGACATCATAATGACCCAATAGTGATGTAATAAAATACTATAATCATTATTTTCGGCCAATATATATTTTACCATTAAAATAATTTGATTTTGGGTTTGTTTCACTAACTTTTCAATGCATTAATGGACCCCTCAAGACTTATTAAACACATTATCTTTTTAAATAAATTTCCATGGGAGTATGAATCAACTACACATAAGCAACCCTATTATTTTAAGATTTTCGGAATTTGGCATTATAAAATATTATTTTCCTCTTCCATTTGCAAAAAAACCATGGGAAAATACCATGAGAAGGTTTGTGGTTTGGATTAATTTAATGTAAGGGGACCCAAACCTAAATAATAAAGAATTCCCTCACCTTTCCTATATAAACCAACCGAAGATCCCACTTCCTCATCACTCAAAGCCTTTGGGGTTCGTGCAATCTCTGCACTACTCTCTCTAGAATCCTCCCAAGGTGCCCCAAGCTCCCAAGAAGCCTCTCACAAGCCTCTCTCTAGACTTTGGAAGCACACTTCCATGTAAGGGTTTTTTCTTCCTTTCCTATTTTTGTCCAATTTTCATTAAGTTTTTTTGCTCTTTTTTTCAATTATGAATGTTGTGGTATGGTTTCACACCTTTCTTATACTACCCCCTTTATTTTTGAATGATTGGAGACCCCTTTCTCTCTCATTAAATTCCTCCCATGTACACCCGTTACTATGCTGAAATTCTGAAAGGAACTTCTCTCTCCTCTTTTACATTTAAGCAATACTTTTGTATCATGAAACTAAATTCCATTACAATTGTTTGGAAATGTATCTTTATGACCCCCTTACTGTCCATTTCATTTAAATATTATTATACACCCCATTCTCTCTCATCAACCATTTTTTATGAATTCCTATGTCACACCATTACGCTGCCGAAATTGCACTGATTTTCTAAGCCAATACCGTTGTGTAGTGAATACCATGCCCATTTCTCCATCAAGGGTATTCACCTTTATGAACATTTACTTATTGATTGTAAATATTCATATATGAATTCCACATCCATTTATCATGAAATAAATGATTATGTTTTATGAATCCATGTTTTATGATCCATGTGGCACACTTATGCATGAAATGAAATGTTTAAGATGGCTGCGCCCTTATAGTGCTCCAATGCATTGTGTAATGTATAGTGTCATGATAAATCATGTGCAATGAGTGTTGAATCATGATAATTCAGGTGAAACTATGGTTTACTCTTTCTTTATGTGAAATGAGGATTTACTAATTCTCCATGTGCAATGAGCCTTGGCTCATGCTAATTCCATGTTAAGTGTTGTTGCCACATTTCCATGATATGATTATCATGCTTCATCACGCCTTTATGTTAATTTTTCTCTTATTATCTATTTATATGCCTATTTCCTAACATGTATTGTACTCCTCATGTTAATCCATGTATACTCCCTTATTGGGCTTTATAGATCACCCTTTTCTAATGCATGTCCTCAGGTTATCCCATGCAATGCTTAGTACAAGGGAATGTAGTGGTCATGTAAATGATTTTTTCAATAATGATGTTGTATTTAATGTTTTAAGTTTTTATGTAATGATCATAATCCCCAAAGACATTAAAACTCTCGATCTTCATTATTGTATCAAGTGACGTTTTATTTAATAAATAATGTTTAAGTTGTAATAAAAACCAGGGTTGCCATAGTTGGTATCAGGGGATAGGTTTAGTTATTTTTGGGATTAGGATTAGAAAACTCTAGTAAAGCCTTAGAGACAAGGCTAAGTATAATAAGAACATTACTATGTTTTGGTAAGTATCCAGTTAGTGGTTTATCAAACAAATACATCCCTGTCTGGATACGAGCAGGTAGAGGCGGCTCTGGAACAGATGTATCCTAGTGGTAAAACCCGAAAAGACTGCTTTGTGCTAGACTCGAATGGGAATTGATGCACGACAATGGGCCTTTCTGCACTCTTGGTTACGACACTCATGGGGGATATGTTTTGATACATTCACAAGCTTAGTATGAACCCTTATTAAGGTAATTACAATAAAATTCCCCTAAGGATATATGTTAGAAAGTAGATCATGAAAATCCTAGATTGAACCCTATAGACTCATGATTTATGGAAATAAAAGTTTATTTATAAGTCATAAACTTTTGTCTTTGGATTACCCTTTAGGTGTTACCGCCTAACATTCCTTTTATTCCAGACAATGGCCGGTAATAGGAGGACTCGGGCTAACAACCGATATGAAGATCAGTGTGATGACTGTACTAATGAGAAGCCCAATCCAATGGGAGAGGGAATCGCGAAATTTGTCATGCTTCTCTCTCAGCTAACTCAAGAATTGAATAGAAACACGGGTCAAGAGGAACGTCCAAACCCCCCTAAAAAGGAATAAGTTTCTATTGAAAGCTTCATGAGAAAAAGGCCACCTACTTTGAGTGGATCATCCGATTCCACGATCGCTGAACAATGGATCAACTCCATTGAAAAGATCTTCTCCATCCTTAAATGTTCTGAACAAGAGAAGGTTCTCCTGGCGGCTCGTCGTATGGAGGGTGAAGATGATCAATGGTGGACGTAGATCAAAAATATGAAGCCTGAGGAGGAGACCAAGGCATTAGAATGGAACGATTTTCGGAAGATATTTTTCGATAAATATTTTCCGTGCACCCTCTAGTTTAAGATGGAAAGGGACTTCCTTTCCCTCAAGAAAAATGATGAAGAATCTGTTGGAGCGTACGAGGCAAACATCACAAGGCTTGCACAATATGCTTCTGGATTTGTCGTTACCCCAAAATTCAAATTTGACCGCTTCTTTGGTGGGCTGAAGCCTAGCCTGTGGAAAGCATTAGGGATCCGTGACTGTGACAGCTACGAGGAAATTGTCCGATGTGCCCTCAAGGTCAAAATGGAGATCAAATAATCACAGGGGTATCATCGGGATAAGAAGCGTAAGGTGGACTTCAATGCTGGTGGTCCGATGGATAAATCCAAAGGTTCTAAGAAGCTCCAGCACCCCACTTTCCAAAAGTGCGGAAAGAAGCACCCTAGAAATTGCCTTAAGGGGATGTGGAAATGTTTCAAGTGTGGAAGGGAAGGGAACCAAGCTGTTAACTATCGGTAAGAAAGACCCACAACTGTGACAGAGGAGAGGAACACTCCATTCTAACCTCAAAGTGTTGTTCAATGCTAAAAATTGAGAAGAACCGAGTCATTTTGAAAATCAGTACCCTAATCCAAGGGTTTTCAGAGGCAACCAACAACCTCCAAGGCAGCAAGAAGAGCTTTTTCCATCACTTCTACCGAAGTAAACCCCAAAAACGAAGTGGTGACAGGTATGCTAGTTATTCATTCAAGAATAGTGAACGTACTTTTTGATTTAAGTTCTACGAATTATTTTATATCTTGAAAGTTTAGTAGAATAATCCCACCACCACCATAAATCATGGAAGTGAAGATGTCGGTGAGTACGGAAAATGGGGCAATCATGGAATCCCATGAATATAAGTCCTCCCCTATTATAATCTATGGATTTAATTTCCCGGCGAACCTCGTAATACCCCCTCTGGTGGAATTTGATGCAATTATTGGCATGGATTGGCTTTCCTTATATAGAGACAACATAAATTGTCGGGAGAGGGAAATCACACTCCATATGGATAATCGACCCCCGATTATTTACAAGTGTAATGAGGAAGATGAATATCCTGTAGCTCCATCATCTCAAGCATGGATATTATTGCCTTATGAGAACGTGTATCTGACTCAGATGATTGAGTCCATGGAAGAAACCGTCCTTGAAGAAATGCCTATTGTTAGGGAATTCGCTGAAGTGTTTCCCGAGGAACTGCCTGGTCTTCCTCCTAGAAGAGATGTTTAATTCTCAATTGAACTTATACCTGGGGCCTTACCAATATCCTAGAATCCATATAGAATGGTTGTTATAGAGCTTGAAGAGATGAAGAAACAACTACAGGAGAATCTGGATAAAGGGTTTATATTCCCAAGTGCTTCACCATGGGGTGCACCAGTCCTCTTCATCAAGAAGAAGGATGGGTCAATGCAGCTTTGTATCGATTATCATGAATTTTAAAAAATCATGATAAAGAACAAGTATCCTCTCCCAGGAATTGAATACTTGTTCGATCAGCTGCGTGGAGCACAATATTTCTCCAAGGTGGACTTGTGGTCGGGATATTATCAAGTAAGGGTGAAGAAGGAAGATATCCCCAAGACTACTTTTCGGACAAGATACGTGCACTATGATTTCATATTAATGAATTTCGGACTCACTAATTCTCCAGAAATCTTCATGGACTTATTGAATAGAGTCTTTAGAGATTACCTAGTCAAATTTTTGGTAGTCTTTATAGATGATATTCTAATATACTCTAAAACCAAGGAGGATCATGAGAAGTATTTATGAACTGTACTGGAGACTTTGCGCATGGAGAAACTCTATGAAAAGTAAATAAAGTGTGAGTTCTAGTTAAAGGAAGTCTCATTATTGGGCCATATCATTTCAAGTAATGGGATATATGTGGATCCCTCTAAAACAGATGAAATTGAGGGATGGCCGAGGCCAACATCGGTAAAAGATATCCGTAGCTTCTTGGGGTTACCTAGATATTATCGACGGTTTATGAGAAATTTCTCACGATTATCCAACCATCTTACCAAGATAACTCGAAAGGGAGTAAAGTTTGCGTGGAGTGATGAATGCGAAGAAAGCTTTAAGGAGTTGAAAAGGAGGCTTATCACTGCACCTGTGTTCACTTTACCCACAAGTGGGGAACTTTTTATTATTTTCAGTGGTGCTTCAAAGAAGGTCTTGGGCTGTGTGCTGATTCAGAATGATAATTTTATATCCTATGCCTCAAGGCAGTTGAAAATCCTTGAGCAAAACTATCCAACACATGATATGGAGTTGGCGGCAGTGATATTTTCCTTGAAAATCTGGCTGCATTATCTCTATGGAGAGAAATGTGAGATATATACTGACCACAAGAGTCTTAAATATATATTCACACAGAAAGAGATTAATATGCTCCATAGAATATTGATAGATATCATCAAGGATTATGACTATTCAATCCATTACCACCCTGGTAATGCGAACAAGGTGGTAGATGCCCTATGTAGAAAGGATCCAGCAATTCTATCAATGATGAGAATTGAGAAGTATACAATCATCTTAGACTTGATGAAGATGGATATGGGAATCATAGAGAAGGGAACATCATCAATCCTTTCATAAATGATTGCTCAACCGTCTCTTTTGGAAAGGTTAAAGGATGCTCAAAAGGATGATGTGGGAAATCAAGAAAAAGTGGAAGCTATCGAAAAAGGGAAATCCTCAGAGTTTAATGTTAATGAAAAAGGAATTGTGCGGTTTGGGAAAAGACTATGTGTTCTATAATGTCCAGAGATAATGAAGGAACTTTTGGATGACGCACATAGTTCAAATTTCTCTATTCACCCAGGGAGCAAAAAGATGTATCAAGATCTCTGAGAAAACTTTTTGTGGGATAATATGAAGAAGATCGCTGAATATACATCAAAGTTCCTGGTGTGCCAGTAAGTGAAGGTAGAGAGGAAAAAGTATAAGGGGATGATGCAGCCATTGCCCATACCAAAATGGAAATTGGATAACATCACCCTGGACTCTGTCACCGGACATACGAGAACATCCAAAGGCAACAATGCAATCTGGGTTGTTGTGGATCGTGTTACGAAGACTGCACACTACATTGCTATTCGGGAGGATTTATCATTGGATCAACTAGCTCATATATATATCAGGGAAGTGGTAAGGTTTCATGGAGTACCACAATCAATTGTTTTTGACAGAGATCCAAGATTCACTTCTATGTTTTGGATGATTCTTCAACATTCTCTGAATACTGAACTAAACTTTAGTACAGCCTATCATCCTCAAACTGATGGCCAATCCGAGCGGCCTATCCAAACTCTTGAGGATATGTTGAGAGCATGCTGAATTTACTTTAAAGGAGGATGGGATCAACATCTTAATATGGTTGAGTTATCTTATAATAAAAGTTTCCACTCAAGCATCCAAATGGAACCATATGAAGCCATGTATGGAAAAAGGTGTAGAACACTGGAATGTTTGTATGAGGTCGGTGAACGTAAGCTTCTTGGACCAGAAATGGTCGAAGAAATGGTGAAGAAGGTGAAAACCATTCAGTAGAATAACAAGGCAGCCCTGAGTCGATAGAAGAGTTGTGCAGATAATCGTCGATGAGACCTTGAGTTTATAGTTGGAGACATGGTTTTTCTATGCATATCTCTGTGGAAGAAGGTCATGAGGTTTGAAAAGAAATGGATGTTATCTCCAAGGTACATCGGCCCCTTCGAGATTCTTGATCATGTCGGGGTTGTGGCCTATAGACTAGCACTCCCACCTACTATGGCCAATGTACATGATGTCTTTCACGTATCCCTCTTAAGGAAGTACATACTGGACCCTTCACATGTACTCTCTTCTAAGGTGGTACAATTGGAAGATGACCATTCTTATGAGGAGCAACCAGTGAAGATCTTAGATCATAGAGAAAAATTTCTACTAAATAAGACAATGCCCCTTGTTATGGTGTTGTGGAGAAACCACAAGTTTGAAGATGCGATTTGGGAATCAGAGGAAATGATGAAGCTGAGTTACCAACATCAGTTTTAGTGTGGGAAAAAAATTTAGAGGGAAAAATTTATTAAGGGGGGAATATTGTAAGGACCCAATGTTTCATTAATGGAAATACCTCTTGATCTAATTAAATGTCTCTTTATGTTTATATAAAATTTCAACTTCTCTAGTTTTATGTTATGAATTTTGACTGTTGCTAAGATGGTTGTTGAACATTGATCACATGATGTGTATATATATAGGGATTTAACAAATCCAATTTACTCAGACAAAAGAAGCGATGGCCTCATCCAGTAGAATTTCTCCATACGAATCCCATTTGTCAGAGCATGGAAAAGGTAAGGCATCCATGGGCTTCGCTCTTTACCAAGCCCAAGCGTAGGTTCACCATGTCAAGCTCGAACGAGATCGTCTACGGGAAAAGTGGAAGTTGATAGAGATTACCACTCGAGTGATGTGATCCTAGCCACCCCAAGAGTCTGTCACCATCACACACCATACCCTTAGGACTTATGTGGATTTTTAATGGGTTATGTAACTAATCGATAGTACAATGTTCATGTACATTATTTTTTGTATATAATAATGAATATACTCTCTTTTCATTATTGATACATTGTAAATATTTTTTAAAAGTACAAATAATGTTTTTAGTTATTATTTAATTAAGAATTCTATTTTATTAAATTAAGGTAATTTTGAATTAAATAATATTTAATAAAATATTATTATTATTATTAAATTAATTTTTATAAAATATAAATGATCTTATAATTTTATGAATGCAATTTTAATTTTTATTAAAGTTTGAAACCCATTTTTGTCAATAACCGTGATTTTTAATAGATGTCGGTTTTTATTTTAAAAGTGAAAATTAACATATTCAGAAAATTATTTAGATAAAGTAAATGTTATTTCTGGAATCAGGATTTCGATATTCTCCAATGGTGAATTTTTTATAATTTTCTGAGACAGTCAAATTTTTGGGTAAAAATTAAATACTGTTTTAAATATATAATGTGATTTCTGAGATCATAATAACCCAATAGTGATGTAATAAAATACAATAATATTTATGTTCGGCCAATATATGTTTTACCATTAAAATAATGTGATTTTGGGTTTGTTTCACTTACTTTTCAAAGCATTAATGGACCCCTCAAGACTTATTAAACACCTTATCTTTTTAAATTAATTTCCATGGGAGTATGAATCACCTCCACATACGCAACCCTATTATTTTAAGAAGTTCAGACTTTGGCCTTATAAAATATAGTTTTCCTCTTCCCTTTTCCAAATACCATAGGCAAAAACAATTGGATGATTTCTGGTTTGGATTAATTTAATGTAAGGGGACCCAAACCTAAATAATAAAGAATTCTCTCACCTTTCCTATATAAACCCACCCAAGCTCCCACATCCTCCTCACTCAAAGACATTGGAGTTCGTCCAACCTCTTCCCTACTCTCTATATAATCCTCCCAAGGTTCCCCAAGCTCCCATGAAGCCTCTCACAAGCCTCTTTCTATCCTTTGGAAGTACACATCCAAGTAAGGGTTTTTTTCTTCCTTTCTCATTTTTGTCCAATTTTCTTTAAGTTGTTTTTCCCTTTTTTTCAATTATGAATATTGGGTTATGATTTAAAACCTCCCTCATACTACCATATTTATGTTTGAATGATGGTATACCCCTTTCTCTATCATTAAATGCCTCCCATGTATACCCGTTACTATGCTGAAATTCCGAAAGGAACTTCTCTCTCCTCTTTTACATTCAAGTAATACTTTTGTATCATGAAACTAAATTCCATTACAGTTGTTTGGACATGTATCTATATGATACCCTTACTATCCATTTAATTTAAATATTATGAGACACCCCATTCTTTCTCATCAACCATTTTTTATGAATTCTTATGTCACGCCGTTACGCTGCCGAAATTGCACCGATTTTCTAAGCCAATACCATTATGTATTGAATACCATGCCCATTTCTCCATCAAGGGTATTCACCTTTATGAACATTTACTTATTGATTATAAATATTATTGTATGAATTACACATTCCTTTATCATGTAATAAATGATTATGTTTTATGAATCCATGTTTTATGATCCATGGGGCACACTTCTGCATGAAATGAAATGTTTAAGAAGGCTGCGCCCTTATAGCGCTCCAATGCATTGGGTAAAGTATAGTATCATGACTAATCATTTGCAATGAGTGTTTAATCATGATAATTAAAGTGAAATGAGGGTTTACTCATGATTTATGTTCAATTAGGATTTACTCATGCTCCATGTGCAATGAGCCTTGGCTCATGCTAATTCCTTGTTAAGTGTTGTTGCCACATTTGCATGTTATGATTATCATGCTTTATCGTAACTTTATGTGCATGTTTTTCTTATGCTCTATTGATATTCCTATTTCCTAACATGTATTTTACTCCTCATGTTATTCCATTGGTACTCCCTTACTTGGCTTTATAGCTCACCCTTTTTTATGCATTTCCTCAGGTAATCCAATGCAATGCTAAGTACGAGGGAATGTAGTGGTCATGTAAAGGATGTTTTCAATAAGGATGTTGTATTTCATGTTTTAAGTTTTTATGTAATGATCCTAAACCCCAAAGACACTAAAAATATTGATCTTCTTTGTTGTATCAAGTGATGTTTTATGTAATAAATCATGTCTATGTTGTAATAAAAAGCAAGGTTGACATAATTCAGATTGGGTATAATTTGGATAATCTTCAAAGTCTCGACGGTGTGTGGAGAAGAGGTGTTGAGGGGTGGTATTTATAATGGAGGAGAGGGGTTTTTTATTATTTTATTCATTAGTTTATTATTTTGGCTCAAAACATAAATGGTATTCTAAAAAATTAGTAAATATATCCAATACAAATATAGTGTTTGAAATTATGGAGCTTACATCAGTAATGACTCAACAAATAGTGAATTTAACTTATAATGTTTTATGATATAAATTCCCAAATTTCACAATTTAATAAAAATTCAATAATTTTTGAAAAATAAAAAAAATAAAGATAAACATTTATAAATGGTTATAACTAAAAAATGAAGTCAATTTTTTGAAAATTATTTTCTAAATAAGAGAAATTTAATTTTTAATTAAAGTAACTATTTATTTGGAAAATAATGATTTTAAAATTACAAGGGATTTTATGAAAATTTGAAATACATAATTAAGGTCTTATAAAAATTTATTATAATAATAAGAAAACAAAATTTTAATTTATAAATATATATTATGAAAATAAATTTTATTACAAATCATTACATTAATTCCAAAATTATAAATAAACATTTTTGTTATACAAAAATACCAACACTTAACATATCATTTTTGAAACAATTATTTTCATATAGTAAAATATAATTATATAATATTATTATTTATAAGATTCATATATTTTATTTATACTTTCATAGGTGAGGTTAGTATTCTATTAGATGGATTACTACTATTAATGGTCATGTTACTATTCCTAGGGTTGTGTTACTATTAAAATACTAGAAGTTCCTTCATTTCTATGGATATCAAATGTTTCATTCTAAATGTATGAGAAATTTTTTTATTGGGTTATCTATGTTGTGTATGTGTTTTATATAGTATAAAATAATTATAATAAAGAAACAAATTCCATTGATAAAAATTGGAGTCATCACATTCTTCCCCCCTTTGGATATTTCAACCTCAAAATTTAAATACACATATATAGGTGAGGGTATTTATCCTTAATTTATTTCTAGGGTTCCTAAGTCACTAATTAATACATATGGTTCCTCCACCAAACTTTTAAAAGGTGGGTTTTATCTTTGTGTAGGACTTTATCTATACAATTAGAGAACTTTACCAGTTGATCCCAGCATGAGGGATCATTCTCTAGCTATACCACCTCCATAATAAGTAAATGTGAGGGGTTAGGTATATAATTACACATGAGTGATACATTGAAAAAATCATAAAAACTGAGGTTCATATTTGGTGGATGTTCAAGCTAGTAGGACACTACTCCTATGAAATAAAGGATGTCAATGAGACCATTGAACCTTGGGATTTGCATCAAATTCTTTCCAAACCACATATCTATCTTCCCTAGTTATATTCGATTGAAGTAATTATCTCCATAATAGAACTCCATTTACCTTCAATGGTAGTCAACATAGATACCTTACCAACTTTGAGTAGATTTTTTGTGCTTCGATATGACATAAACATTCTCTGTTACCTATTTTACAAGATCAGGTCCATGTAGATTATTTTCACCAACTTTATCCCAAATGGTTGGTGTTTCACATCACTTTCCATAGAGATAATCATATGGAACCATATGAATAATTTAGTTGATGCTTTTTTTGAATGATAACTCAAAGATTGGGAGATTATGATCCCATCCACCATTAAATTCTATTGATCATGCTCTTTACATGTCCTCTATTAGTTGATTTGTCCTTTAATATTGGCCTTTAGTTTAGGTTTAATAAACCTTGCAAAAATTAAATTTAGTACCTAATTCATGTTGAATATTTACCAAAAATTTATATATGAACCATGGATCATGATCATAGATGATCTAAGGTGTAACCCCATACTACCTGACCACACCTTTCAAATATGTCTTACAATGGTTTTCAAATGATAAAGCATCCTGAATAATAATAATTTGGGCAGTTCTGGTGAGTTGATAAACATGAAACCACATTTCATTATTTCCTTTGTATGTCTTCCGGAGACCATTGATGAAGTCTATATTGAAATTATCCCATTTAAACTGGGGTATAGGTTATGGGTTCATCATTAAATTAGAATTTTTTCTTCATACAGATTAAACATAATAATATATCAATCACATTGAGATATACTCTAAAATCTCCTTCTTCATGTTGTCCTACCAAAATTGTTCTCGAATATCATGGTATATCTATGTACTTATATGATGGATGGAGAAATATGAGCGATTCACATTATCTAATAGACCCTTCATTATGTTAGGAAATGAAGGAACACACAGTCTAGTTCCAAATTGGATGCCACCATCATCATTGATATATAAATATTATAGCTTCACATCCGTTACTTCTTTCACATTATTTTGAAGCTCCATATCACCCCTTTATTCCTCCATGATCTTATTTGGATTGATGGTTAAGACATCATTTTGGTAAGGTTGGATGTATTCCCAAACATAATGATTTCCAAATCCATCCTTTAAATATCCATGAAGATATGGTATTTCTCAATCCACATCTATGATATAGTAGCGTGTTATTTTAAATTTAGATAATCATCTAACATGTTTTCCTTCCTTGGATGATGGTGAATAGTGAAATAATTTTCCATGATTAAATCTAACCATCTACTTTGACACTTTTTGATATTATTTTGTGGGATTATAAAAATTATTCTCTTATGTTAGGTACATATATAACTATTCACACCATAGAGGTAGTGATGCCAAATATTCAAGGAAAACATCAATGATTCTAGCTCCTGATAATGCGTTGGATATTTCAAATCAAGTATCTTCAAATGTAGTGGGGTGTTGGATATCACCTTTTCATTTTACATGAATAAAAAACCCATGACGTTCATTGAAGCATCATTTTATATCACAAAACATTCACCTTTTGTTTGTAATGTTAGTACATCTGTGGTGATCAACCTCTTCTTTAGAACCTTGATTGTTTCCTCACATTCATCCATCTATACCTACATTACCCCATTCCCAATATACTTATTTAGTGGGATAGAAAACCATGATAAATTTCTCAGAAAACATTGATAATACCCTGATAATCAAAGAAAACTTATTATTTAAGTGACAGTAGTGGGTATATACCAATCATTAATTATGCTTCTTTTGGAATTTTTCACAAAAATTCCCTCACTTGTTATTATGTGTCCCACTAATTTGACTTTTTTCATCCATATGTCACACTTTCCGATCATGGCATAAATTCTATGTTTCCTTAATGATGCCAGTATAACCCCTATATTTTCATCTTGTTCCTCATTACTCTTAGATTAGATGATAATATTATCAATAGAATCTACCAAATATTTTTCATAGTAGTTTCTAAAGAATCTATTGATTAAATACATGGATATTTGTTGGGAATTAGTATGTTTTAAGGGAATAAATATAAATTCAATGTTCCTATACCATTTTCTGACAACAGTCTTCTGAATATCATCCATGTTCACCTTCAATTGAATATATCTAGAATGAATATCCAACTTTGAAAATATTTGAGATCCACATAGTTGATAGAACAAGTCATCAATCCATAAATGAGGATACTTTTTCTTTATAGTGATATTATTGAGTTCTTGATAATCAACATACAACCTCATTTATCCATCCTTATGCTTAATAAAAAGAACGAGAACACCCCAAGGTGATACACTATGGGGAATATACCCTCTATCAAATTTCTCCGGTAAATGCTTCAATAACTTCTTTTGTTCAATAGGGGATATCCTTTTGGGGTATTTTTTGATATGAGTGGCTCCAAGTATAAGTTCTATTGATAATTGTACTTCAAAATCAATGGGAATTCTGGGTTACACTTCAAGGAATGCATCACTATATTACATGACAATGGAAAATTCCCCCATGTTGACACATTTCATTGAATGAGAAATTTGATGGAGGTATGATTATCCAAAGGGAAAAAACACCCATACCATTGATGGATTTAATAAAAGAGGATCATTTTATACCTTTAATTTTAGAGTATCATGGGATGGTTAAAAATATGAAAAGATATTTCCTTACAAGATCCAATCCATTCTCATTATATAACCCAATTCTCTCATGGTATGTATCACAAGAAACACTACAAAGAAAATTTCCCCATACGCCAATAAGAAAAGAGTATGACACATGGGAAGAAATTATTTCACCTCTAAGAGTTTTTATTGATATATATCCTTCATGGTATTAGGGATTTGATTTAATAGTTCTAGAAAACATACAAGATATAACTGAATATGTAGAATGAGAATAAAAATGAAATTTTTTACATTTTTTGAGTGAATTAGAGGAATAAATTTTAAAACTTATTTTCCTTACTCCACTACATAAGTAGTGATTAGACAATATTTCCCTCATTCATTGGATTAGGTGGATGATGAAACTGATTACCCTTAAGGACTCATGTTTTAGTGCACCAGATTGTATAGTTCACTTTCTCCCTACTATTGAAGCATTGAACCATAGGTTGTTATCTGCCTTCATCCATAATATTGGATGAATTCCTAATGTCTCTCCAACATTCATGATATTTTTGGCCTTCTCTCCAACACTTGAAGCATTTCCCTTTCCCAATGAGGTATTTTCCATGATTCTTCTTCCTGCATTTTTACATGTGAGTGATTGAGATTTCATTTAAACATTTTTATTAGATCATACAACTTGAAACTACTTATTTCATTAATTAACTCCATATATATGTGACCATTCTCGAAACTCCATCACCAATATAAGAGAGAATAAAACAACTTATTCATGTCTCCCATATTCTAGAATTGCTAAGAACATTTAAAGTTGTAGTTTTAAACAACTAAGAAATATATACATTTTCCCATCATTATTGATAAAAATTATAAGGCTTACCTTTAAAACTAGTGATATTTTATCCATTAGAAATCATAGATTCCCCTTCCTTTTATTTTAGATCTATGAATTTTATCCCCATCATTTTTTGATGATTTCAAGGCAAATATTGGTTAAGAAACATCTTTATGTCTTCCCACTCTATCTCTCCTATTTCATCCTTCGACATGATGTTCTTAATCAACACACTCCATTGACCAAACTCTCCATGTAAAGGATAAATGAACAGATTCACCTACTCCATCTTAGAATAATTAAGCAATGAAAACATCTTTTCTATTGAGTTAATTGATTATTATTTGATTAGTTGATTTTATGATCCACTAAATGTTGGTAGTCATTTCAACATAAAAGATTCATTATCTAGATTCCCCTCTTCGGTGAAGTCTAAAGATCCATTTTGATTAAGTTATTGTTCCTAGCTTGAGACAGTTGGGTATGTATTGACATAAAATTATGAACTCCACTTCCTGAGGAATTGGGGATGTTATTTGAGAATTCACTACATTACCCCTCACACAGGTTCCTAGATTGGTTTATTTGGATTCCCAACATTTTCTAAAATAGAAAGATATTGAAAAATACATAAGTCAATAATTTATGAATAAATAATTTATTCAATTTTTAAATTAATTCTAAAGGCATATCTTGTTGGATCCCTATGTTTATCATTTTTCTAAAACAAATATTATTGGGTGATTATATATACATAGTCTCATATTAAGGGTATAATATAATTTTCTCTAATCCGTAGTCACTAATTAACTAAATAATTATTTAATACCAAGTATAGGGACCCTGCTTTTTATCATTATATGATTATATCATATTAAATATAAAAAAATCAACTATGTTAGAAAATAAGGATCCAATGGTTTAGTTTATTAGGAAAATCGATACCAAACATATCATATTTTTAAAAAAACATAACAACATTTAATTTATTCTTCTTGAGATTCTCAGTTTCCATCATATATAACTTACTATGTGAAATCACCTAGGGATATACATAAAATAATGGGGTGATCTAAAAGAATAGTAAGAGGATAGATAAGAACATAAATAAATATAAAATATTTGAGAATAATCATGATCATCATAACTTAGGAATGAGATCATCATAATAATCATTAGTGGAATAATTTAATAAATACATGATATGTGGAAATAAATAAAAATGCCACATCATGTCTTAGTGGTCTAACAACACACATAGTTGTAAAGAATGATATCACAATGTGCTTGCCTAGCATATTTTAATAATCATACAACCATAATATTTTAAAAAATATAGCATCGTTTTCATGAATAATTCACATTATCTTAAGAGATACAACACATTGGCCAATTAAAATGAGTGGTATATAATTTCAGTCACACCCATCACATCATAAAATTTACATAATCATTATTTCCACATAGAACATATATCAATCATAGTTATAAAATAACCCTTAGAAAGAATGATATTAATTTAATAGTGTTTATATTCAAGAATGATCATTGGGGATGTGAAATTAATAAAGGGAAAAAATATTTTTTGGAAGATTAATTATTATTGAGAGAAGAAGAAACAACTGAAGAGGTGTAAAAATATTTTTTCTTGGAAATAATATTTATTTTGGAAAAATGTTGTCTTTGACAAAAAACATGATTAGAAACATTTATATCCCAAAAAAATAAATGGTGATAATAGTAAAATTATATTTTATGAATATTACAAGAACATCGAAACTAAAATTTGTTACAAGATAAGAATAGCCCAAATAATGGGAATTGGGTCTGATAATCCCATTACCTTATGTGTGAATGAATTATTCACTTCAATATCCTGGATAACATAATTAGATTAATTAATAAAAAAGTACAGAGAGTCATTTAAATTTATTTTATTTATTATAATGGTATTATGTTTTTTATTTCCATTTTGATGAGTCATATAGTTTAATTTCATAATTTGGGATTGTTAGTTTTCTTGGTTTTCAGGATCAGTTCACTTGTATATATATATTAATGATCATGTAAAATAAGAATAAGTATACATAATTAAAATAATACTTAATTAATAACATTTTAAATGTTTATATGGTATTATATATTATTAGGTTTCCAAATATGGGGTTTATTCATTAGATTCAATGTTAATGATAATCATTTAGTTTAATTTGGTGGGGTTTTATCACCACAAACTCATTTTGTTTTATTATTTAATTTTTGTTTGTATGTTACTCACAAAGTATAAAATGGTTTTATCCAAAATTTCAAAATCTATTAAAAAATATATAATAGTTTTATGACTAGACTTGAAGGAAGTCAAGAATAATTTATGCTTTTCTTCCTAAAAGGTGATAAATCAATAACTCACTATTGATATTTTAATTTTTAGTATAAAAGTTAGAGGAAAAAAGGTTAAATGATATATTATTCCATTAAAAAAATAAAATTCTATTATATATAATATAATTTGGTTATCATTCCATATTTATAAGGGTAGTTGATGTGAGAATAATAAGGGAAAAATTGAAAAGAAATTAAAAGAGAATGAATGATTATTTTACTAAATGGCTTCTTCCCCTTCAGAACCTCATCAGGGATATTGAATTTGGTCTTTTCTTTTGAAAATAAAGGATCTTAGACATAGTGGAGATGCTTTTAAAGGTTATTGGGAATAATTTGGAAATTATTCAATGTTTGGAAGGTGTTAGGAGAAGAAGTGGTTAGGGGTGGTGTTTATAGTGGAAGAAAGGTGTGTTTTTTGATTATTTTATTAATTTGTTTGTTATATTTGCTCAAGGCTTTCAATAGTATTGAATTTTATTATTAAATATATCATATTATTAATGATAGTTCTAGATTGTGGTCCTTACATTAGTAATTACTCAAGACATAGTGAATTTAACTTATAATGTTATATATATTAAATTACCATATTTCACAATTCACAAAAAAATCAACTATTTTTGAAAAATCTGAAAAAAAACCTAACTATTTGAAGAAATGTGTAATTCAAAAACTAACGCCATTTTATGAATAATATTTTCTAAATATGATAACATTAAAATTTAATTAAAATAAATATTTATTTGAAGAATACAAAATTTTGATTAATAATTGATTTTATTAAAATTCAAAAATTAATTAAGATCTCGTAATTTTTTTTATAATCGTAATAAAGAAATTAATAATTTATGAAGTTATGTTATGAAAATAATTTTATTAAATCATTATATTGGTTATAAAATTGTAAATAAACATATCTATTTTACAAAAATAACAAAACATAAATTATCATTTTTAAACATTTATTTATTTATAGTAAGATAAATTACATTTTATTTTCATTTATAAGATTCATAAATATTATTTATACTTTTAAATGTGAGTTTACTATTTTATTTTATGGATTACTATTTTTAATGGTCATGTTACTATTCCAATGGCCATGTTAATGTTCTATCGACATAGTTTCCTTAATTTATTTGAATATCACTTAATTCATTTTTAATTTACGAAAATAATGTTACTATTACGAAATATATTATATTTAGGTGTTTTTTACAATATAACATAATTATAATAAGTTAAAAAATTACATTGATAAATGTTTTGGTCTTTATAAATTTTCATTCTATGAATTTACCTCTTTGAATAAGTCTTCATAAAAGAACATATCCCTAAGTATATCCCTTTTTTATATAGTATAAACCTGAAATAATGGATTGTAATAGTAGTAGAATTTTAATAAATATAAATCTTTACTTACTAGGATTGATTCATAGAATTGGAATAAATCATTAGGTATTTTATACTACATATTTAAATTTCTCAAAACCCACACCGAACTCAATATTTGTATATATGGAAACCACTAACTTGAATGAGCTTGTATTTATCATTATCATAGCCTAACTATGTATTAGATAATATTTAACTTATAGGAAGACCATTTTTCCCCTTATTACAAGTATCCCTAACTCTCTATATAACAATTATATATATTTAACACTTAATGATGTACAATTGGATTGTTCTCACTTCTTCCCATACAGTTCTCCTATATATAATTTAGATTTTCCTAACATAGAGTATATGTTTGAAATATCACATCTTTTACATATCGTATAATATGTGATAGATCTATTTGTGGAGAATATTGAATTATACCCATGACATTAATGTCCTCATATTCCTATACATGTATTCTACAGATATTTATGCCATGTGACACTTGTAACAATTCTCTGTCAAATTTTTTCATCTTGTATTTTATTAATTCATTTTTATTATATGTAATATTGAATATTTCTAAAAACCCATTATATATAATTTAGTGTATCATATTCCCTAGAATAATGGTTGCTACATTAATTTAATCTTTAGAGATTTATAATCATCCTTGTATTAAGTAACTGTATAAAAAATGTAACACCCCAAGCTTCGATGAAACACTTCTCATTCAATAATGCAATAGCTTGCATTATACGTAAGATCGAGATTCTAACACACTGCGACAAATCAATGTAGCCGTTATGAATATTAATACCCAATTTTTTAATTATATAAATTCTATATTTCAAAATGGACATCATTTTTTGGAATTGAAATATCAAAATTAGCCTAAGTTGAAATTTTGGTATTTTTCTGAGAACATCCAATTTTCGATGAATAGTGAAAGATACTGAAATTTTTTTTAATCAAAATAATTTATAGTGATAAATTATACTATTTAGTGGTTTTAAAGTATAATTAGAATATAATTTTACAATTTTATCCAATGGTGGTCTATAGAATTAATTTCACTTTGAAATTGGACATAAACAATTGTCAATCTTTTGATAGATATTGTTTCTTAAAAACACGCTATATGTTTGTACATTGGGAATTAAATATATAATTTATTAATGAAACTTCTATGTTTTGAATTTGGTAAAATGTACATCGTTTTTGAATTTGGAATATCAAATATAGAATAGGATGAATTTTTGGTATTTTTCGATAATGTTCATTTTTTAATGAATAGTGAAAAATGTTGTATTTTAATTCAAAACTTCCTTTTCATCCAATTAATTTATAAATCTATATTGTCATTTTAATTTGATTTAAAGCATAATTGAATTATTTTTTATCACTTAATCAAATTTTGTTCATTGGAAGTAATTTCACTTTTCAATTAGATGTAAAAGCAAGTCAATCTTTTAATTGATTTTACTTCTTAAAAACCCGTCTTTGGTTTTGACAACGAACATTATTTTTAAATTAATTACTAAAATTTCTGTGTTTGGATGTTGGTAAAATAGATTACATATTTTGAATCAGAAGGTCCAAATTATGTAATTAATACTCTTTTGTTTTTGGACATTATGAATAGTAACGACGACAATTATCTTTAATTATCCTGATTAATTAGTAATCAGGTAGTTAAGGGTAATGAAATAATATGATAATAATATAAAATGACCCCAAAATGTGTACTAATGCTATTGGTTGTGTCCTGGCCGACCATGGGATGCCTTTTTCCAACTTAGGGACCCCATTGAATCACTTTTGTGTGATAGTGACATTTTATCATTTTATTTTTAAAGAAAGGAATATATAACAAAAGTACTTAACACCTAAGTAAAAAAATAATAATTTTATCTACATAAATGATCTTTTAGACTATAAATAGTCATTTTCAAGATAAAAATATTTACTACATCACGGTGGTTTTGTTTATAATTTTTAGATATTAAATAAATAAATTTATTTATGACACCATGATGATGCAGTGATTACCTCATTAATGAATGATTTAAATAAAATGAAAAGATAAGGTAAAATATAAGACATAAACTTGTCTAAAGCCTATTGGATGGGTGTATTTCTAACCCTTATCACCTTATCCTAGAAATATATCATTGTGGGACCTTTAAAATCCGAAAATCATTTCATAATAAAGTAACATTTCATTCTTTCTAAAAGAACCCCTCCTCTCCTCTTATAAAAGGCCCCCACCTCTAACACCTTATTGACACCTTCAAATCCATTTGTCTCAGCCATACTCTACCCAAAAACCCTCTCATATTTCCTCCCTTCTTCCTCGAATACTTACCATAGGCAGAAGGCAACTCTAGATTCCTTTTGGTTCAAACCAAAGGGAGTCACCCAAACTAAAGGTAATGATTTCTCTTAACTTCTTTTCTTTTATTTTACTTCTACAACCAATAAAATCTTTTTATTATTTCCTTTTATAACAACACCAGTATCCTAAATATACTTGGATTTTTGAATGAGAAGGATTATAACTACACTTATACACACCTCCATCTAATGGTTAAAGAACATACTATTTCTGTGGGTGGCGAATTACAGCCTCATGAACCAATGATTGTTCAATATTATTTTAACAACACTCATGGTGTCTATTAAGATGTCACTATAATTATATATGATATATATTATGTTTATGTTGTCCTTATGCTTATGTATTTTTCAATTATGGTATACCTTTATGATTTCCATTATGGGTTATGTGATAATTTCATTTTATGAAGTGTGTACTACTGTCCCCTAAAAGTGATTTGAATCGTTAATGCCATATGTGGGATTTATAAAAAATGGAGTTAATGATATTATATATGATAATATACTATAATTATAATATACCTTTATATAATTATGATTTAATTCATTAAATATGAAATATAAATGTATGAAGCGTTCATATGTACGTATGGCTTACCGTCTCCATGAACGGTGCATTTAATTTCTTATATCTAAATGTTATGTAATATTGTAAATGCATGAATATAATGGATATATATGATATATGTTATATCAACATCATGAATATAATTCTGGATATAATGGATATTTTACCACATAAATGACCTGTAATTATAATAAGTTTATTTTGGACTCAAGTACCAAGGATCGACAAAACGTCCGTTTTTAAATTAAACGATTACATAATGTTAAAAAAATGGTAATAAGTGATGTAAAAGAAATAATTAACATGAAAATGGTTCTTAAGAAAATATAAATTAAATAAAGTTTATTATTCAGGAGATTAAAGAACGATCGAGTCAAGTCAGACACGAGGTAAGGGACTTCGTCTCAATCTCCGTTCATTGAGTCATATTTTATTTTATACATAACTTTCTTTTATAAGGCGTATAAACCCCTTTGAATTTTACTTATATTCAAAATTAATCTTTTTATACGAATCATTTTTACTAAATGACAAAAGTAATGTTTTGTCTTTCGTATGCGGCAACACAAACTTCTCTACCACCATGACCATTATTTGAGTTTCGGCTTCCTCTACAAGCCATAACATTTTTTAAATGAAAAAATAAATACAATGTTTTAATTTTCTTTTATTTTGGTATTGAAAATGGTTTTGATAATGTTTTTATTATATCAATGTGTTGTATTGATATCTTGTGATTGAAATGTGGAAATGTTTTGTTTTCTTTATGCATGTTTAATGTGATATGATTATGTTATGGTTCTTGGGAATTGTTTATGATATGTTTAAAACTTTTCATATAAGGATTGCATTGGACATAGTATGTGATGGGTGGATCCCGCTATAGCACTTCAATGCATCGATAGGTCTAATGAGACAAACCAGTGTCTTGGAACAAGGCCTTGACAAAATATTATTTTTAGTCTTGGCACAAGGCCTTTAATATATGGTTATGATAGTCTGGCATTATGAATTCCATCATTATGAAAGAGGTTATTGATATTTCATGTGATTATTAAACTAGTAGAATATCCATGTGAATAATTAAATGGTATTATTTCATTTTATCTTTTATATATTATGTTGGAGTTCATGTTTAAAAGGCTTTTGTTTTAGTTATACATTGCCTTAAATGTTTATGTTTATTTATGAAGTTTCTGCTATATTTTTGTCCTTACTGAGCATCTCAGCTCACCCCTTTCAATGATTTTATTTTTCCTAGTATGTGAAGAATTATTTTATGAATGACCTGTAGGGATAATATGAGGGGATATGAAGACAATATGTTGTTGTTGTTTTTTTCATTTTATGATATAATGTAAGACTTATGAATATATCATGTGTTTCCAAGGCTACTAAACTAATCGGTCTTTCGAAACTTGATATTTTGTGATCGTGCCAATATTATGTAATAATGCACCGAATATGGGTAACTAGGGTTGGGGCGTTACAAAAAATATCCATTTTCCATATTCTATCAAACATATTTTACATGGAAAAAATTAAGTTCCCCATAACCTTTTTAAAAACATGGAAAATATTTATTCCAAATGAATATTCTACGAAATATTTTATTATATTAATATGGAACTATATTATAATAATTTACTCTCTTATTATAATTTTATGATGTCACCGTCCCTTTTAGGTTGTTTTTAATATACATAATTCATGATTTGTGGTCATGATATCCAATGATAAATTTAATGATAAAATAAAGTATATTTGAACAGTAAAATTCTAATAGATTTAGGAATAATGGCATCTTATTAACAATCGTGACTTATTGATACCCTGATTGTACCATCCCTGTCTAGTTTCACAGGAATAAAAACAATAATTTTCAATATAATAATCCTCTAATACTTTGAAACATGGAATCCAGTATTGATTTCAAAAAAAAACCTTTTTCAATGTTTTATAATTTCGATATACTGATAATTTTTTGGAATTATTATTCTTAGTAAAAAGCACAACCCTATATATGGTGAATATAAAAACATCCCCATAGTTTTATCCTTCTTATAATTTTTTTTCATTGAAACATTCTATTTCAATAAGTTCTTGTGTAATATATTCCAATTTCTACTATTTGTTCATCTCTATCATTGACTAAATCCAATCCAATCTTGATCCCTATATCTCAAATTGTTTTGTTCACCCATTTATAAAAATATAATCTATAACATGACTATATCTTTCCTATCATAGTGAATTCTACAATATCCTTAGAAAATATTAATATGATTACTATAGATGCAGATTGTGTTTTTTTATTTATTTAATTTTGTTTATATCGAATTTTTTTATATAAACGCATTTTCTTATGATAAATTATTTATATCATATGAAAACTCATATGATATACAATTTTTATTATAGATGGAATATGGTAATGGGATAATTTTTCAAATTTCAAAGCATGACTTGAATAATGGATGTATCTTCAAAGCATGTGTTTTAACATTGATGACCCTTTTAATTACATCATAACACTTATGTGTACAAGGAAATGTGTATTTCATAATTTATCTATGTTTCATGTTAAAATTTAAGACTCATCATAGTCCTACTTATTAGTATCATAGATTTGATGTGGATAAGTAAATTTGTGTTGTGGAATTACTCCATACTACCTAATATTGATCAATGAATATTTGGTCTATATATTCATTGACACACCAACCCAAAGCATCTCATATATTCTAAACATGCATATTATACAGTTGACTATAACATTACTTAAATAGTTAAAGGAATATATGATGTATACAGACCACTAGGGGACCTTTGTAATATATCACACTCTCTAGGTGAAAGAATTTCAAAAAATGTGTATCTTACCTTTATTCCTGAATGTTTCTTTATCCAAAACTAACTACATATGTTTATCAATCACACCTATGGTCTATGACTCTAAAGTGTTTTGAAAAACAGTATGTATATCCTTGAAAATAATTTAGTTTTTTTAATGTATTATTATCTTTCCCTAACTAGGTATATAAGTCTAAAATTTCATCTTCATGACATATTGCCTTTGATTTTAGAATTACGGAACTATTTTTTCAGTATTATACACCATAAAAACAGTCATTTCAAAACTAGAATAATGTATCCTCATGTCCAATGGAAACATGAGATATATGTTTTGGTAATACTTTAAAATATATAAACAAGAACTATTTACAAGGAAATTAGAATTTGTGTTCATCTTACTGTAGACTTATTAACCACCCATTCTCAGTTTCTTAGAGAACACACCATACTTCTAGTCATGTTTCATTACATAAATGGTTAATGTATTTTTATAAAAATAAGTAATATGAATATTTTATTTCATACCCCAAAAATATAATAGAACTATTACTTACAATTTATGAATACACCTTAACAATAAATAATTACAAGATTCTTTAATTCAGTTCATTATATTTAAATTTCCATAGGATTATTTCACAATACAGGATGAAAATAAACTCTTGTTTACCAATTTAGTTTGATGGAAATTGAAAATTATCCTTTGGAGTGACACTTTACATTGGACTTTTTATCTTTCCTTTCATATTTGTCTCCCTAATAACTGAATATTAAACATTATTTAAGTTATTATTTTCTTTACAATCATTAACAAAAAGGTAATGAAGCATTTTTTCCATTTACTATTTAATTTTTAATCTTAAATGATACTAGAGTAAATGGGTGAAAAATATATTATAAAGGGATTCATTTAAATATTATGACCCAACATTCAATTTAAATATCATGTGTAATAATTATCAATTCATATGTCACTTCACTTTCTCTTTAAAAGCATATTAGAGATCAGGAAACATTTAAAAACATCTATGTCCCAATGTTTTACCAACAACCCAAAAAAATCATTGTTTATAGAATTATGAGATAACTATCACATGAGTTATACTTGAATATCCTATAAATATTTTCATAACCTCACTTTATGAGGTGTCTTAACAAGTATTTGGGACACTAACACCTTGAATTTCTAATGTATTAGTACTTTGTGAATGTGCATATACTACTCAATGAAAAATATTGATAGTTTGAACATTTTATTTGTCCAATATTATCTGAATGTAATTTTGGTGTTACTTTATATTTTCTAAAAAATAAAATATATCATTTTATTACTTTTGTATTGATTACTTATTAGACATTACATGATTAATTAAAATCAATAAATTTTTCCCACTATATTTTCAATCTTCAATATCCCTTACTATTTGATACTTAATAATCTATCAGTTATGTAATTTATTTGAAATGATACATTAAAACCATCCCCATAGTCTATAAGATTTCATTTTTCCACTAATGAGATAGTCCAAGGTAGTCACTAATCTGGATGACCACATTAACTCATAACTCCTTGATCTATTGCGTAGAGTCCCATCGTCTATAATGAATTAGCTTGGATTCTAAATTCTTTGCATCTAATGTTGCAACAAGCTAATTACATCTAATCCATTTATTCCAAAATAATTTAAATCCACCCATAAATCTCATAATTAATACTTTGTAAAAGGATGGGCCCTCAACTTTGGCCAATATGAATTTTGAATAGTCAGTTTAATTCAAATTTGAGTGATGGATGACATTTAATGACTTCATGTTTTATTTGAATGATGAGTTAAGATAATATGAATGAATGAAATACTTTTCTATTTATATTATATATTTTTTCATTTATTTTTAGGATTATTTGGACCTAAATCAGATCCTTGGAAATTAATTTAGGACCAGTGATAAGTCGTGATTGTTGGAGCCAGACTATACCGATCAAAACATAGATTATTTAGTTATCCATTTAAAAGAAATATAATATATATATATATATATTTATAAAATGATAAAAATATACAAAATGATGAATTTACACTTTTTATATTATATATTTTAAATAAAATTCCATGGGATGATTGGAATAATATTCCTTGGAAATATTTTTTATTTTATTCTAAAAATACTTTGCGTAATGTTTTGAACAAGATTAAAAGGGAAGCTATGAACTTATAATTTTAAAACTTCCAAGGGAAGAATTAAAGAATATTTCAATATAATATTATCACATTTAATTAAATAATCTTCAATGGGATTAATTAAACAAGATCCAATGGATTCTTTATCCTTCTAATTACATAATCTTCCAAGGGAATCATTGAAAATACTTCCAAGAAAATCCTATATTTCCAACAGACTATCCCAACTGGATTCTGGTATATCATGATAATACTAAATACAATAAAATCATGATATCGTTAAAAATCACTCTCACTAGTATACATTAATGTGTTGAAAATATAAAACATTAATTTTTATTAGAATTTCTATACAAATCCCATAAATATTAAATTGACTATATTATTTCGATGTGAAATATGATCGATGAAAAATTAGATGTGTTATGATTGTATCAAAACACTATTTCAGAATCAGACTAATTTTAATTGAAATTTCAAGGTTTTCAATTAAAATAATTACATGATCTGTATGATACAAATAGAAGGAACTCATGGTGAATCAAGATCATGAAAACACACAATTTAAAATTTTTGCGTATGGACTCATTTTTAAAAAATAGAATCCAAAAAAATTCCTTACCCATATTTCATAAAAGATTATGTTTCATTCAGTTTAATAATGAAAAAAGTCAAATGAAATTTTAATGGGTACATTATTTGTTTGAATTAATTGGTTTTATATGCTCACCATCGACGTATCATGGATCCATGGGGAAAATATAGGAATCCTCATTATAATACACACTTTTACCAAAAATATTGGATCATTGATATATGAAAACTAATTGATAGAATGAGAAATTGAAGAGCATTATGACATCCCTTTGATTGCGTGAAGAATGTTGACTCAATCAAGAAAGTGGGATCAATCCTACCTTGTCCATCCAATATAATCTCTCTTCAAGAACTTGAGAGAAATTCAGGGGAGGTATTACCTCACTAATATTCTTCCAAATGTATGATTTTCCTATTCAAAAGGAAATAATGAGTTTTATAAATAGGTTATAATTTATAAAATTTAACATGGGTTCCTAGAGAGTATTAATATTTTTTTTATACCTTTTCTCACACATATGACTTAATTATCCTGTAAAAAATTTCAAAAACTTTTTATAAATCACATATAACACCATGAAATGTTTCATGATAAAATTAGAACCATTAACATAGCCTATATGACCCCTAAACAATTTAATGATCTTTGAACATCCTATGTTCATTTGAAAAATTATATTTTCTAATTTTTAATTTAATTATCAAACAAGTTCTGAATAGTTGGAGAAATAAATTCAATCATTATTATTATAAAAAGAATGATGAAATTAAATTAGTTTTAAATTCAATCAATATACTCAGATGTTAATTGACCCTTGTACATGGGTCCAACATCATCCCAAACATTTATTCATTGTAATAGGTGGAACTTGTGGATACACATATTGTGTGACCCTCTAGGTATTCTTCTTAACAGTAGCCATCCCAACAGACAGACTAACAGTGGAGTCTAGAAACCCATAATGGAAATAAAGGAGATAAGGGTTATCATAGCAACTACTACATCCTACTAACATGTTTTATGTAATAAAATATATTTTTCTCACGATATCTCATAAAGTAGCATGCAATCTTGTGTCCTCGTCCTTTTATTGATTTATATATTATGTGACTTTGCTGCATGGACAATCCTTCTTATACCGTGGACATGGATTTAATGAAGGTAATATTTTACCAGTAAACTTGGGCCCAAGAGACTAGTCTTCCCAAACTCAGAAGTGACATATCCAATCTTCGTTATTAAACCAATTCTATACCAAAAATGACAAACCAAACACAAGATACCTCACCATGACTTCAATGTCATGGTTTTTCCTTGCACTAATGTTTGAAATAAAATATTATTCGTTTATAAAAATCTCATGTACAAAGACAAATATATATATATTCATATATATGAATAACTAATGACACCTAAAACATGTGGTGTTCCTATTGGTGTTTCTTCCCTAATAATCTCATTTACTTGAGATCACAAAGAGGCAACTTCATGATAATATTTTTCAATTATTATGAACCCCTAGAAAATTATAATATGAAATAATATGTTTATTGTGAGTATACTGTATTTATACCATATGAAATATGTTTATGTTCACTATCATTACATCTAGAGGTTCTCATTACATGTGTGAAATTATATATTTTTTTGATACATCATCTAATATGAGGACACTACCTTGTAAAAAGATGATAGGAAAGTATCAAAACTAATTTGGTATGAATTAACACATGTGTATATCGATTTATAAAAATGTAATGGAAAAGAATAAATATATTGGTGTTGGTTCTATAGAACCCACTCACAATATAGAGCATAATGATTTGATTGTGAATTGGTGACTGAGATGGGTTGAGAAGCATGGATGGATGAATACTAGGAATTCCCATTGATGGGAAGTGTTATAGTAGGTTTACTTTATTACCCCCATGTATGAACGTGTCTTGAAATTCAAAAGAAATTTTAATTTTCAATTAATGGGTTTATCATTTTGAGAATTTATGTTTAGAAGATCCTTTTGAGAGTTTGTGATCCTTGCATGTGTTTCTTATAATTTAATGGAGAGTTAGAGGTTGGTTATGACATGTGAAATTCCACCAGATAAAGCCCAATCAGATGAGGCTATAACTAGTAGCTGAAAACTAGTGGACCGACTTGTGGAATTTATAGTCTGCAGTATCCACTTGCAAGAAGAAAATTTTATTTGTAGTGATATAGCCACCAGGGACCATCCATCTAGATTGGGGACTAGTTCTAGATGGTGGAATTTTTAAATTAAAAAATTACTATTTTCCTCTAAAACCTAAAAAGGGGGAAACCCCTCTTCCCTTCCCTCTCTTGGTCACATAGACATAGTGCTAATCCCCATTCTATCCCATCCCTCATTAACCATGTGATGTTCTTGGATTCAATTTTTATTTGGAAGTTTGAGTCAAGTCTCTATCTTTAGAGGTCCTTTTACATCTTCATTCATCATCCTTAATTTGTACTTATATGGTCTAGGTTTCAGTGACTATTCTACTAGAAAATGGTGTAACCATCCTGATGTGACGGAGATTCTTATCTTCGAAGGAAGAGGGTATCCCATAATTCTAATTTTAGGTGGTGGATCATCATTTTGGAGGAGGTAAATCACACCATTGATTTTGTTAAGGATTCTCTTTAATATTAAATTATATTTACAGTGTATTTTTTTACTCTAGGAAAATGTATTCTATTAGGTTAGTGAGGGGGCATAGCATAGACCCTCGAGGGATAGTGATTGGTGTTTGGATACAATAAGTCCAATGGGTTTGTGTTATCTAATTATGATGAATTTTATTATTTAGAATTAAATTATATTTAATTTAATTAATTTTATCATGTTTCTAATTATTAAATTTGTTTTTCCTAGGGATGTTTATAGTCTCAGTGGTGATGTTGATGCCCAGTGGAATGTGGATAACCTTGAATGATGATTGAAGAGATTTATAAAAGTTTACATCCTACAAAATTATAGAAAGGAAATTCTTCAAATGTTGTAGGTGGCCTTGTATACATTCCACATGATATTAATTTAGTAATCATGGTACTTGTGGTATAAAATATGTCTATTGAGGCATTTGAGTTGTTATTTTAAAAAAGATTTCCTAATTAGAGTAAATTATGTGTTTATATTTAAATTTATTTCCAATATAAATTAATATACCCTTGATTAGAATGGGAAAAGTTTTAAGGGCTCTATAGACATTAGTACTTTCTAGTTTACAATGACAACTACTAGATGAGGCCTTGACTATCATGAAGTGTATTGTGACATATGAACCTCAAGTAGTGTATAATTAATGTTATTTATTGAATATAAAACAATATACCTAGACATAGGATCCCTTAGTGAAATTAGTGTAGGTCTTGGAGATGGGATTGGATGAATGGACTATGGGCCGTCATTGTGGGACATAATATATTACATTAATTTTTTGGGAAAGTGATTCAATTGTGGTGTGTTATTTTCCCACAATGACTTGGTGACCAAGAAGGGGAAACCCTAATTAGTCATATGGATAAGTAATATTTTCTGGATAATAAATATTAGTTTGGTGAACGGTGATATTGAGTCTGTCACCTTTTTTATGTTTTCTTTGGAGACTACCGATTCCTCAAGGATGTGACATGTTGGGTCATTCTCTTAAGATATCAAAAATGGTTGTGGAATTGTTAAGTTTGAGGGAAATCAATTTTTGTTTGATTTTATATGTTCATACGTGATATAATATAATCCATTGGGATAGTTTTGTTGTGAAATTTAAAACAACCTATGGGGTTTGTGAATACTTCCTCTTGGGAGGTTGTGAATACCCCTACTAGGGTGGTTATGAATAATACCCATGGGTTGGAAATTAAAAACCCATTCAAAGAGTTAAATGATAATACTGGTGGAGCTACTATGTATTTAGATCTTGGTTTAAATTGGTTCTCTAAACATGATAACATTCTTTCCTTGTATGGGATATCAAGGCATGTGGGGTTTTTAATGGGAATGGTTGATCCTTTCTATGGACATTGTTCCTTCCACATGTTAGATTATAAGGTCATGTGGGGTATTCGGTTGTAATAGTAAGGATATGAGGATACTTGGGCATAAATACTAGGATTATTTAATATTGGTATAATGATGTCCCAAACATTTGACATAGGGATGAACTTTACACTAGATAGTAATCATGTGTACCTCAGTGGATAAGGTCTTCAGGTAGTTATAGTTTTATACTTTCGTAAATGAAACAAGGTCATTATTTTGGTTGGTATGGTCATTGTGATGTGATCAGATACACTCTAGAAATAACAGGATTAGTTAAGGTCAATAAAGGTCATGAGATTGAGGATCCATATTGATTTATTTTTTTCATAGTTTTTAATTTACTTTGAACATGTTACATAAAAATGTCAATGAATTTTATATGTTTATAGGACAATGCTGAGGGAACCCTATTGATTTTTTCTCTTATACCCTGATTGGGATACAATTTCACATGGGTAACCAAGAATACTATCACTTTGTTCCCAGAATTGGTTAGAAAATTTTCTATGTTTCTTATAATCGAGATGGAAATCTCACAGACTAGAGACTAGGATGAGGTATAGATCATATTTCCAATAAAAACATGAATTTTATTTCTTTATCTTATTCTAATTATGTGTTAATCCAATCGGGATGTGTTTATTGTGTGATTGTATATCCATTTTTCATTATTATTACGGTTTGGGTATGTTTATTTCTTTTTTAAACTCTAATGGTTCATTTTTTAGTTTTTATTGATTTTCTATAATCTCATGGATGCATATTAATGATTTTTTGGTTATTTTATATTTTTTTATTCACTCTTATAAAAGTGGTATAGTCTCCTAATAGTAACGTCTTAGATACATGTGGCTAGTTGGAATCCTATAGTACATGTGTAGGAACACCCAAGGTTCCATAGTCACAATGGTTAAATTAATTATCATTGTGAGCTGAGTTACATGAGATTACAATTAAAATTTTTTATTCTGAAAATTTTAAATTTTAAAATTTAAAATACCTTAATTTGAATTAAAATATAGTTTATAAATATAGTAGTTATATATTTTTTTTTATATTTTGAAATAATTTCTCAATGGAACGATCTATACGTAATCTATATAAATGGAATTAATTAAGGTTTTGAAACTATTATAATCCCTCTAAACATAATATATATATCACTTATAATTTCTAAATGTCAAATTTTATATTAATTTTTATAATAAATAATTTATGAAAAAAAGTATAAATATTTCTTTCAGAGAATTTAAAACAAGTAGTGATAAAAACAATTAAACCCCATAGTAATATTTCAAAATGAGAGGTTCAGTTAAAATCCAAAATATAATACTATCTGTTTGAAATTAAACCACAACCAAGATTTCTTTAAATCAAATGAAAATGGCCCATAAATTATATTATTTTTTCATCCACAATGTTGATTGGGTTATAAAATTAAATATTCATACAAAGATGTCTAATATATACCAATCCTTTTAAACAATTATTCTTGGAAAAAAAATTTATAAAGAAATAAATGGAATGCTAATCTGAGAACACTTCTATTCAAACAATGAATAATGATAATAAATTTAAAAAAAAATAAGCATTAAACACATGTAATAAAAAACATATAGCGAATAGAATGACGGTAATGTGTGATGAATCTAAATTTATTCTCATGTTTGGTTGATTATTGTGGTTGTTCTCCTTAAATGATAGTCCACAGAGTTTAGCAGTGAGAGTTATAGTCCTTATAGCTACCATTTTATTTTTTGGAATGTCCTATATAAAATTGGTTAATGTCGAGTTCTTCACAATATAGGAATAATGATTAAAAAGGAATATTAAATTAAAATTTGGTGTTTCCTATAATTTTTAAAACATTGGCCTCTGAGTATCCCCTTTATGTAATCATCCTTATATTGATAGATGCCAAATACCTCTGAAAACTAAATTCAATTCCGACATGTAGTAATTAGAATTATGTATTTTGAAATGGAAGATCAAGAAAGTGTCACTAATTTGTGGTCAAGCAATACTCCCTTCATGTGGAAACATCACACTTATGCATAATAACATGACTCATACACAGATCATATTTACATTTCCAAATTCATTACTCTTTTATATATTGACATGGTCAATAAAAATGGTCTTATGGTCAACTAGATAGGAATGGTTAAATTAATGTGTTTATGTGGTCTCTATAATACTTACAAAATTCAAACATTATCTATCATGAACAACTGCAATACTCATGTGGTTGATCATTTGCTGTCACCTATTTTCATGGTTAGTAGAAATACTTCTTCCAATCAAATGATTATAAATTGAAATATATTCTATAGATCTTATATTCAATACCCTAGGATTATTTTAATCCAACAGAATATTTATTATAATAATAAGAAACATGATTTGGGATCATTAAAATAAGAAATTATTAGACCAATCCAACAACTATATATATATATTCATATGTTTCTATAAGGTAAATAAAATGGAAAATTATTTATATTTAATAAATGAGATAATTACTATTTATTTACATATAATTTATATATTTAAAATGAAATTTTACATTTAATGTTATTAAATATTTATATAATTTAATTTTTATTGGACAATATAAAAAAGTATGTCTATATATTTATATGTGAATTTAGGAATAATTCAATATTATGAAAACAATAAAAATTTCAACACCGTAATTTCAATATGAAATATAACATTGGGAATAAATTGATAAATCACCTAAAAAAAGAAAATAAGACCCCCATAAATGAAGTTTAAATTCAATTGAATGTTCAAAAATATGGTTTTCCTAAATAATAACATAGTTTTAGAGGCCTTCTATGAATTTCTTGATCATGAAAAAATAAGGATGAAGGTTCCACCAATTAAAAAGGAATATATATATTGGTAAGATTGGATTTGATATCTTGTGGAGCTCAATTGGGCTCTTGGATGAAACATTACATTTTATTGATGTTGAAACAATTTTTTCAAATATTCATATGATAGTAATTAATTTATTAATATTTTATGATTACAAGTTAACCTCAAATATCTATTAATTGATACTAATAAAAAAATTATTAATCAGTAATAATTTTTAATAATTTTTTATCCATTTTTTATTAAATATATTATATAATAATCTTAAATATCTATTTTGATTTATATAATTCAAATTTAAGAAAAAATTATAAATATATAGATAATCATATGTTTTTTTTAATATGATTTAAATATTTAAATATTTTTTAATTTTTAGTAAAAAGAAAGGCACTGAATAAACTTCCCTTCATCAGTGTTAAAAATATTCTGATAAATTCCAGCATTAATCATCGCCAAAAAAACTGACAAAATTATATCATTGAATAAGAGCGAATTTTTATTAGCATAAGAATCCCGAAAAATATAACATTGAAATCATAAACATTGAAACCTATAAATCTTCTGAAATTTAGATATAAAAATATGATATAATCAATCATATGTCTAATAATCCATGAAATGATAATCTTGGTCTACAAATGTTATTCTAAATCTATGACCTGGAAAATTTTAGAATAATGAACATGCTAACCATATTAGTCAAATAAATACACGTAATGGTCTGATATTAAAACCTAAAAATCATTTATTCCTCAATCAATAAAAGTTTGAATGTGGAAATTTTGAACATTCAATTCATGAAACTATAACCATGAAACGTAAATAATAGAAAACATGGATCCTCTCAAATGAATATTTTTATTATAAAAATATGAAAAACAAAAAACATATATCTGATAAATTAGAAAACATGTAACCCAAAACATCTATACCTACTAAAGTGTATAACTATAACATATAAATTTAAAACCACCAACCATGATGCTTTTAACTCAAAATATTCAAACATGCATTCTAAGAACCTACAAATCATCTATCCTATAGGCTAAATGATATAAAACCTAAAATATCAAAAATATGAAAAAATACGATCAGAAAACCTCCAAGTAGAGTATATGCATAGATAAGACCACTAAACCAATGATTTTTACACACTCAAAAGTAATTTTCTAAAATCCATACGAAAAATGTACAAACCTGGTAATTGTGACCTTCTTAAAAATATTCAAAAAATCAATTACCTATAAATAATAAATTTTTAATAAAAAATATTTAAAAAATAAATTATATAACATGTAACATTTTTTAATGGAAATACTAAACATTAAAACTTATAAACCACCAAACATGTACCTAAATCATATAATCTATGAAAAACTTAATCCTATAGTCCTAAAAAAATTTATCATTCAATATGGATGCTAATGACCTATATATTGAAAAAATATATCATAAAACATTAAATATAATCATTTTTAATACATCCAAACAAATAACAAGAAAAAATTGAAATATAATAATTTTTAAACTTGTGATCATGTAATCGGTGGACCTATAAAGCTAAAAAATTTACATAAAATAATGTTAGATTAATCATATAAACATTAAAACTATGCACATAAAAATCCAAAAAAAAATAATGTGCAAAGAAAAATCCTTAGATCTAAAACTTAAAAACCAATAAAAAAGAAAATCATCAAACCTTTTTTCTTATAAAAGTTAATCTAAATAACATGATAATATTAAATTATGATAATTTATCCTAAAAATAGACTAACTTATACCCTAAAAAACCATTGACTTATAAATAAAAAACATTAAGTATCTTAATTAAAATAAAAGAAACATTGATACTAAAAAACCTAAAAAATATCAACTAATATACATGAAAACCTAAAATTTGAATAGAAAAAATATTATGACCTACAAAAATTCGTCATGTAACATTGAAACTATGATATAAGAAACCTAAAAAATTAACATAGATCCCAAAAATGTGAAGAAATTACAGACATGATAATATTTAATGTGTAACCTTAAAACCTGAAAACCTCTAGACATCAAAACCTAAAAACCACTATAACAAGAATATTGGATCGATTGAAATCTATAACTATAATTCTAAAAAACAATGAACCTACATCTAACATTATTTGTATGCTTTTTTTAAAAAATTTCACATAAAAATCTATAAACAAAAATATATAAAAACCAAAAACCTATAATCATTGAATTCAATAGACATTCAATAACAAAACCAACATGCTAGTGAACCTGAAATCTATAAACATTATATTTTTGTATTATAATCTAAAAAACAGAGAGCTTAAATGTGAGTAATTTGATGACCCATAATTTGAAACTCTTTAGACTAAAAACCTAAAAATATGTTATTATAATAATTTTATCTTATAAACTAGACAAATATAAATCTAAAAACCCATAAAACATAATCCTTGAACATTATAATGTGATTAAACATAAGACAACTCACATGGGAAATTGACATTTAAACCAAAAGCATTAAAAAAAATTTATAACCAACATTATATAATCATGAAAAAATATATCCTAGAAAGATCTAAACATAAAAATTAATACACACAAAACCAAAAAATTGACCTATTTACATAGTTTAGAAACCATGGAGATTTTAAAAAAAATTATTCAAGTATGAATATAATTACCTACTAGTATAGTTTTTATGTTTTTGGGTGAAATTTCAGTCAATATTATGATATTTATACACTGTTGGTGAAACAAATTCTAATGGTAACTATTACCATATTTTAAAAAACCATAGAAAAAACTAATGTCCTAAAATAATACATTCACAGGATTGGAATCCATGACATATTCTCTATACGAAAACACACATGCCTATAATCAATTATCTAAAATTCAATATATATTATTAATTTTATTATTTATGTAGTAATTAAGAGTTGTAAAATAATAAATTTTAATTAATTAATATTCATTATTATTAAATATAAATAACAAAATAATAAACACTAATTTTAAATATTAATTATTTATTACTATTATTTGTATTATTATATTTATAATTGTTAAAAATAATTTAATATGAAACCATTATTTTTTATAAATGCGATTGAATATTATTATATCATTTTGGGAAATAATGGAAATAAGTTATTTAATAGAACCTCTTATTCCCCTATTATTTCTATGGATTCTAAAAACTATGGATAAAACAAGATATGACCATTGTTCTTTAAACCATTAAAAATAAATAAATTCTACTAGTGGTATGGTTAATAATCATATAACATATAAATCTAAAATATGAATATTTAGCACTTAAAATCCCCAAAAGTAACATCCCCAAAACTAGTAACCCATAGATGACGTCTAATTTTTACATTGTCAAATAATAAAGGGATATCACAATGCATGAACAATTTTTTTATAAATCTTGAATAACAGGATACATAAATGATTCCCATATTACCTTCTAAATATAAAATACATAGCATAATAAATATTCTAGAATCCTTGATGATATTCATATCATTTTTCTTCATATCTATGGGAAAGAAAAAAATAAAAGGGTGGGATCAGATTCTTAGTGAGGTTTATAGACAACCTATGATATGTTGATTAAATAAGGAATAATAAATATGGGAATTTAAACGAATAAAAATAAATTTCATTTAATGAATATCATGATGAAAAAATAAATCCATGGATAATATCATTATATTTATCTCATGGGTAATAATAACTAAATTATCAATGAAGGATGTACATAAAATGAGATTTCATGATCTCAAAGATCATGATATATCTACCATCAAATTATTTTTCTATGATAGTTTAAACTATGAGTAGTAATACACCAAAAAACTAATTTAATCTCATATTATTGTTTTTTTCATGATACTTGTCAATACATAG